>JAMPIV010002763.1:0-106109 GCA_024509875.1 Oreohelix idahoensis | reverse complement strand
TTGCATTGTAATTACGTCTGTCCATTCACCTACCTACCAACCTGCCTACCTACTTGCCCTACACCCCTCCATTCGTCGACGCGTCCGCCCATCTGTCCTTCTGTCTATCCGTCTGTCTGTCTGTCAGTCCATGTGGCTGTTAGTCTGTCATTCTATCTATTTGACTGTCTACGAATATGTTTGTCTGTTTGTGCCTCTGTCTCTTGGGCTATAAGGGCCTGAAGGGATAATTAAGATCACTGAAAATGCACTTAAAATATTTGGCGAGACCGCCACAAACGCCTACTGCTGGCTTTGGAACAATGCAAATGGGACATGGAATTCAGGGCAGTAAGTTAACATATAACAATTGTTACATTCATAACCGCATCAAGTTGACACAATGAATAGAACCCTTAATGAACATCAGTTTGCGAACAAGGTGGAGAGGGTTCCATTTCCAGTGCATGTGGGGGAAAAAACAAGAACAACAGGAGGGTGGCACCTGAGAATCCGTGACTCAAGCGGGACTGCCTCCCATTTATTATAAGGCTGGTAAATAGCCCAAACACTTATCTGGCCCGGGAAGGGGGGGGGGGCGGGGGGGGAATACTCTTGATAATCAGATTAGTGTTGCCGTCATTTTGGACGGTGGGAAAACGCCAACTTAATGTATGTTTGGTTTAATGTGATCAAAGAGAGATAATTGTTTATTATCTTTCTGTGACAGGTTTGACTGGTGATTATCTTCTCCTGTCTTATGTTGTCCTGTCTCAGGCAATGTCTTATAGTTGACATGTCTTAAGTATATTTATAGGATCATATACGGAGTATCTTTATCACCCGTTTGGGCGGAAACGCCTGGTCTTGGTTTGCCTCGATCTGGTCCATGCTCTTTGGGCATGCGCGGGTCTTGGCGGCAAAAGCCGGGAGACTGATTCAGAGAGAGTGTACCTGAGGCTTAGAACGGATGTACCGATCCGTAGATTTCTCTCTGCCAAGTTTTCGATAGGGATTGGAAATTCTGGGAATGACTGTTTTGGCATTCTTCCGTCCCTGAGTATTTCTTTACACCCTTTTGTTTGTACACTGTGTTGTCATTGTATTATTGTGAATTTTGCGCAGTTATCATTGTGATTTTTCACAACATTTAATTTAGTTAAGCTGTATTTTCTTTTGACCTCTGCGTATGTTTTTGTTTGTTTAGATGCTTGTTTTTGTTTAGTTATCGTGATATTGTTGATATATACAGTCTTTATGTATACTTGATCATGTACGATTATTATATGATGCAAATTATATACTGAGCTGATTAATGGTGACTTTATAAATAAGGTAATTGTACTTAGTCTTTATAAAAGACTCATCTCCCACTGAGATTGGGATAATTTGTGTTACTATTTCAGATATATTGACAGCACATTTGTAGACAGGATGTCTACATTAGATTTCTTCATCCAGCAAGGGTTGGCCCTTGGCAAAGCTGGTGAGAAATTGGAGGATTTTGCGCTTGCTCAATATGCCAAAGCTCAAAAAGCTGAAGAGAAAAAGATTCAGCTAGACAGAGAATTTGAAGAGAAAAAGATTCAAGCGCAGCTAGACAGAGAATTTGAAGAGAAAAAGATTCAAGCGCAGCTAGACAGAGAAGCTGAAGAAAGGAAGATTCAGCTAGACAGAGAAGCTGAAGAAAGGAAGATTCAGCAAGATAGAGAATTTGAGGAGAGAAAGTCACAAAGAGAGGCTGAAGAGAAAAAGATTCAAGCGCAGCTAGACAGAGAATTTGAAGATAAAAAGCATCAAAGAGAACATGAAGAAAAACTCTTGGCTTTGGAAATAGAGAAGTTGAAAGTGACTAATATAGGGAGTTCTCAAGCGACTTCTTCGAGCACAAAAAGTCATGATTATAAGTTCAAACTTCCTCATTTTAATCCTACGAAAGATGACATAACGTTCTATCTAGATAGACTAGAACTTAATTGTGTAACATATAAAGTAGATAAGGCACAATATGTTAGACAACTGTTGAATTCACTTACAGGTGAACCATTAAGTATTATAATGGCAATATAAGAACATGAAAGGACTAACTATGAAGTTGTCAGAGCAGCCTTATTGAAAAGATATCAGCTTAAAGAAGATGATTACCGTCTTCGTTTTAAGACTATGTTACCAGAATCTGGTGTAGAGTTCTCGGACTTTATAGGAAAGATACGCCTTACTTTCACTAGATGGATAGAGTTGTCTAAGACTGAACATACTTATGAGGCACTTATGGACTTGTTGCTTAGAGACAAAGTAATGTCATCTGTTAATGAGTCTTTTCTTGCCTTTATACACGAACGTAAACCTAAAGACATAAAAGAAAGGGAACAATATTGTTGCCAATATGTCACTGCTCATCCACAACAAACAATGAGCAATAGTAAGATTAAAGGTTTACACGTGGCTTCTGCGACTCCATACAATTCTAATTTCGGAGGTAAAGTTAAAGGTACTCAGCGCAACTTCGATAAGAAAAGTAAGCGTAACTTTGGACAGGATCAAAGTGATTCATGCCAAAGAGGCTCATCTTCTAGGAATTGGAGGCAATCTGATAGCCCTCATAATTATGATTCCAACAAATTTGGTAACTTTAAAAGGGGTAGCCACAATAAAAACTATCCTCGCCATAATTCTTTAGGAAGACAGCAGTATCAGTCTGATAGATATTTTCATCATGGTGTAAATCACAATCATAATTGTGAAAACTGCGGTTCAAACCAAAATAATAATAGCAATAGGGGTAATTACCATAATTCCAAAGGAAATAGTAATCGAGGTAGATGGCAGCAGAATAATAATAATAGATCATGTCATCATACTAACTGTGCTGAACAAGAGTCACAAGGAGTTAGTAATGAACAAAACAATAGTAAACCTAGCGCTAGTGCTAGTTCTTGTTCTGCCTTTGATTTTGGGAGAGCATCTCAATGCCCTCAGTGCACCACTTTATTTGAACCTACTACTATATCCACCTTGAGTTGCGGTCATCCTCTGCCCGCTCTTCCTGCCGCGGCGGCTCATGACGGGAGAGGATCTCTTATTCTACATAGGGGTCTAATGAATAATAATCCAGTCTCAGTCCTCTTTGATTCTGGATGTACCACTATTGGGGTTAGACAATCTCTTGTAGATCCTTCATGTGCCACCGGAAGAGTGATCAAATGTGTAACATTTGGTGGCACAGTGGAAAAATACTCTACCGCTATCATCCGTATAGCTACTCCCTTCTTTACGGGAGAGGTCCAAGCGTGTCTGCTTCCGAATCCTATTGCGGATCTTATCGTCGGGCGTATACACGGCATTAAAGAGGTTACCCCGCAGCAGATTATTGCTTGGGAAGAACATAACTTAGAAGCTGCTAATGCAGTTATCACGAGAGCTCAGGCTCAGAATATGCCTCAGACTTCATCGACCGAAGGTGTTGAGGTACGTGATCAAGATGATCATGATGTCATTTCACGTGACTCTTTTATCAAAAGTCAACAGGAAGACATTTCGTTAAAAAAAATTCTTCGTTCTGGCAAAAAAAGGTGACTCAAATAAGAACACAGATCACAAATCTTGGATCACTATGAAGAATGGCGTACTAGTGCGTATGGTACAACACTCCGACATGTCTATACATTCACAAATTCTTGTTCCGAAAGACATGAGAGTTAGAATACTGCAACATGCTCACGACTCCCAATGCGCTGGTCATATGGGATTTTCACGTACGAAGTCGAGAGTTCTTGCGGCTTTCTTTTGGCCATTCGTCAATAGAGACATACGTCTTTATTGCCGCTCGTGTAGAGTTTGTCAAGAAGTAAAATCGAAAGGTCCTCGCCATGCAGCACCTATCCAGGCTGCGGACATTCCTATCCGTCCATTTCAGAAAATGGCGATAGATATCATTGGTCCTTTCAAAATAAAATCAGCCAGAGTACATCAATTTATTTTTACATGTGTGGACATGTGTACTCGATGGCCAGAGGCCATGCCTCTGAAGAGCATTTCGACTGCCAATATTGCAGACGCTCTTTGGCTGATATTTTCGCGGTTGGGATTCCCTAGGGAAATCTTGTCAGACCATGGCACCCACCTGATATCTGAGACGATGTCGCAAGTTTTTTTTTTTTTTTTTTTTTTCGTACGCCCGCTAATACTCGAGGCGAAACTCAGGTTATTATTTATGTCTAACCTGACATTGATTTTACGTGAGTATCCCTTTATTTCTTGTACAGAGACAGGTGTCCCTCGCCATTCAGGCAAATACTCGCCGATTTCGGAGGTACCCATTGCAGTGGGTCGGCTCAGGAGCCGCCAGTCCCTGGTCGACGACACTCCTTCAAATGTCCTCGCCAGGTCTCGAGTTAATCCAGTCCAAATCCCGGTCGACGAAAAATCCTCAAATGCCGTCGCCCGGGTTTGATCCTGTATCACCCGGTCGCCAGAGCGGTGTTGTAACCACTACGCTAGCGCGGCTCCCAAGTGATGTCTACTCTTAATATCAAGAGATCACTGAGTAGTATTTATCATCCTATGTCTAATGGACTAGTCGAACGTCTCAATAGAACTCTCAAAAATTTACTTGGGAAAATAACTGAGGATCATCCTCAGGATTGGGACAGAGTCTTACCCGCTGCTCTCTTTGCTTATAGAGAGGTTCCTAATGAACATACCGGGTTTTCTCCTTTCGAGCTCGTCTTTGGCGCGCGTCCACGCGGCCCAATGTCCTTGCTTCACGATCTGATAGCTGCCGATGATATTAGTGATGACACACAATCTTCTTATGAGTATGTCATTGCTCTCAGGCAGAAAATCATTGAAGCGTGCAAATTAGCAACTTCCGCATCTGAATTTGCTAAAGCAAAGGCAAGGCGGTTTGCAAATAAAAATAGATGCCTACGTCAACTTTGTCCTGGAGACAAAGCATTTGTGTTACTTCCTTCCAGGGAAAATAGACTTCTTATTGGTTGGAAAGGTCCTTTTGAGATTGTATCTAAAATTTCTGATGTCGACTATGTCGTCGATATTGACGGAAAGCATAAAACTTTTCACATAAATATGCATACAGAATTTTATGAACGTCCAGAGTACTTACAATCTATCTTTCAAGCGACGGACGACGCTACAGTCGCTCGTGGCCATTACTCATCCCTGTCTGTCATACAGGATGAGGAATCTACTTTCTGTGATGTTAATCTTCCTCTTCCGATGATTCCACTTCATTCTACGGAATCATGGAAGGATGTTGCAATTTCACCTAATTTATCAACTAAGGAACAGTCACAAATCTCTTCCATGTTACAAGCATTTCAGGATGTTCTCACGGACATTCCTGGACACACTACAGTCATTGAACATGACATTGTATTGACTGACCATACTCATATCAGGGTCAGACTTTATCCTATTCTTATCCACTTCCAAACTCAAGTCGAGAAACAGTTGGATGAAATGATAAAGTTAGGAATAATTGAACCATCCAATTCGGCATACTCGTCGTCTATGGTTATTGTCCGAAAGAAAGACAATAACATACGCATTTGCGTCGATTACCGTAAACTAAATCAAGTAACGAAGTTCGATGCAGAACCTATGCCTCTGTTGGATGAGTTACTTACTAGACTTTCCAATTCTCGTTTCTTTACAAAGCTGGACTTGTCTAAAGGATACTGGCAAGTTCCTTTAACCGAACGAGCCAAACCTTTCACTGCTTTCTCCACACCTAGGGTTTTTGTTCCAATGGAACTTTATGCCTTTTGGCCTTTGAATGCCCCAGCTACATTCGTACGCATGATGCGTCGAATACTGGCATATCGGTCTGATGTGATTGCATTACTTAGACGATATCTGTCTTTTTAGCGATTCTTGGGAAAGATCACTATACTGGGATTAGATGAACTGTTGTCTACTCTACGTGAGCATAATTTGACAGCTAAAAACCCTCTAAAGGCTATGTTGGGTTTAGTGAGATTACTTTTTCTTGGTCATACGTGTTTGGTCATGGTCTCTTGAAAAACAGAAGACCACAAACACTTCTTAAGATACTGAATCATCACTATTCCTAAGACTAAAAAAACAGATCCGTAGTCTCTTGGGCCTAATACAGTTCTACGGAAGATTTCATTCCGAATCTTTCCTCTATTACGGCACCACTCTCAAACCCTATTGAAGAAAGGGTCTCATCCTAATATGGTGCGTTGGTCCCAAGAATGCCAATCTTTAATACCTACAGCCGATAGGACGTTTGTCCTTCGTAGTGACGGCTCAGCAATAGGGATCGGGGCGGCACTGATGCAAGAGTATTCTGAGACTCTGCATCCTGTAATGTATGTCGCGAGAAAACTGAATGCGGCAGAAAGGAATTATTCTGTTCTAGACCGAGAATTGCAAGCTATGGTCTGGGCAATTCTTAAACTCCAAAGATTCCTTCTCGGCGCGCATTTTGTAGTAGAAACCGACCAAAAAGCTCTCACAGCTATGCAGAATAAGGATTTGAAGAGTTCGAGATCCACTCGATATGCTATTGCTCTTCAACCTTTTCATTTCACGGTACGAGCTATCCGTGGTTCGGATAATATTTTGGCAGACATACTGTCTCGATGCCCACATGAAGCTACTTAGCTCTTTTGTCTAGATCCACAGTTACATATCTTAAGTTATGATCTATTCTTACAATAACATGCTTCTGTAACACTTGTTGTCACTTTGTTTAAACTCATGGTTATGTATTGATTACTTGCTTTCTCTGTTACCGTCTTCGGTAAAACAGAGGAAGGCTTTGTTTCATATGAAATAAAGGTCGAAAAAATTAATGCGGTCACATTTATAGTTTAGATATATATTAAGTGACTATGGTACATTATAACATTCTAAGAAATGTACTATTTGTATTGTTCTCAGCAAACCAGTGTGATATCTTGGAACGGTGTATAACTACGATGACTTCTATAGACGTCCTGATGTTCCTTGAGGATTTTGATTACAAGACTTCGCCGGAATAGAGCATCGTCTTGTTCTTCTGACGTCATCAGATATTAGTTCTATACACATGTATAATCATATGTTTGTAAAAAGAATTTAGAAATGTTGTTAATGATTGACCATTTGAATTTATGGTTATATACGCATTATACGTCGTGAGATTTCGATGTTGGTGTAATCTCGTTATGGAAATTGTCATTCACCATTTATAAACATTGATATGAATTTTTGTTGTAACATTACCTGCACTTTTGAGTTGGTTGGTAACACCTCCCCGGATATATTTACTTTGAGAAAATAGTTTCTCCTATCTAGTGAGATTTTTTCTTCTTACCAGACGCTCTACTGGGCGTCGATTGGATCTGACATTATGATGTTATATTTTTGGTGATCCTTTCATCGGCGCATTACTCATGCGTTATGAACTTAATGCACCTGGCTCATAGATGTATTTCAAAAAACAAAAAAAAGTGCCATTTTTTTCCCCCGGGAGGTGTGGTAATGTTGCCGTCATTTTGGACGGTGGGAAAACGCCAACCTAATGTATGTTTGGTTTAATGTGATCAAAGAGAGATAAATGTTTATTATCTTTCTGTGACAGGTTTGACTGGTGATTATCTTCTCCTGTCTTATGTTGTCCTGTCTCAGGCAATGTCTTATAGTTGAAATGTCTTAAGTCTATTTATAGGATCATATACGGAGTATCTTTATCACCCGTTTGGGCGGAAACGCCTGGTCTTGGTTTGCCTCGATCTGGTCCATGCTCTTTGGGCATGCGCGGGTCTTGGCGGCAAAAGCCGGGAGACTGATTCAGAGAGAGTGTACCTGAGGCTTAGAACGGATGTACCGATCCGTAGATTTCTCTCTGCCAAGTTTTCGATAGGGATTGGAAATTTTGAGAATGACTGTTTTGGCATTCTTCCGTCCCTGAGTGTTTCTTTATGCCAGTATTGGCTGTGTTGTGTTACCTTAGAGTGTAAGGATTCTTTGAGAAGGTAACTGAAACATTATCCCGATCTTTTCGTCTCGTTTAGATCTTACAGGTAAATTTATCGCTGATGGCGACATAGTGAGCGAAGCTCACAAGGAGTTATTATACTGTATTCCAGTATGGCTTCATATTTGAAAGACTAGGTCTAAGTTGACCTGTTACACACATAAGCCTAGGAATCATCTTTATGGATCCGCAATGCAGGCGGAATATGGTTTGGCAGAAAGTATATTTAATCTCAGAAGCTTGTGTAAACTGAGAGTGACCTGATTATCGAGGCCCGCGACCTGCGGCCTGATTTCGTTGTCATCATATTGGTCCGTGTTTACGGCCAATCTTCTTCACCAGAATGAAGTATCTGGCATGTGAGGCCAGTCTGAAGTCTTTTGCTAATTGTAGGACAATGGCATTGACTTTGTTTAAATAATTGATATCGCCCGTACTAAGCAAGATATTTGCTAGGGCTTACCTGACGGGGCTCAGTCAGGGATTAGAGCTATTGCATTAACAGTGAACATTGGTCAAGACATTGTTACATGTCTGGGATCTGTGATGCCTGAAGCTGACTTTTGTAACTACACACATTATGTACTCGATCTTATACTATTGACTGTTTCGTCCATTATCATCGTATTATCGTACGTCATGAATAAATATTGTAAACGTCAGCAGCATTCCCTACATTACTGACTTCTACTTGTGGTTGAGTGAGTTTATGTAAAGTCGTCCAAGAGCCTATACGGTCTTCGTGTTATCAGCACTATTATTTACTCACCTACACAATCAACCACATTGTTATACAAGTACTACACGTCTGAATCTACAGGAATACTGACATGATGTATGTGTCTACTATACCCTGGCGGCACCTCACGCTAGTGACCTAATTCCTCGCTACTACTTGGTACTGTCCAGGACAACACGACACGCTCCACGTACTAACATTCATAACACATCAAAACAGTACGTTACATCTGGGCATTTACACTGAACAACCTTTACATCTCCAGGCAAACAGACTTTTACAATTAGCTATTGATAAAATTCTCTGTGTAGGATTGTTTACATGTTTTTTTTTTTGGTCTTTTTTTTAAAAATAACGCGCACTTTAGCTGTGGTAATCGTGTTGCAATAAACGACAATATTTTATACCGGACTGCTATGGCTCTGTACCAGACCACAAGGTCTATTTACAATTGGACAACTGTCCTAATATTACAGACAGATCTTATTGTCATGGATTGCCTCCCCTGCTTTGCAGTAGTGGTCCAACAGTGACCACAACTCAGGAGTATCTAAATGGGTCGTCAAAGGTGTCTACCGTCGCACAAGATTACTCTTGGCAGAGATATAGATAGAAGAGTAATGCCGCTTCTACCTTAAGGGAGCTTTCACAAGATAATTCAGAAGTCAAGAACAATGCTGCTTAGCGCTGAACATTTGTTAATTATATCTGTCCGTCGCCTTTTGTGAAGGATTTAAGCAATGGCTTTTAACCCGTTCAAGCCCCCAGCTGAGTTAATTCAGCGAATTTCCTCTTATAATGGTATAGCTCTGTGTTTAGAGGTATGTATATATATATATATATATATATATATATATATATATATATATATATATATATATATATATATATATATATATATATATATATATATATATATATATAAAATATATATAAATATATATATATATATATATATATATATATATATATATATATATATATATATATATATATATATATATATATATATATATATATATATATATATATATATATATATAATATTCTGGCTCATACGTTTACTTTCATCCTTGTAATAACTGACACCACTAGCTTCGTTCCACGAATAGTCTTGTACCACGAAATTTCGGAAAAATAGAAAAACAAATGCCTCTGCTAAGTACATTTATGGGCTGCAAATTAGCAAGCGCATTTTTGCTGTTCACACACCATTGTTTATCTCTCAGAAGAATTAAATTCCCGAGTATACAGTGTAGCTCAGGGAAGATGATTAAAAATCACAAATATTCTTACGGGTATTAAACTGGGAAAATGTGTCTGGACCGCGCGAACATTGAGTTGCCTGAGTTACAATTAACAAAGTACATATATCTCACAAAATATTATACACTTTAGGCACATGTGATGTAATCATCAGTCATCACTGCTCTATTCGGAGTTTAGGGTCACCTCTGCTGTCGGTTTTCCGCACGACTAGCTAGAAGAAATCCCCTATTTTCGTATGTTGATGTTGCCAGCCTCATATATAACCACTTAGAAAGAAAACAGGTTAGATCACATTTGTAAAATAAAGGTTTACACTTACCCCAATTGGGTTATACACAATCTCCTCGCACAGTTTAGAATGGACACGAGCAATTTAGGTTATATGCTCTCGAATCACTTGGTCTGGAAATTTTGAATCTCTTTTATGACGGGTGAATCTACGAAACACTTGGTCTGGGAAAGTTTCTCCTACGACAGTTGATTCAATTCCTTAGGTATCCAGTCCTAATATTTAAAGTCCTGGTCCCTTAAGTTTTCAGAGTTTGTATTTCAACATGCGGGTTTACTCTTAAGTTTTCAGAGTTGCCCAAATACTCGATCTGTCACTTATAAGTATGGAATTCTAGGTCCGATCCTTCTTGCTCTGGCTTTTGGGAGTTGCTCGTTTGAAGTTGCGAAGCTGTCTGTGTTCTGTGTCTCTGATTTCGCTAGATTATATCTCTCATTCTCAGTTCAAAACACAGATGGTACTTCCGCCGAAATTTCCAATGAAATTCAATGTTTATTCCGGCTCTCACTTCAATCCAATCGTAAGCTCTTTTGCACTATGTGGGTAGGGGTGTTTAAATTCATAATCTCCCCCGCGTGTTTAAAATATTACATTTAATATTCCAACGCGTGACCTCTTTCAAATCATGCGGTAATATTTCCGCCAACTCACAACAAATCTGGGAACCTATTTGATGTCCAGATGCTACCTTCAAATATTGACTCGCCAGACAGATTACCTGCGATAATCACACACAGGGATGGTCCCGTGAAACGATTATCTCATTATCGTCTGTGATCGTGCGTTCTCCAGACAGTCAAACAAAAGGATCGCCGGCCGCTCAGACAAACAATATGGTTTCCTCAGACATACAGACCGCAACCCATGTGTTAATTGCCTGATTGTCGCTGGCCCCGGAAATGAGTTACGTCAAAGTCGCTATCTCTCTTTCCGTTTGCCGTTTGTATCAAAAGGTGGCGAGCCGGCTTTTCATGATAAGAATATCGCTCGCTGACCGGTTCAATAAACGTGGTATTATCAGGAGTCAATTATCTGTAACGTAAACAGTCTAGGAGTGGTCACATAAAGAATGTAGGGCGTAAAATATGCCAAATAATAGGATGATCGGTGAGGAAAATGAAGAAAAAGAGATGATACTGCCAGAGGGACTGAAGGCGTGAGAGAGCACAAAAATACATGTACAAACCGTTATATGACACTTGTGTCGAGGTTGAAATTGGCGCGCCTCGCCAAAACGAGGCAAAACTATTAATATAACACATTGTAATAAATGTGATAGGTAAATTTGATGAGAAGTAATTTATGTTTTCAGAAATCGTGATAACTCTGCCTAGGCCGGTCCCAAGGCCGGCTGAAAAAGGAGGAGGGCGACCTGCATGGAGGCCGTAAGGAGGCAGCCCCTCCATAATGCAAGGGCACAACAGGCCAATAACCTTTTTGTCTAAAAAACGAGATTACGCGAAACATAAGAGAGAAAACCGGACTGATTCTAAAGGCGACGAACTGGAACGGACTACGACGTACGGAACATGGAACACAAGAAGTATGAATGGGAAGGAAGAGGAGCTGGTTGAAGAGATGAGGAAAGCCAAATTATAAATCCTGGCTTTAAACAGAAACAAAGAAAAAAGGACAAGGAGTTATGGATCTCAATAGCGACACGCTGCTCTACAGTGGTGTCCCCACATCTGAAAGAGCTAAAGAGGGCGTGGGTTGTATTGTGGCAAAAAACCAAAGGGATAGTATCAAGGGATAGACCTTTGTCTCGAAACGCATTATGGTCCTAAAACTGAAAGAAGGAGAAACCATAGTCAACCTTGTCATTGTGTATGGGCCAAATGAAGATGAGCGAGCAGAGGTCAAGAAGGAATTCTTCGAGCTGCTTCAAAGGACAGTGAACGACTGCCTAGATGAAATTATCATGCTCGGAGATTTCAGTGCTAGAGTTGGAAATGACCATGCTAGATGGGGTGGAGTTATCGGAAGATATGGAGAAGATACTCTTAATGACAATGGGAAGCGACTCCTTAGATTCTGCACTGAGCAGAATCTGATCATTACAAACACAAGGTTCCTCCATAAGCGCATACATGCATACACTAGGTGTTAACCAACAAAGAATGAGAAGTCAGTGATCGACTATGTCATAGTTAGGAAGAGCTCATTCAAGTATGTCCGGGATTCTAGAGTGTGGAGATGGCCAGAGATTGGAAGTAGCCACTTGTTAACAATTAAAAGAACAACTGAAAGAGTTACTCGGCCTAGGAACTGCCTTACATCACGCAAGAAGCTAAATAAAAGAACAGGGGACACGAGTATTAAGACCTACAAGCTGAGAGAGCCAGAAGTGAAGACCAGATATCAAGGGCTTATTGCTACAGCGGTGAGAAACACAGAACAACAACCTGATAACCTGGAAACCCTCTGGCTGAAATTCAAGAACATCATAAAGACAGCTGCTGCAGAAGCATGTGGTGAAGTTCGACTTGGGAAAAAGAGAAAGAGGACATCTTGGGGGCCATTTGAGGTTAAAGAGAAAATAAGAGAGAAGAAAAAGGCATGGAAACAATACTTAGGAGCTAAAATCACACGAGGAAAAACAGAGAAATATAGTGAATACATGATACTCAGAACGGAAGCAAAGAACAAGGTGCTAGCTGCAAAACAGAAGTCCTGGAAAGAATTTGGAGAAAAGCTAGAAAACGATGCGCAAGAAAACCAGAAATTGTTCTATAAGACCCTAAAGAACATGAGGAAGGAAAAACAAAGCCCTCTTAAATTTATAAAGGACAAGCAAGGCAAATTGTTTACTGCCCCAAAAGAAGTAATGGAAAGATGAAAAGAATATTTTTCAAAACTCCTGGATGGTGAGCAAGGTCATACATCAGAAATAATAACCACTGGCGCAGAAGAGGAAACCAAATGTGATGAAGATGACATAAAGATGGAAGAACTGAAGGCAGCACTGGAGAAAATCGAGATGGGCAAAGCTGCAGGACATGATGGCATAACCTCAGAAATGGTTAAGTACATGGGAGCACCAGGCGATCTATTACTCCTAAGGGTCCTACAGGCAGCTTGGTGCAAAAAGACCATACCAAAGGATTGGGAGATTGCCATAATAACACCGATTTTCAAAAAGGGTGACAACCGACAATGTGAAAACCATAGAGGCATATCCCTTCTCAGTGTCCATGGTAAAATCTACTCTAGAATCCTAGAGCAGAGACTCAGACGCCTAGTTGAGCCACAAATGGATGAGGTCCAGTGTGATTTCCGAGCAAATCGAAGTACTCAAGACCTAATCTTCACACTCAGACAGTTGAGTGAAAAGGCTTTTGAGTATAAGAGTGAGATCCATCTTTGCTTCTTAGATCTGGAAAAGGCGTTTGACAAGGTCCCCTGGAGCAAACTTTGGGACTGTTTGGCAAGGAAGAACATCCCATCACCTCTGATTCATGCTATACAGATCTTCTACAAGTCTTGCAGAAATTATGTGAGGACGACAAACAAAAAGTCAGAAGAATTCAGGACCACCACTGGTGTAAGACAAGGTGATATTGTTGCGCACATATTCTTTTGTGTGGCGCACAGATTACGGTTGTTACGCATACAAATGGAAAATGTAATTATCTGTCTGATAAAAATATATTTATCTTTGAATTCACGATTATTAGTCTAAGGGACAGAACTCAGATTAGTCGATGTGTATTCATTCTGTGAGTTATCTGTTCTCGTATCTTTCCTGAAGATCGAACTCAGCGTAGGGATCTAGGTTTACAGCAATCTATTCTTTGTTTGGTTAGAAATAGATTGTTCTTGCTTCAGAATATCTATGGCCCGAATCTATGTGTATTTCTTGTCTATGTAGGACGAGACTGTCTTATATCTTAATATCTTTGTATGTCTAAGTCGAACTTGGGGTCATAGGTTGTTCGGCGGATGTGTCGCTAAGTCGAGGTGAGAAGGTTCCGCCCTGATGGGTGCTGTGTTATTTTGTAGCGGCCTGTCGCCGGAAAAAGTAATCTCTATGTTAATGGGGAAAGAGATAGTCTCTTTAGACATATCATGTATTATTCACCCCAGTGTTCATTCTTACTGCCAAGGAAGGGCAGAATCATATTCTAGTGTATTTCTGATACCAAGGTAAAGACGCATTTCTTATGAACTTTTCCTGAGTCATTGTATTCGATCAGCAGTCGTACGGTTGTACGTTTAGACGAATATTAACCAGATGAAGATGAAATTCATACCTAGCAGCACCATATTATGTGATGAAGTCAATTGTATAAATGGTAGAAGCTACAAAGCAATGAGGACATTTAATGTATGATCAGCTTTGATTGCGCTTCATAGTTTGTATCCTGGGTGAGCGACAACTCACTGGGAGGAGAAGCCATTTTGAATTCTATATTTTCCAATCATCGAGGAGAGAACAGGGATGCCCCTTACTATCACCTGATGAGTCCAGAGATCACTGCTACAGAAGAGAACCCACTACTAGTGGTTCAATATTATTATCAAAGAAATGTGTGCGGAACTTTACCCAAAGGAATCTTCGCTACACAAGGTTAGGTCTAGGAACCATTTTGAATATATTATTTATGAACTGACGTGCTCTGTCAGTGAAGACAGATGATTATCTATATTGGAATCACTGAATGTTTGTCTACTGAGATTCCATTATGCTGTCATGCAACATGAATGCCGATTTAAAACTGTAGACTATTGTTACACGTATATGATGATGTTGTGCCAACCTGTTTCCTGTTCCTGTGTCGTCGAAGTGTGTGTCCATTAAATACAAGAAAATGTAAACAGTAGTTCGTCTTACACTTCCTGCCACGAGTGAGTGAGATTGCCCTATTGTCAACTCTCAGAACATTTTCCAGCATTCGCGTACTGTTGTATCCTCACTCCAAATCAATACACCACTGCGTAGGTCGAGTTGACCTTTGGTTTGTCTTCATGTTTGACAACACCTATCGAACACGATTACTATAAACACCTCAAGTAACACTGGTGGTCAAGCAACGCCAACACTGGTGACCGAAGATTAGACCATATCAACACTGCATTTTATCAACTGGTAGGCCAGCTTTCTGGGTTTGACCTCGCAGAATTTGAGAAGTCAACAGACTACGGATACCAGACCGTTTCCTGTGGCTGATACGACACATGTACAAGTTTGCAGTACAACTCTACACTCGATGTCAGCGTGACCTGTCCTATCGAGCGTATACTGAAACTAGGTCAGCGTTTGTTGACATTTCTGATGAAACAGAGAGCGTTACACAGCAAGTTTGTTTATAAGAAGTAACTGTGTTAGCGAGAAGTGCTATGGAACTGAGAGGTCTTACACGTCAACGGTGGATCTTCTTGTGTTCTACATATTGTTGAACTTTGGAATAAATTTAAAACAGAAAGCTATTGTTTATTAAAGTGGCAGTTTAATTTGATTGGAAACTGAACCATATTAATGTAATACTGAGCCTTCTCTGCAGACACTTCTACAACACAATTCATTATATGATATATGCATTTATGTTTTATATATATTTATGTTTATATGTAATAGTTGTTTATATGTCGTGGGCGATTGGTGAGGGGACTAGTATAACATTTCCCACGTCATAGAGGGGTTATATTAGCGTTCTGTAGGGTGCAATTTTCTTTGTTGAAAATTTGCTGCAACATCTGTTGCTATTTGTTGTTAGCTGTGACGATATGTGCAGTTTTTTTTTCGTTATTTTTCGCTTTCTTTAGTTTTGTTTTGATTTGTTTGTACTTGTAGGTCTCCTCTTTTCTATAGTTTAGTTCTATACACATTTATATTTATACACTGTGACGTCATTTGTTTTGTTTATTCCCTTGCAGTTGTCATCACAGATTCTGTGATTATTTTCATTGATTTCCCTATTTGATTTATTTGATTTCTGCAAATGTTTTCGTATTGTCTTTCTTATTTGTACTTTATGTATGTTGTTGGTTGACATATACTATAAAATATACTTGATCATACACTACTAGCTGTGTAGTGAACTTATGAGAGATAATCAGCTGATGATTAATTGTTGTTATTATAGGTACACAGTTGATTATACAAGACCTTATTTAAAGGCTTGTTTCCAACAGAGATTGGGATTGTGAGCTAATTAATCAAGTTCATTTAGAACTTGTTCCTGTTTACTTGGAAATAGATTACATTGTTGTTTCAAGTGATTGCTATCCTTATTAGACATCATGTCTACATTGGAATACTTTATTGCACAAGGGAAATCCCTTGATAAGTCTGGTAAGGAATTAGAGGAGTTTGCAACTGCTCAATTTGCCATGGTATTAAAGTCAGAAGAAAAGAAGCAAAAAGAGGAAAATAAATGGAAAGCAGAGGTTGAACAAAAGAAGATAGATGCTGAGAATTTAAGATTGCAGATGCAAGCTGAGGAGAGAAAAGCTGCTGCTGAGGAGAAAAAAGCTGCTGCTGAGGAGAGAAAGCTTCAAACAGAAGAAAAAAAATTAGAAGCTGAAGAAAAAAGATTACAAAGAGAAGCTGAGGCTGCAAATAAAAGATTAGAAGCTGAGGCTGAAAATAAAAGATTAGAAGCTGAGGAGAGAAAAGCAATAAGAGAACATGAACATCAAAAAGAACTTTTAGCATTTGAGTTGGAAAAATTGAAATTGACAAATATGAGTAATGTTATTTAATCGTTGGATTGAATTGTCCAAAACAGAAAAGACATATGAAGCCCTTATGGACTTGCTGCTCAGAGACAAGATTATGTCAAGTGTTAATAAACCATTCCTTGAATTCCTACATGAGCGTAAACCCAAGACACTAAAAGAAATGGAAGAATATTGTACCCAATACGTCACGGCACATCCGGACGTAGCTTTTAGCAATGCTAAGGTTAAAGAAAGTATGCCAGTTGCATCAGCAACACCATACAACACTAATTACTCACATAAATTTCAGGGACCTCAAAACAGGTTTGATAAAAAGGGTAACCATAATAGTTATCAAAACCAAGGTAACCAGTCATTTCAGGGTTCTTCTGCGAAGTACTGGAGACGAGCTGACAGCCCTCGATTCAGGGGTGGTCATAATTATAGAAATTTCCGCAGAGGAAGTCATTATAGAAACTACCCAGGTCATCCATCATGGAGACAACAAGACCATAGTTATAGAGATACTCATTATAATGAATATGATAATGGTAACCATGAGAACTATGACTCAAACCCAAATAGGGGTTACAATAGAGGAAACAATAATGATTACAGAGGCAATAATAATCGAGGTAGATCACAATACAAAAAACATAAATCACATTATCAGGCAAACTCTGCACAGCAAGAGTCACATGAAGCCTATAAACAGACTAAAGATAATAATGATGCTAATAATATGGCATGTTCCGCTTTTGATTTTGGGAGAGCATCTCAGTGCCCCCAATGCAAAACATTATTTGAACCAACTACGGTGTCCACTTTAAGTTGTGGCCATCCTCTTCCTGCTCTTCCTGCGTCAGTCGCGCATGATGGAAGAGGTTTTTTTTGTCTTACATAAAGGTTTAGTAAATGACAATCCAGTCTCAGTTCTTTTTGATTCTGGATGCACCACAATTGGTGTTAGGCAGTCGCTTGTAGATCCTTCTCGTGCCACTGGAAAAGTAGTCAAATGTGTAACATTTGGCGGCACCTTAGAGAAATACTCTACTGCTATCATTAGGATTGCTACTCCTTTCTTTACAGGAGATGTACACGCATGTCTTCTGCCGAATCCGATCGCTGATTTTATCATCGGTCGTATTCACGGAGTCAAAGAGTGCACTCCGCAACAAATTTCCGTTTGGGAAAAACAAAATATGCAAACTGCTAATGCTGTAGTCACTAGAGCTCAGGCTCTTAATATGCCTCAAACTTCATCTACTGAAGATAATGAAGTGCATAACCAAGATGATCCCTTGGTAATTTCTCGTGACTCGTTTATAAAACAACAAGAAGATGATCCGACTCTAAAGAAATTCTTCACTCTTGCAACAAAAGGTGATCCGAATAAAGATACAAAGCGTAAATCTTGGAGTACAATGAAGAATGGCGTACTTGTACGTATGGTGCAAGACTCCACTAAGTCAAGTCATTCTCAGATTCTTGTTCCCAAGAATTTGAGAGTTAAAATTTTGCAACACGCACACGACTCTCAGTGTGCTGGACATATGGGTTTTTCCCGTACAAAGTCAAGAGTTCTTGCGGCTTTCTTTTGGCCTTTTGTGAACAAAGACATACGGATTTATTGTCGATCTTGTATAGTATGTCAAGAAGTCAAATCCAAAGGTCCACGCCATGCTGCACCTATTCAGGCTGCAGACATTCCTATTCGACCATTTTAGAAAATGGCGATAGACATCATTGGTCCATTTAAGATCAAATCTGCTAGAGGACATCAGTTTATCTTAACGTGTGTGGACATGTGCACACGTTGGCCAGAGCCTATTCCTCTGAAGAGCATTACTACTGCTGACATTGCAGATGCTCTTTGGCTTATATTTTCTCGTCTGGGATTCCCCGGAGAAATATTATCAGATCATGGTACCCAACTAATATCGGATACCATGTCTCAAGTAATGTCTACTCTGCAGATAGAGAGATCTTTGAGTAGTATCTATCATCCTATGTCCAATGGGATGGTGGAACGCCTAAATAGAACACTCAAAAACTTACTAGGGAAGATAACTGAGGATCATCCTCAAGATTGGGACAGGGTTTTACCCGCGGCCCTCTTTGCTTACAGAGAGGTCCCCAATGAACATACAGGATTTTCTCCCTTTGAACTTGTCTTTGGCACGCGACCGCGCGGCCCTATGTCTTTACTTCATGATCTCATAACCGCTGATAATATTACCGATGACACAAAATCCTCTTACGAATATGTCATCGCGCTGAGACAAAAGATTATCGAGGCATGCAAATTGGCAACTTCTTCTTCTGAATTTGCTGTGAACGGTGGTTTGGTTTTGATAAAGAGAAAGAATGTAGAAAAATGGTATGGATGGGTTTGGTTGCAGATTATTTGTCGTTAATGAAGGGAGATAAGATGTGTAAGATTAGGCTTTGTCTTAAGGGAAGTAACTTAGAATTAAGTCCCTTACAGGTTTGAGTGAGTTGAGAAATAAAGTATTGCACGAGAAAGTCGAGATGCGTAAACACATGTTAGGCGTGAACGAGGAATGTTAGAACGGGGTTTTGACGGAGTCTGGTTTGAGACGCGCTAGGCGTAGACAGGGAAAGGTGTTTCTCTCAAGTGTGTAGTTAGATATTGAACGTACAGCGTAAGATTTTATATTGTTGTATAAGATATATTTCGGAGCACCAAAGTGTGTGTGTAAGAAAAAAGTGTATTTCAAATGAAGAAACAAAACAGGTACGTTTTGACATTTTGATTATTTACTGCGTATGTGGCTCAGCAGACCAGGTCTGAGCAGAGGACAGTAAACAGATGAAATCTTGGTAAAAGTGACAGCCCTGGCGGTTAAGGCCAGTTTCTCGTATAGAGATATAACAAGAAACAGGGGAAAAGAAACATAAACAGAAGAACGACAGGAAGTTCTGTCTGAATAAATATATGACATGTTCTATAGCTGAGACAAGTAATAGTAAGAAGACAAGCAAATGTATGTGAAAAATGGATACTGAGATTGTTTGAAACTGAAGATTGTATTTTGCAAGACTGCCTACCTTGAAGAGAAAGGTCGGGCATACCATTTTTACTCAGTTATCAACTTATGTTAATAAAGTTCTACCATTGATATTTTCACTGCTGTTTTGAGTGGTATCGATTGATCAACAGTGGGTATGAAGGAAAAAATAGAGTCAGTCTGAGTGAAGGAAGTTACTAGTATTCACGGTTACACCACACTAGTGGGAAAGGGCAGTAGCCCTACACGATTCGAATCCCATCCTCGTCGACAGATTTTCATGGTGCCCGTGACCAGCTCTACAGTAGGCAGTAGCAAAGACAACAGATGACAGGGTAACTAATGGTGCGAGTAACCAGCCTTACACTAGAATAGCTCAAGAAACTTTTATAACTCAATGATAGTTCAAGAAACTTTTATAAAGCAAGACAGACTCCACTCAGATGTCAGTTTCGGCATCACATATTAGGTACGGTTGCGTCGAATATTTTCGTATCTAGCACTAAAACGGTCACAGAGTATTTTGGTGCACCTAACCCTATACAAGATAGAGATTTAAAAGACTGCAGACAGAACGAAGGTCAAGTTCATTAAGAAGAGATTACACAGAAAGAAAGAATCCTGCGAGCGAAAAAAACAAATCAAGACAAAACAGAAGTCAAGTAAAGTGAAGCGACATCAAAAACAACGAAGTCTATCCAAAGCATCACGAAGGTCAAGTTCATTAAGAAGATACAAATCGAAGGAATCCTGCGAGCTGAAGAAACAAAGCAAGACAACACAGAAGTCAAGACATCACGAAGGACAAGTGCACAAGAAGAATATAAAGAACAAAACAGTCTACATCATCCGACAACCGTCAGAATACAGGTACATGCATGAGATAACAATCTGAATGATCAACAGGCCCAACGCGCAAAAATAATAGTATACAGCCGTATAAGACAAAAATTGTGTTGATTAATTCTGAAATACTGGAGGAGCAAGTGTGTATCCCAATCAAGGAAAACAGATTATGTAACACATAAACATTTAGAAACAAATTAAGTTAATTATTAGTGTAGTCAGTTAAATTATGAGAATTAGATTGATAATTGTTTTGTAACTCATAAGAATTATAAGTATTGTACACAGATATTGGTTAATAATTCTCTTACAGGTCAACCAAGAGATTTATATTAATTTTTTTACAGGTGTTTCTATTAACACTAACACTTACAGGTCAAGACAAGATGCAACAACAACAACAACAACTTACGGTGGGTTTAGATCCCAATGTGGCTGCTCTTGAGCAGGTAGCCAAGGCTATGACTGCCATTAGAAATGAAAGTAAGTTCCAGAATATCCGGAACAGTATAACACCATATGCAGGGAATCCTACTTTATGTAGAAAATGGTTGCTCGAGATACAAAGATATTGCACTTCGGTCAATATGGACCAAGGTGAGTACAAACAAGTTGCATATCTTTCCTCATGCGGGTTAGTAGTAGATTTTATAAGACGCAGGTTTGACACTGTCCCAGATGAGACATGGGAAGATTTTAAGAAAGAACTAATAAGAAGGTATGCACAAATTACGGATGCATCTTACGCGTGGACGATGCTGAGGAGCATACAACAACAAGCAGAGGAACCCATTCAAATGTTCAGCGACAGGTTGTTAAACCTAGCGGAAGAAGTTTTCTTGGGACAACAAATTAACCAGCAAGAGGTGGAAAAACAGTTAGTGGGCATATTCGTCGATGGGTTGAATGGTATACCAATTAAATTACATCTCCTCAGGAAGGACCCACAAAACTTGTCACAGGCCATTGCACTTGCTACAGCCGAAGAGAACCTTAGAAGAAGATTGGACCTCAGGCTTGGTAGGGTAGTTCCATGCGAAGAAACACAAGAAGAACCTATGGAGATAGGACATTGTCAACAAAGAAGGATAGAAAGACGAGGGAGAGGAATGGAAACGTTTTATAGGTCAAGGCAGGTGGACCGCAGGCAAAGCGTGTGTTATGCTTGCAATAGGCTGGGACATAAACAATTTGAGTGTAATTATAGGCCACTAGAGCCACAACACTCAGTAAGGAGAGTTGAGACCTTTAACCCGAGACATAGTAGACAACACAATAGACAACAATATTACAACCAGTCCGAAAAGAATAGACAAGGGAATGAAGTAAACACCAAGAGAGGGAGACTCATCAGAGAGATAGTCCAACCACATGACAAGACGGAGAAAGGATATATTGATACAACAAGTGGAAGGCAGCCACAAGTGAACATGATAGGAAGGGCACATGTTAGGTATAACCAACAACCATACCATAGACAATGGGCCAGAGTACACCATCCTGCAAGTTGGTTTGACAAGAAAGGATGGCTACAAAAGACATGTCAAGAATACAGAAAAAGAAAGATGAATTGGGATGGTTCAGTTATAAACACAGGAACAAATATGAAAGGAGAAATATATGTACAGATCGCGAAATTGGGAAATGGAAATGTAACCAATATCAATATAAACAGGGACATAATAGAACATGGAATAACAGGGACAGGACACTCCCGACTTTCAACAGCAACTATGGATCAGGACATTGGGACAGCGTGAATAGGAGAAGAACTAGAATAGATTTGAGGAATTTTGTTGGAGACATCAGGAGAGGAGTCAAAGACAAGAAAATACAAATAAATGAAATTGAAAAACAAGAAAGAAAACAACGTATCCCTAAAAGAAGACAAGTAGCAACAGCAATCGAGCTAGCTCATAAACCAGACCCTTGCTCATGTATTGTCGAAATACACGGAAGGAGATATAGAGCATTGGTAGACTCAGGGGCTACTGTAAGCCTTATTAGGTTTGGACTTTATAAACAGATACGAGGCGTAGCTCAATACAGAAAGTCACAAAATACACTTACCTCGGTGTCAGGAGAAAACCTGAAAGTGATGGGAACAGCTATGGTGCAAATGAGAATTGGCAATATGATCGTGGAACACACGTTCACCATTGTGAAGGGGATGACGAGAAATATCATACTAGGACGTGATTTTCTGCTAAAACATAAGGCTCAAGTACATTTTGATACTCACCAACTGAAGATACATGGCGAATGCATCAGGTTACAGGACGACGTATACATAGCGTCCATAATCCGAAACAGAACAACAGTTACGCTGCGACCGAATGAAGTCGGTATTGTTCAAGGCAAGTTGAAAAGATCCCCATATTTCAACCAAGGACAAACGGTCTTAACACTCGACTGGGAAGATGGAGATATACTAGATGAACCCGGACTAGAAATGGTAGAAGGAATAGTACAAATTGGAAAAAGACAACAATTTCCAACGATGATTATAAACACCACGGGAAAAACAGTTAGAATACCAAGAGGATTTGTATTAGGAAGGGTACAACTGATGGAAGGTCAGGTAGGAAATATGGAATACCAAGAAAAGCTCCAAATACAAGAAACTATGAACAATAACAACGCGCGTCAGAGACAAAATCGGAAACCACAAACAGTGGTGGTACCACAACATAGAGTTAACAACAAGATATACAGAGAGCAGAAGAAAGTGGAAACAAGGAAGCAGGACAAGATAGAAATCAAGGAAGATGTATGCACACCATTCAGACTCAATGCAGTGTTAGGAGAGAAAAAGCACACAAAAGAGAATGGAATACAGAGAGTTAACGGTGTAACAGAAAAGATGGAAAGGATCAAAATACCTCAACCAAGTATGGAGCAGTTGAGGAAAGAAATAAAAGCCATCCTTGGAAGAACTAAACCAGACATCGTGGTACTAAAGGAGGTGCAGAAAATTCTGGAAGAAAAGTTTGATATAGACTTATCACAAAGAAAGGAAGAAATCTACAAGCTTGTCGTAGACGAAATAGAGGAAGATAGACCGATGGATATAAGAGGCTATATAATGAGCCATAGTATGTATAGTATGAGAGGCAGTGTTCAAGAAAGAGGTACACGGATTCCCAATAACACACCACACTACACGGAAGGACATAAACAACATAACAATACACATGATAGGATAGGAACACGTAGAACTGAAACAACACAAAAGGATAGTGACTGGAAGGAGTCTAACAGGATAGGAGACAACTGGAGAGTAGGATGGGAAGATGACTATGGAGAAACATCAACAGGTAGTCAGAGTCGCACAATGGCAGGAAGAACACAAGTCCATGCAGAACAGGAAACAACATCTGATCGGTTAACCCCAACCCCCCAAGTCTTACACAGCGAACAAGAGGAGATGGACACATATAGGCCAGAGGAAGACAGGATACAAGTATGGCAGGATACAGAGAGTAAACAGTACAATGAGATTCTAGAAGATACGACAGGAATAAGGAAACAATGGAATAATGTTGAAACAGAAATAGATGCACCGTACAAACATACGAGAGCTGCAGAACTAAGAAACAGAGCACAGGAGCAGCAGATATTGAAACAAAAGGAGCAACAGATAGAGACTAAACAACAAAGTGGTGCAAGTCAAACTCAGAACACAGAGGACACATCAGCTAAAGATTCAGATACGCAGGAAGAGATGAAGGAAGAGAAAATAAGAGGGATGAAGAGACAGCGGTCGTCGTCATCAGACGATTCAGAGGATTACAGAAGGCGTCTAGCAAAGTTGGGACATGTAGAAGAGGTCAGACTAAAGAGGAAGAATAAAGCAAGAAATAGTAGTGTAGCGGAGATGAAGGACATACGGGCAATTGTTCAATATATGGACAGGAAATTTGAAGAATTCGAAAAGGAGAAATGTAGTCATAGAGAAGTGCAAGAAGAACAAGATAGAAAGACCAAGGGAACGTGTCAATGGGATATAGACAGTGTCGACCAAGGAAGGTCGAGGAAAAACAAAGAGGAAGAAAGAAATAAAGATAGAAAAAAAAATAGAACAGTTAACTGCACTGTGTGCAGATTTAGAGAGGAAGTTGGAAGAGTTAGAAAGCAAACAGGATATGAATAGACAGACATCAGAGAAAAAGGAAGATGTAACAGCACCTGGGTCAGGTGATGATATAAAGAAAGCCACTGAGAAGGCGAAGCAGAAAGAGGAAGAAGTTATGAAACATGAAAGTACTAGAAGTACAGATCGACGAAAATACCGATCTAAGAGTAGAGATAATATGGAGGCAAGTAGGGATATGGGTCGAAGAGAATACCGGTCCAAGAGCAGAGAGGCTAGTAATAGGAGACATACGAATCGAGGAGAATACCGATTCAGGACTAGAGAGAGCGAGGAGAATAGGAGAGATAATAGTAGAGAAAGAAGGAGGGATACGGATAGAAGGGATTTCCGATCCAAGAGCCGAGATAGGCTGAGAAATAGAAGTGAGGATAGAAGAGATACGGGTCGACGGGAATACCTATCCAAGAGTCCAGAGGGACTAGATACACAGAGAAATAGAACACATACGGATCGACGTGATTACCGATCTAAGAGCCGAGAGGCTAGAAAGGGAGATAGAAATAGGAGTAGTAGTATGAGAGATACTAGGAGTACAAGTCGAGGTAGCGACAAATTAAAGACTACAGGGAGTACGAGAAGGGAAGAAATAGAAGATAGAGGGAAACCGAGGCAAACGGTTGACGAAGTAAGAAGTAAGGAGGTTGAGAGAAACTCGGGAGATATACGAGATGGAGAGGTAGAGAGAAATCAAAGAGTTGAAGTCAGAACGGTGGAGGAGACGCAAGAGATAGATAAACAGATAGCATTAGAGGCGCTCAAGAGTAAGGAGGCCATAGCTATGAGGTTTTTCGAATTTATGAGTAAGTGAGAAAAGGAGAGACGTAGAGGTTATGAGAGGAAAGGCATAGCAAATGTTACAGAGAAGTTTAAGGCGAGAGAGGCCATGATCATGACATTTTTGGAGATGAAGTAGTGAGGAAATAGGGAGAGAGGAGGCTATGGGAAGAGACATAGCATATTAAGATATATAACCAAGATGGCGGCGGTTGCTAGTCTTAAAAAGACAAGTATGATTGGTCTATACCGCACTTAAGAAGTAAACTGGGTACACCGGACCAATAGGGTACTGCAGTAGAGAAGAGGAGGAAAGAAGATGTAAGAAGTAGATTAGAGGCCATGGTAGTATGGCGGAAATTATGTGAAACGCCGTGGTGACGACAGCAAGAATAGTGCAGACTGACATGTTGGTGAGGCCGTGGAGGAGGACGGCAGTTATGGAGCAATATGAGGTATGGAGGTACAGATTTTGAGGAGTCGTAGAGTAAGATGGCAATTATGGAGCAATATGAAGTATGGAGAATAACGCAGTAATATGGAGAAGATTTTTAGGAAACCGTTGAGGAAGACGGCAGTATTATGGGTTTTTCTGGGAAAAATATGGAGAAATAAGGGAAATATGAGATTTTGGAGAAGCCGTACAGAACGACGGCAGAAAAATGGACAAATTTGAAATATGGAGAAATATTGAGACTAAGATTTTGGTGAAGCCGTAGAGGAGGATGGCAGAGATAGGGAGAGTATGGAGTGATAAGAGAGAAGTTAGAGAACAGTTCCAGGGAGGGAACGAAAATAGAGAATATGAAAGAAGAGTAGTAGAAAATTGCAGCGGGAGTCTAGTTGTTTGGAAGCTAGATGCAATCGTTCTACACTGAACATAAAAGTGAGCTGAGTAGGTCCGAACGATGGACTACAGCAGTAGTAGAGGAGAAGAGGAAAGAGGCAGGGAAGCCATAGATTAAGGGAGAGAGACGTTGAGAATGGGAAATTCAGAAGTCACGGAGAGGGGACGGAAAAGAATTACGAGATAACTGAAGGAGCATATGGAGTAACTATAGAGAATATGGCGATAGATGAGAGCCATAGGGAAATGGCGAAGATATAGAGAAAATTGGATAATTAGAAGTTATAGTCTAGAAGGAGCCGACAACGGAGTTGAGGAAGATGCAGATTTTTTGTTTCGGCAGTTGCCAGAGTCTGGTGAAGACTTTGTGGGAAGCGAGGCTTCTCCAAGTTATAAGAGATGGAGGTTGTAGGGAGATAATAAGGAAGAATAGTGAGAGATAGAAAAACTAAGGAAATGAGAATAGAGGAGAGAATAATTATGTTGAGGAAACAGTACATATTGTATATGGTTACGGGTTTCTTTTAAACACAAGGGAAGATGGAAATGAAATGTAGATAACGTAGGAAAGATATGCAACTAAGTAGAACGATTAATGAGATAGGAAGAATTTCAAGATAATTCGCGTAGGCGGGATAATAAACTTGGGAGTAAAGATAAAAGGGATGGTAAATGACTAATGAAGTTAGGAAGGTCTAGTAAGAGTAGTAAAGAAGCAAACGATAAGGTGTATTATGACATGAGTTGTATTATATACAAGGTGTAATATGAAAGGAATTGCATTATGTACAAGTTCTAACATGAAAAGAGTTGTATTCAGTAAAATGTATAATATGAAAACAGTTCCATGATGGAAAATGTATACTATGAAATGGAAATTGTAGACAGGAAGATGAGTGAGGTTGATTAGAAGTGGAGAATGGTGGGTCTCATTGGGACAGATGTTGAGGAAGAGAGGGATGGAATTGGTAGTAGAAGAGGGAAAGAAGAGAGTGAGTGGAGATTTTTTCGGGAAATTGTCTCTGTGAGAGAAATTTTTTTTAAGGGGGGGAGATGTGTGAACGGTGGTTTGGTTTTGATAGAGAGAAAGAATGTAGAAAAATGGTATGGATGGGTTTGGTTGCAGATTATTTGTCGTTAATGAAGGGAGATAAGATGTGTAAGATTAGGCTTTGTCTTAAGGGAAGTAACTTAGAATTAAGTCCCTTACAGGTTTGAGTGAGTTGAGAAATAAAGTATTGCACGAGAAAGTCGAGATGCGTAAACACATGTTAGGCGTGAACGAGGAATGTTAGAACGGGGTTTTGACGGAGTCTGGTTTGAGACGCGCTAGGCGTAGACAGGGAAAGGTGTTTCTCTCAAGTGTGTAGTTAGATATTGAACGTACAGCGTAAGATTTTATATTGTTGTATAAGATATATTCGGAGCACCAAAGTGTGTGTGTAAGAAAAAGTGTATTTCAAATGAAGAAACAAAACAGGTACGTTTTGACATTTTGATTATTTACTGCGTATGTGGCTCAGCAGACCAGGTCTGAGCAGAGGACAGTAAACAGATGAAATCTTGGTAAAAGTGACAGCCCTGGCGGTTAAGGCCAGTTTCTCGTATAGAGATATAACAAGAAACAGGGGAAAAGAAACATAAACAGAAGAACGACAGGAAGTTCTGTCTGAATAAATATATGACATGTTCTATAGCTGAGACAAGTAATAGTAAGAAGACAAGCAAATGTATGTGAAAAATGGATACTGAAATTGTTTGAAACTGAAGATTGTATTTTGCAAGACTGCCTACCTTGAAGAGAAAGGTCGGGCATACCATTTTTTACTCAGTTATCAACTTATGTTAATAAAGTTCTACCATTGATATTTTCACTGCTGTTTTGAGTGGTATCGATTGATCAACAGTGGGTATGAAGAAAAAAATAGAGTCAGTCTGAGTGAAGGAAGTTTCTAGTGTTTACTTTACAACACACTACCTACTGAAAGGGCAGTGGTCCGAATCTTGCAATACGACTCACGGCGACATTGCTAAACAGAAGGCAAGACAATTTGCCAATAAGAAAAGAACCTTACGACAACTTTGTCCTGGTGACAAAGCATTTGTTTTACTACCTTGTAGGGAAAACAGACTTCTTATTTCTTGGAAAGGTCCGTACGATATAATCTCGAAAATTTCCGATGTTGACTACATTGTCGATATTGATGGAAAGCATAAAACCTTCCACATCAATATGCTTACGGAATTCCATGAACGTTCGGATTATTTACAGCCTATTTTCCAGGCAACGGACGATTCACCAGTCCAACATGGTCATTACTCATCACTGTCCGTAATACAGGATGAGGAAACAAGTTTTTCGGATGTTAATCTTCCGCTTCCGATGATTCCACTTCATTCGAGTGAATCATGGAAAAACGTTACTGTTTCTCCGAATTTGTCTCTAGGAGAACAGCGACAAGTTTCGGCTATGTTACAAACATTTCAGGATGTCCTTACTGACATCCCTGGATAAACTCATGTTATTGAACATGACATTATTCTAACTGACCATAATCCTATTAGGGTCAGACCTTATCCTATCCCTATACATTTTCAAGCACAGGTTGAGAAGGAGTTGGATGAGATGATAGATTTAAAAATAATTGAACCATCCACTTCTGCATATTCTTCGCCGATGATTATTGTTCGGAAAAAAGACAATAACATACGTCTTTGCGTTGACTATCGCAAATTGAATCAAGTTACGAAGTTCGATGCTGAACCTATGCCTTTTACTAGAAAAGCTACTTACTAGGCTTTCTAAATCTCATTTTTTCACTAAACTAGATTTGTCTAAAGGATATTGGCAAGTTCCTTTATCTGAACGCGCCAAACCAATTACGGCTTTTTCTACACCTAGATTCTTTTTTCAATGGAATTTCATGCCTTTCGGCCTTATGAACGCACCAGCTACATTCGTACGCATGATGCGTCGAATCCTATCTTATCGGTCAGATGTCATCGCGTACCTAGACGATATCTGTCTTTTCAGCAATACTTGGAAGATCACTATTCGGGGTTAGTTGAATTACTATCTACTCTACGCGAGTATAACCTGACAGCGAAACCCTCTAAAGCCTGCATTGGTTTTAGCGAAATTTCTTTCCTAGGCCATCGGAGTTGGTCATGGTTTCCTAAAGACAGAGGACCATAATATCACTAAGATACTTAACATCTCTATTCCTAAGACTAAAAAGCAAGTGCGAAGTCTCTTAGGTCTTATTCAATTTTATGGAAGATTCATTCCGAATCTATCCTCTATCATGGCACCTCTTTCTACACTACTAAAGAAAGGGTCTCCTAATATGGTCCACTGGTCACAGGAATGCCAATCCTCTTTGGATAAGATCAAAACTTTGTTCTCAACACCACCTATTTTAGTGTTACCTACTACAGATAAGACATTTGTTCTTCGTAGTGACGCTTCATCCACTGGGATTGGAGCGGCACTAATGCAAGAGTACTCTGGAACTCTGCATCCTGTAATGTATATCTCCAGAAAACGTAATGCTGCAGAAAGGAATTATTTGGTTTTAGACCGTGAACTATTGGCTATGGTTTGGTCAATACTCAAACTACAAAGATTCCTTCTAGGCGCACATTTCATAGTAGAAACCGATCAGAAAGCTCTTACGGCTATACAGAGTAAGAATTTGAAGAACTCGAGGTCTACTCGATATGCAATTGCTCTTCAACCTTTTCATTTTTCGGTACGAGCTATCCGTGGATCAGATAATGTGATGGCAGACATTTTGTCTAGATGCCCACATGATTCCACCTGACTGTTGGGTCTTGGACTTCTTGACACTTCCAACTCTACAACATTTTTTCTTTTCTATATCAAGATAAATACACATTGTAATTGGTAATATAGTGATTGTATCACTACTATCACTACGTTCATTGATATATATATTCACCGATACTCGTTGATGATTTTTCTTTTTTGTCAATCATGTACTTATAGTGCTTAAATATGAAATTGTTATATGCATTGTGTCATTGCCAGCATTGTAGTATACGTTGGTGGCACCTCCCTGGAAACATTTATGCTTAAGAGAAATACTTTCTCTGATAGGTTGAGATGTATTCTCACCAGTCGATCTATATTTCGACTTTGCCTTAATTTGGCTTATAAATTCCAGATATTTCTCATCTGCGCAGTATTTGTGCGTTGTGAGCCTATTGTATGTTGCTCTCAGATGAAAAAAAAAATGATTTTCATTTTTTCCCGGGGGGTGTGGTAGTCTGTTGCGCACATATTCTTTTGTGTGGCGCACAGATTACGGTTGTTACGCATACAAATGGAAAATGTAATTATTTGTCTGATAAAAATATATTTATCTTTGAATTCACGATTATTAGTCTAAGGGACAGAACTCAGATTAGTCGATGTGTATTCATTCTGTGAGTTATCTGTTCTCGTATCTTTCCTGAAGATCGAACTCAGCGTAGGGATCTAGGTTTACAGCAATCTATTCTTTGTTTGGTTAGAAATAGATTGTTCTTGCTTCAGAATATCTATGGCCCGAATCTATGTGTATTTCTTGTCTATGTAGGACGAGACTGTCTTATATCTTAATATCTTTGTATGTCTAAGTCGAACTTGGGGTCATAGGTTGTTCGGCGGATGTGTCGCTAAGTCGAGGTGAGAAGGTTCCGCCCTGATGGGTGCTGTGTTATTTTGTAGCGGCCTGTCGCCGGAAAAAGTGATCTCTATATTAATGGGGAAAGAGATAGTCTCTTTAGACATATCATGTATTATTCACCCCAGTGTTCATTCTTACTGCCAAGGAAGGGCAGAATCATATTCTAGTGTATTTCTGATACCAAGGTAAAGACGCATTTCTTATGAACTTTTCCTGAGTCATTGTATTCGATCAGCAGTCGTACGGTTGTACGTTTAGACGAATATTAACCAGATGAAGATGACATTCATACCTAGCAGCACCATATTATGTGATGAAGTCAATTGTATAAATGGTAGAAGCTACAAAGCAATGAGGGCATTTAATGTATGATCAGCTTTGATTGCGCTTCATAGTTTGTATCCTGGGTGAGCGACAACTCACTGGGAGGAGAAGCCATTTTGAATTCTATATTTTCCAATCATCGAGGAGAGAACAGGGATGCCCCTTACTATCACCTGATGAGTCCAGAGATCACTGCTACAGAAGAGAACCCACTACTAGTGGTTCAATATTATTATCAAAGAAATGTGTGCGGAACTTTACCCAAAGGAATCTTCGCTAGACGAGGTTAGGTCTAGGAACCATTTTGAATATATTATTTATGAACTGACGTGCTCTGTCAGTAAAGACAGATGATTATCTATATTGGAATCACTGAATGTTTGTCTACTGAGATTCCATTATGCTGTCATGCAACATGAATGCCGATTTAAAACTGTAGACTATTGTTACACGTATATGATGATGTTGTGCCAACCTGTTTCCTGTTCCTGTGTCGTCGAAGTGTGTGTCCATTAAATACAAGAAAACGTAAACAGTAGTTCGTCTTACACTTCCTGCCACGAGTGAGTGAGATTGCCCGATTGTCAACTCTCAGAACATTTTCCAGCATTCGCGTACTGTTGTATCCTCACTCCAAATCAATACACCACTGCGTAGGTCGAGTTGACCTTTGGTTTGTCTTCATGTTTGACAACACCTATCGAACACGATTACTACAAACACCTCAAGTAACACTGGTGGTCAAGCAACGCCAACACTGGTGACCGAAGATTAGACCATATCAACACTGCACTTTATCAGATATCCTGTCACCTTTTCATACTCTTCATAGACGATGTCATCAAGGCATGTAAGGAAAGGACAGGAAAGTATTCAGTGGGGTACTGGAAGATGAGACAGGTCTGTATTTCAGAGCTGGCATTTGCTGATGATGTTGCCCTGATTGCTAAATCAGAGGCACATCTTCAATCCAACCTGCAAGTCTGGAAGGAAGAGCTGGAGAAGAGAGGGATGATCATTAGCAGTTCGAAAACAAAAACCATGGTGATAGTACTAGAGGAAAGAAGACATCAGATTAAGCTGGGAGAATAGGTCCTGAGGCAGGTCGACCATTTTAAATACCTTGGAGCTGACATAGACCGGAAGGAAGGCATCAAAGAAGAGTTGGCTACCCGAAGAGCAGCAGCTGGGAGACTTTTTCAGGCCATAAATCGAGGATTCCTCAGCAAAAGAGAAGTTGGTAAGAAGACGAAGATGGCTGTATACCGCTCCACCTATGTCCCAGTCTTGACGTATGGATGCGAGTCATGAGCAATGACTACAACCCACAAAAGCCAGATCCAAACCTCAGAGATGAGGTATCTGAGGAAGGTGGTTGAAGTAACAAGAAAAGACATGGTACGCAACCAGACGATACGTCAAGGCCTAAAAACCCAACCCCTGCAGACCCAAGTAGAACAGTCTCAACCTAGATGGTTTGGCCATGTCTGCAGAATGGGAGAAGATCGGCTACCACGGCAAGCACGGGAAACAAGAGCCAGGGATCCAGACCTCCATGACGACACAAAGTCCTCTGGGAGGACAACATTAGACAATCTTTGAAGGACCGAGGACTAGAATGGAACCAAGCCAGGAGGAAGACAGCCGATAGAATAGTATGGCGCTCTCTCTTACAAACCTCTACACCTCATGGTAGAAGAGGAACGACTAATTAAGTAAGAAATCGTGATACTCAAAAGTTTTTATAAACTGGTGTTAGGAACCGAGCAAAGCCTTGCACTTAAAGCTGGTAAAAATATAATATTGAAAAAAAGAAGCTTTTACCACTTATTATTATTGTTTGTTTGTTTGTTTGTTTTGTTTGGGTCTGTGCGCTGTCCTGTGGATAAAGGTAGTCCCATTGCAAATACTGCCGGGGAGGGTGAATTGTTAGAGAATTAACTATATCGAGAGCTGGGGGTGACCAGTTTCCTTTCTCACTGCTTTTTCTTTCCCTAACAAGAGCTCAAGTTAATAGACCAAAAAGATGTGTCATAACCCGTTTTCCAATCCCACCAAATAGCCAAGACCAAATATTCTTCTTCTTCCTCGTTCGTCCTGAAAAGGACGTTGGTTGCGTTGTGTCTGTTTACAGCGGAGCTGCGATATCTGCGCCTTTCGGCCGGCACACCCGACTTCAGCACGGCATTGTTTGGGACCGTGTTTGCCTTCCCTCTTCGATCCCTACTCTCTCAGCCAGACTGCAGTGATGCAGCCTGTTTCCAGGACCACCACATGGAGGTGGAGTAGGGTCTTGGTCAGCTCTGGTTCGCTGACCCTGACGCAAGCAGTCAAGCTATGGATCGCTGACTGCATTCTCTATTGCTGCGTCTTTGGGTCCCAGACCAAATATAAATCCATAGATTTAAAAAGTTGGTAATCCCTTATGCATATGAAACCGTAATACTCTCTTCTTCGCTACCAACAGAGCTGCCTTCTAAACGTGGAAATGTGATTTCGTTATTAAGTTATTACACAGTTTTGATTGTCCCTGCACGAGATGTGGCTACTGAACAAAGCTGTGCTGTGTGCCATCATTCTCCTTAGAAAAGGAATGTTTCTGTTTTTTTTCTTTCTTATAAGAATATAATGTTTACTTACGACTACGTAACATAGGTTATATGACAAGCAAGTGATCTGGGTTAACTGCCACATAGACTTAATTGAGTTATATTATGCGTAATGCTTGACTGAATGTTTTTCTACGTATAGTTAATTCGATTATTTTCTACATAGAGCTGCACGAGTTGCGTGTTAGTGCTAGATATTAGAAATATTTGCCACAGCATAATTTTTAATTTTATGTGGTAAAAAGAGTTATTTGGTTTTTTACACATGCAGTAGAATGTCGATCATCCGAGCATCAATTATCCAAACCGTCAATTATCCGAACCGCCACCGCCGTAAAAAAAAAAAAAAATTTAAAATAATTATAAATGAACAAGTAAATAAAAATTAAATTACACGTTGTCGGAGGGAAATCTGAAACAGGCGCGGCATAAACTTTGAGGTGCTGTCGAGGAGACAATCATACATGTGCAAGATTTGAATAAAGATGTAGGTGAGATTGTAACTTTATTTCATGAGATTGCAGGGTTTTCCGAGCGTGAGCAAAATGACACATAGACATGGTTAAACAACAATGCTGATGATTCTGGTTATCATATTTTAACCGAAGAAATATAACATTATCAAATATATCAATCCCAACAAAGCCTGTGTGCTTTGGTGCTCCTTGAATAACTCCATATTGAAAGCAGATATTCCAGACTTTACTCTCAGTGGATAGAAAATTGAAAGGCAGAACAAGTTGAAATACCTTGTAGTAACTTTCGATTGTGGGCTATCATATAAGCACCATGTGGATCACATCATACAGAAGTGCAAGAGAGGTCTGGCAGCCCTAAAAACAATGGCTGCAGCGCACCTGTAGCAGAGACTACTGTCTCTCCTGTATAATCAGCTGGTCTTGTCTGTAATCGAGTATGTGTTACGCACAAATAATTACTTTTTTCAAAGTCTTTGTATGATCATTTTTCGTATGTATGATCATTTTTTGACTGAAATGTGTATTATGTTTTTTACAGTCAAAGGGACATAACCCGAGATATTGAGACTACAATTTTTTAGGAGTTTGCCTTCTCTTGTATCGAGACACGTTCGGTCTATAATTTCTTGAACGAAGCGTGACCATATCTCCTTATTTGGTAGTATCAGTCAACTGTTGTAGATGTCTGAAACCTGTCTTAACGTTTCTGTTCATGACCATAAAAGGCGCGACTGTGTAAGACTTTTATCTCGAATGTTCTTAGAATCGTCTTATGTGAACGGCGACTCAAGTAGTGGAGTTCTGCGCATGTCTAGACTTGGAGAGTTCATTGGTGTGTTCCGCCCAGCTCGGGGGAGTTTAGAAATGGTCTGAGTAGCGAGCGGACGCAATCTGCGTCTTGTGATTTTCTGAGGGAAATACATTGTCTTTGTGAGTTAGTTAGCTAACTAGACTATTTCCCAGTGTTATTCAAGCCTGCCTGGAGGCATATGTTCGTGGTTGATTTCCGAAGAAAGGTAATTCCTCTTGTATTGAACTTTATGCTATCATCTAGAAGTTCGTCATTTTTGTCGCTCTTTGCTCGCCTGTGTGATTCAAAATGGAGAGGTACTTTGATTAGGATTCCGCCACCGGTATCTTTATAAGTCAGATGGTTAGACTTAGGAATGTCATAAAGGTCGGTTTGACCTGTACTCCATGTATGCTATTCACGTGCAGACAGTAAACGGACTTATTGTACACATCTGATCTGCTAGCATCAGGAAGGGAGCATTTATTATTGTCTATGAACATTGATGATCTGCAGCTGACACTGTTGCAGAAGTTATATGTATGAACTTTAGGCACCCAGATCTGTGCTATATATATATATATATATATATATATATATATATATATATATATATATATATATATATATATATATATATATATATATATATATATATATATATATATATTATTTATACAGCTTCACGAACTAGAACTTTATGATATCGAATATCCAGAAGCTATTTGTTTACACTACAAATATTGACTATTGAATTCTACATGACCATCGGCTAATATGATTTTGAATGCTGCATTCGTTGAACTATGTTGGTGATGACATAAATATCATGACTGTTTTGTGGCGTGCAATAAATGGTATAAAATATAAAGTGAAGTTACCATTTCTATGACTCTACACGTCATGTTGCCTGTGTTGTACCCTGTGAACTGTTCTACTGCAACATACACAGCAACACCCTAAATCAGAGAAGACACCTACATCTTGCACTTTAATACCAGGTGTCGATAGGGGTGGCAAGTTGTCGTCAGCCTAAATCCACCCTTATCAGTATGGCCTGGGAAAACTCACGCTGTCAATATCACAATGTGAACGACTGGAACGCATTCAAAACGAAGGGATGCGTACAGTCTTGGGCTGTACGAGAGATACCCCCATTGTGATGATGCGGCACATGCTTGGATTGCTGCCAATTAGATCCAGATATAAGATCGCCCAGGTAAAAGCGTATATGCGAGCAACCACAGACAAAAGGCATCCCCTGCACATGAACATAGCTGACATCAAAGGAGCAGGAATAAAGAGAGGGGGGGGTGTCATGGATGGTGCAGACAGAGGAGACTATTAGACAGGTGACCACAGTTGAAAATATATTAAAGGTAGAAGAGTGGAGTAAGTCAGATGAGAGCTGGATGAACTACCAGCAAGTCATCATCATCCTTGGTAGAGAGTGCAGATCTTGGGCCAATGGGAGAGCAGAGCTGGAAATTAATCAGCTTATAATATAAGTTATAAACGTTTATGCTGGGGGTGATAATGCCATTGTTACACTGATGGGCTGTAGTCCGTGGTAATAAATCAGGCTGGGGCTTCTCTGCTAGAGTAAAGGGCAGAACCGTCGCTGAACATAGCGGGGCTTACATGATAACAACCTCCAGCATGAGAATGGAGGTAGAGGCAGCTACTGTTGCCTTAAGATGGCTGTCTGAGACTTTATTAACAAAAGCAGTTATTGTATCAGACTCACAATCCATGCTTCGAAAGGTCCAAAATGGATGGCTCCGACATGAATGGAAAACCTCCATAGAAGCATCAAATCTTCAAGAACTGATATGGATCTACTGTCCTGGTCATGCCGGGTACGTGGCAATGAAAGAGCTGACAGGCAAGCTTCAAGAGCACACATATAAGGTGCACTGGAAAGGGATAATGGAGGGATACTGAGGACAATTAATGATCGCCTATTAGAGAATGGCCTGCAATCGATGAATCATCAGGGCTAAGATTGCTGGAATTAGGCATCAAACGTAAGACCAGCAGGGATGGGCGAATAAGAGGACGCTTCCAGCGTGTATGCAACCAGTGCGCAACAGGAACAATTAGCTTCCATACCTTTCGACATTTGCTGAGGGAGACTGAGCATCTATGGGTTTTCCCGGAGTGCAATGACATCGATTCTGATTAACATTAACATTAACCGAAGAAGAAATTGTTGCATCGGTCAAGGATGAAGAACGTGCTGACGTTAAACAATGTGATTTTGATGTCATAGTAATGCTATGAAATAGGATAGAGACCTCGCTGTGAAAAAAAGACAAATAGAGACCTCGCTGTGAAAAAAAGACAATCTCGCATGGTTCAAAGAAAAATTCAAGATTACATAGTATTGTAAAAAATAAACTTTCCCAAAATTCATTGTAATGTTATATCTCTTCAATTACTTGTGTTTATTTCTGTTTATTTGTGACAGAATTATAGGTCGAATTCTTCTCCTCTCCTGCAGTAGTCAGTTACATTTGTTGTGAGTACTGATTACGTGCCATTTCCGTGGTCGGCACTTTTCTTTCTCTGCTGTCAAGCAGATATTTGGTATTTTCAAGTCATTTTACACTCTCTTCGGTGATAATTCGTCATCTTTGCTTTAAGCTTCCCGGCTTTTCTAAGATTCTTCTTCTTCGTTTATCCATAACCGCCAACCGTCAAAGCAGTCAGCGGCCATCACGCCTGGTGGCGTCTTGTAGGGCAGCAACAAATTGATTCCACTTTGCTCGGTCGGCGGCCATCCTTCGTACAGTGCCCCAACTGTGGTTCATTCTTTGCATCTCAGCTTCCACAGTTCTCCGCCAAGTTGTTTTTGGTCGGCCTCTCTTTCGCTTTCCCCTCGGGGGTCCATAGCATAGCTGTTCTTGTGATGGTATCAGGGTCCCTTCTGAGGACATGGCCAACCCAACTCCAGCGTCTGCCAGCTATGATGGTGTGCATGTCCTCCTGGTTACTCCGAATAAGTAGTTCTTGGTTGCTGATGGTGTTTGGCCAAAAGATTCGGAGAATTTTCCTTAGGCAGATTGTGTGGAAAGAGGACAGTTTCGACATTTCCTTCTCTGTTACTCTCCAACATTCCGCACCATAGAGAATCACAGAAAGTACACAGCTCTCATACAGTCTTAATTTGGTGTTTGTGCTGTACTGGGAAGACTTCCAAATGTTGTTGAGAATAGCAAAGGCTGTTCTCGCTTTATTCATTCTGTTGTTAATGTCCTTGCTTGTTCCGCCGTCAGGTGTTACTATGCTTCCTAGGTAAGTAAATGTGTCTGTCTGTTCTAACTTCTGGTTCCTTACTGTTATTGGCTCAGGATTGCCCCCATTTAGTGTCATGACCTCTGTCTTCTTCAAATTGATGTTCAGGCCAACCTGCTGGCCATACTTATTCAGTCTATCGGTTTTGTCTTGAATGTGTTGGTGTGAATGCGCGAGTAGTGCAATGTCATCTGCATATTCTAAATCTTCCAGTGTAGAAAACGTTGTCCATCTAATTCCTCTTGGACTGCCCTCTGTTGTCTGGCGCATCACCCAATCTATGACTGTCAAAAATAATGTTGTTGATAAGGGGCATCCCTGTCGTACTCCTGTTTTCACTTCGAAAGTTACATTACTCGATCCAACACTGCACGTAAAGTTAGAATAGAGGCTTTTTATAATGGAAACAATGCGGCTGGGAATTCCATAAGCCCTCAGAATTTTCCATAGGCTTGGCGTGAAATATTCTAATCCCCATATATAAATTAAAACGTAAATGCAAAGCCTAACAAATAAATTTAATAAAAGGAAAGAAGAATGGTAAAGAACAGTGCTGTCACAATGACTGTACTCGAAATCCCCCTTGTTTTCTACTTCGTCTGCAAATTGTAACGCTTTCACGTTGATAGTAAAAGCCTACTGTATCACTACACGCTTTCTTCAATGAAACGTGTTGTTGCGTGCATATTTTGACGCACATATTACAAAAATCGATATGGCTATTTAATATGGGAAAAATATAGACATTCATTCATTTGTGTATGAGAATGCTGTCTATGGGGAAAGCGAGATAATCCATGTTTGATTCACACTTTTGATTATAGGAGTAATCGTTCTTGATATTGATCCGGCGCACGGATATTGCTCTTATATTTGTACTTATTTTTAGGGCCAGAAAATAGATTAATTTGCTTATTATGTTTATGGCCTGAATTCATATGTATTACATATTATTAGTACAAGTAGAATCAGTCCTATATTGTATATTTTGGATGGGTAGGCGGGACTAGATTCTTATTATTCCGGTCTAGCGGAAGTATGAGTTGTCTTGACAAGTCGTGATGAGTTCCGATGTACCGTGATAATGGCGGGTATGCACTTTTCAAAGGGCTGGTAGATTCTTAAGGAAATATGATTCATGAAGTGGTTTTCTTCTAAAGGAGATGGTATCTCTACTATAGTTTATGTTAGAGACTCTCCTAAGGTACGGCACAATGTATAATTCGGACTCCATGTATTGCCAGACCCGATTTTGATGATCTCATGTCGATTCGACCTAGATGGAACATTGTGCTTCGTATCGCTAGGGTCGTGTTTTGTATCGACGAAGATGACAGACTTTCCTACAGCGGTTATGGCTACGTGAATTAACCTGATCACCGTAGAGCTGTATGGAAACATTTATGAAATCATTTATATATCCATTATAAATTAACTCTGGCTTATATTCTCCTTCCTATGAATGAGTGAACGACAACTCAGGGAGGCGGCCATGTTAGATTTCGGTCATCATATGTTTTGATCACTGCCAAGAGAACAGATTATTTATCCTATTATCGGACAGTGACAGGGAGATCTCAATCTTGCTAGAAACCCCCCTTTCGTGGTTTCATGATATATACTACAAAACTATGGACGTCAAGTAACTTTAGTTATTTACCGATCTGCCTTCACTGACGCGTTTAGTCAGATAGGGGATGCGGCCATAATGTATCATGACATTGAACTTTTGATGTACTGCCCATTATTTCTGAATGTGTCATGACTTCAGATCTGCTATGTGTTACGGTATATGATATTAACGCCGTCTGCTAAAGGTTACCAGACGTGCAATTATAAAGGTTAAGACATTTAATATATTGCGATAGATGTTTCAATTAATGAACGCTTTATACACGATCGATTATGACGTGTATAGCGTTGTTTAGGACACAGTCGGTAACTAAGAAACGCTACCCTTTTCACATTGACCGTCAAGCTGTTAAGACGCGTCTGACTCTCCTTCCAATGTTGGGCATGGTATTGCCATACAGATATATTTTATGTAAGTACGGACATGGGTCAGTCCATTGCTATTACGAAGATTTGAAATGATTAAAGGTCAGTACGAAAGTGAAAATTAAGGAAGGATGAATTACAGTCCATAGTATTTGATTTTGCCAGACTCATAGACTCACTGTCGGCCGTTGGAAAACCCCAACCGCGCGTGCATACAGCTATGACAATCTGCATACAGTAATTTGATTATTGGACAAGGACTGATAGGATATCTGCATATCTATGCCATATATTTTCAAGTTATAATATGTACCTTTGTGATCAACATGCATGAATCGTTTTTGACGTGTAAACTGTATTAAATGTTGGTGGACTCAATGGAACCGACTTGTCACATCAATCGTATTCCAAGTCATTCAATTATTGTTCAGAATCTTCCACCCCTGCATTCGCGTAATCTTACATAGAAGGCACGATACACGATCACTCAAGAATATCAAGAAGATAAAACAATGGCCAGACATTTATAACTGTTTTATTAATATCACATGGAACATTATTCAGAGCTAACCAAACCACGCCTTGCAACAGACCACTTCCACTTGCAACAGTGGTGTCCGGTGTCTGGGGACGACAAAAAAATTTCTTCATGACTTTTGAATGAAATATTTACGATCAGTTTTCGATCACATGATCCAGCTGAAGATGACGTGGAACACAGTCTAATGCCTAACAACGCGACGTCACTGAAGTTCGTGTAGGTGAAACTATCGGAGAAACTGAAGTCGTTCTGTTAAGCCTAACCAAGGGAAAAATAAGTCATTTGAAGCAGACACAAGAAATGGACTACAGGAGCAGACAGTCAGGGGCTTTAGCCTAGCTGTTGACGACCGCTAGCACTGATCGAAGCAACGGGAAAGATAAGTCTAGCTGTTTAAATTGTCGTCATTGCAAAACCGTAATACTGAGTCCATTTTGCTTTGATTAGGCATGTCTATGTATTTTCATGTATATATGTTAAATTTGTTTTCCATCGTATGTATTTGTTGTTAATTCGTGGGCCGGTTGGAGAGGGAACTGAAATCTCTGGGAATGTCGCGAACAGCTGACCACCTAGATTTCAGTCGTTCTTAGGGAACTTAAACGATTGCATTTTTGGAAGCCCATTGAGGTTGCCATTGGACAGTCTGTCCAAATCTGCTACCGTTTGACAATTTGCGTTAGCTGTACTGTCCCGTAGATAATTGGTGTATTTTATTCGTATTTAGTTAATAATTTTGTTCAGTTCTGTACCATGTTCGTTACTATTTCGTCCATTCTCCTCTGACTATCATTTATTTTATGATTATTAAATTTTCGTCCGTTATGAGTCCTGTGACGTCATCATTTTTCGCAGTCATTTTTTTTGTGTGTACCTTGAATATTCAGTTGACCTCAGGTCAGACCTTGACCCTTCATTTGGTCTGTGACATTTCCGCTTATTTTATTTAGTTCATAAATTCATTTTTAATTGTGAAAATGTCTTGTTTGCGTCTTGACATTGTTTGTACCCTTTAGTTGCATCATTGCTTGTCTGTCCTCATAATATATATTAATATTACATTAATAATATGATAATTATATGCAATAATACACTTGTAATTTAATTTAATTAATTTTTTTTTGATAATTAAGATTAATATGGGACATTGCATAATTATGCAGTGATAGTCCAAGAAAGTAGCACTACAATTTATCATAGATGCCTAGGGCATAATAATATAATATATATATTGACAAAATAAATAATCTTATAGCTACCTTTGAGGTAATAGACCCATTGTATATTATTTAATATACTTTTCTAGTACTAAGAGAGTGACTTAGTACATTGAATAATATAATTACTAGGAATTATACCCAACATTATTGGATATGAGGTTAATTGGGTGATATAATTACATTATATTTAACAGATATCATAACTATTTATGATATAGTATTATTTAGATACAATATTGTTACAAAATATTGTCTATTAGGTGAACTTAAACATTAAGTTCAATACTATTGTGATTACTTATATTGAATATTTCTAAGTTGAGTAAGTATAATAATTACTCTGAAGCTACTATTGACTATTTTAATCAGTAATTATCAATAATTACTACAGATAAAAGTCAAAATGCTTACTATAGACCATTTCGTTAAAATTGGCCGTGATTATGGCTACAAATCTCAAGAACTTCGTCAGTTTGCTGAATCAGAACTGGAAAAATATGAAAGAAAGGAAGAAGAGAAAAAAGCTGCATTAAAGAAAGAGGAAGCAGAACTTGAGATGAAGCAAATTGCCAAGGAAAATAGATTGAGAGAGATTGCTCAACGTGAAAGAGAAGAGCAAAGAACAATCGCCAAACAGGAAGAAGAGAATAAATTGAAACGAGAGGAAATTATTTTACAACAAGAAATGGAATTGGCGCGTATTAAATTGGAGACAGCAAGATTACAAGCACAAAGTGCTGATGCAAACCAGAATAATAACGCACAAAATGGATCATCATCCAGCCAACCTAAACATTTCTATAACTTTAAATTACCCATTTTCAACTTGAACGTCGACGACCTTTCATCGTTCCTGGCACGGTTTGAACAGACTTGCAAATCTAACCATTTGCCTGAAGAGTCATGGGTACTCAAGTTAAATGAATTCTTGGTTGGAGAACCACTGACAGCTTCTCAAAATGCTGACCCATCAATAGCAAATAACTACGGTGCTATTAAGTCCTTGCTTTTACGAAGATTTCACCTGGACGAGGAACACTGTAGGTTGAAATTTAAGGGAATTCTACCTGAATCTCCAAGGGATTTTGCTGGATTCATTGCGAATATACGCAATACATTTAATAGATGGGTTGAACTGGCAGAAGTCAACAAATCATACGACAAATTAGTTGATTTACTACTGCGGGATAAGGTATTATCTTCAGTTAGCCAGCCATTTTTTGCATATTTGCAGGAGCGTAAACCCGGTACTATGGATGAGTTAGAAAAAATTTCTTTAAACTACTGTTCGGCACATCCGAATGCAACCATTTCTAACTCCTCATTAAGAGAACCTCTACCTGTGGCGTCTAATATGGCCTACAATCACAATAACAAACAAAGACATCACAGTGTAGACAGAAGTAGGTTCCAAAGAAATCACAATGTTAACTTTCAGAAGGGACATAATAATGATTTCAACAATAAAAATGAGTTCAACAGAGGTAGATCACGAGATAGAAATTATTCACCTCAAACAAACTACCACAATGGTCAACATAACACTCATTATAATCGATCACATACTCCCAATAATAATAGTAACTGGAATGGTAATAATCATGGCTCGAGACATCGAGATAATAGTTACTATCGAGGGCGACGAGATAATTCTAACAATTATACTCGGAATCGATCTCATTCTCGGGGATCATCTCATTACAACCATAATACAGGGGCGGCAGTTACAAATAATACTACCCCTATAGCTCAGGTCCCACTTGACAATAATACAACACAGTCTTCTGCTGCATGTTTTGCTATTAATTATAATGTGGCAAATAGTTGCCAGCAATGCAATCTTATTTTTCAGAAGGCGAAAGAAACAGTGCTTAACTGCGGACATATTATACCACAGGTAGGTCTTGCAGTCAACGATGGAACAGGCCTATTAATTTTTAACAGAGGATTAGTTAATGGATCCGTCGTCTCAGTGTTGAGGGATTCGGGATCCACAACGATTGGGGTACGACAGTCGCTGATACATCCCAGCTGTGCAACGGGGGAATATGTCCGTTGCATGACGTTTGGTGGAACAATAGAGTTTTACCCCACAGCTATTATTCATGTTAACACTCCTTTTTTCACAGGGAATGTAAAAGTATGTATGCTAAAAAAAGCCTATAGCTGATTTGATGGTCGGTCGTATACACGGCAGTAAAGATTGTACTCCAGATGAGATTATAGAATGGGAGAAACATAACCTATGCACTGGAAACGCCGTGACAACTAGAGCGCAGACTCAACTCATGGAGAAAGTTGATGATAATAAAATGGATGCAGACAACCAAGAGGAATTTGTAGTCAATTCACCTATTGATAGGGAAACATTTGCAACCAAACAAAAAGAGGATAAATCTTTAAAAAAAATTTTTTAAGCTGGTTGATAAAGTTGACAATCTATCCTCAGGTAATAATAACAAACATTGTTTTGTTATTAAAAATGGCATATTGATTAGATGTTTTAATGACAAATCACAAATGAAACAACAAGTTATGGTCCCATATACTTTTAGACGGTACATTCTTCAACACGCACATGACTCACATTGTGCTGGACATATGGGATATACTCGAACACGATCTCGAGTACTGTCTTCATTCTTTTGGCCAGGGGTGTCAAGAGATATTTCGCAGTATGTACGTTCCTGTACTACATGCCAAGAAGTGAAAGCACGTGGAGCTTTTCACACGGCGCCTATTCAGGCTTGCGATATCTCAGTGAGACCTTTTGACAAGATGGCAATAGACATTATTGGTCCATTGCTACCATCGGCCAGAGGACATAGATTCGTCCTTACGTGCATTGATTTGTGCACACGATGGCCAGAAGCTATCCCATTAAAGACCACCACTACCACAGATGTAGCTGATGCACTACATCTCATCTTTTCTAGAATAGGGTTTCCTAGAAAACTTTTATCAGACCATGGGTCACAGTTTATATCTGACACCATGAAGGAAGTCATGAAAACTTGGGACATTGATAGAAATTTAAGTAGTATTTATCATCCGATGAGTAATGGTGCGGTTGAAAGACTTAACCGTACACTTAAACAACTACTACATAAGGTTACTGCTAAGCACCCTCATGACTGGGACAGAGCACTCCCAGCTGTTCTATTTGCTTATCGGGAGGTACCGCATGAACAAACTGGCTTCTCTCCCTTTGAATTAGTTTTTGGTGCTCCCCCAAGAGGTCCTATGGGACTAATAAAAAACTTATTAATTGACGACGAGATGACTCAGGACACTCAGTCATCTTACGAGTACGTAATTAATCTTCGGAAGAACATTATTGAGTCTTGCCTGTTGGCAACAGCTTCTTCTGAGGCTGCAAAAGCTAAGGCTCGATCTCTACAAAATAAGTCTCGACGATTACGCCAATTATTCCCAGGCGACGAAGCTTATGTGTTACTTCCTCACAATAACAATAAATTATTGATATCTTGGAATGGTCCTTACAAAGTCATTGATAAAATTTCCGACGTTGATTACGTCTTAGATATCAAGGGACACAAAAAGATATTTCATATTAACATGCTCAAGCAATTTCATACACGTCCTGAACACTTACAGTCAATTTTTCATGAACTAGATGACAACACAGTATCCACTTGTCATTATACTAACTTATCTGTCATCCAGGAAGAAGAATCTTCTTTTCCTGAGGTACAGTTACCGTTACCTGTACCAGTAGTTCAACCTACTGAATCTTGGCGGGATGTAACCATCTCTTCAACGGTTACACCGCAACAGCGTCTACAGATTGCTAATTTATTACAATCTTATCCAGATGTGTTGACCGACGTTCCGGGTCGCACATCGGCTATCAGTCATGACATTACTCTCAATGACGATACACCTATTCGTGTACATCCCTATTCTGTTCCTTTACATTTCCTTGCTAAAACTACTAAGGAACTTGAACAGATGTTGTCTCTCGGAATCATTGAGACTAGTAATTCGCCATTCTCTTCTCCATTAGTGATTGTCCGGAAGAAGGACAATAACATTAGACTATGTGTTGATTATAGAAAATTAAATGCTAAGACTATAGTTGACAGCGAACCACATCCACTCATTGACGACTTACTGCCACGTCTATCTAACGCAACTATATTTAGTAAGATAGACTTAACTAAAGGTTATTGGCAGATACCACTGACCGAAAAGGCTAAGTACTACACCGCATTTTCCACGCCACAAGGTCTATACCAGTGGAACGTGATGCCTTTTGGGCTTGTTAATGCGCCAGCTACCTTCATTCGCCTGATGCGACAAATTTTATCAGGTAGACCAGACGTTATTACATATATTGACGACATATGCTTGTTTAGTTCGTCGTTTGAGGAACATGTTTCGGGACTTAGACATGTTTTTGACACTCTAAGGAATTATCATCTAACTGCTAAACCTACAAAGGTGCAAATCGCGTGTAATGAGATAACCTTTTTGGGACATATCATTGGATCGGGATATATCCGAACGTTACCTAGTACAGTCTCCAAAATTCTAAACATAGCAGTTCCTCAGACGAAGAAACAGGTCAGGAGTTTGTTAGGACTTGTTCAATATTACAGTAGATTCATACCAAACTTGTCATCCATCACGGCTGTATTGTCTTCATTGTTAAAAAAAGATATGCCGGTGAAGGTGACATGGACTGGTACATGCAATGAAACTTTCAACAAAATTATAAATTTGTTCTCACATGAACCAATTTTAAGACTTCCCGATGCTTCCAAAAGATTTTTCTTACGAACAGATGCTAGTAACTACGGCATTGGTGCATGCCTGCTCCAGAACCATGACGGCATTCTACATCCTACCTTGTATATCTCAAGAAAGCTAAAGCCGGCTGAAACAAAATACTCAACAGTTGACAAGGAACTTTTATCGGTGATCTGGGCAATAACGAAGCTTGAAAAGTTTCTCCTCGGTGCTCCCTTCACCATACAGACGGACCAACGTGCTGTAGCATCCTTGCGTCGATCAAATCATACAAGCCAGAAACTTGCCAGATATTCAATCATCCTACAGCCATTCGAGTTCTCCATTGAACACATACCTGGCACTGAAAATTGTGTGGCAGATGCATTGTCACGTAATCCTATTGACGACGAATAATCAACATTGACACTCTTAAACTACATCAATCAGAACTACATTGGATTGAACGATGTATCAACTATAAAGGAACTAACCTTGCCTTCAATTTAGACTTTATAAACACTATATGCATCACAGAATTGAATTAAAAGACAATCAAGGTATATATAGACATTCAAACTTCGTCTAACGTCCATACACGAGATATGAATACTCTTTGAACAATCATGGATTTATATCTGACGACAAACCGAACTGATGTTCCTGTGTATACTTAATTCTTGGATGCTGGGATAAATGACATTTCTTTCCAACGTAAACGTTTGACCTTTCTTGCCTAAAAGAATTCATCAGTATCAAGACTACGGATGGATCATCATATCCTATACTAATTAATTAGTTAACTTAACTTCTTAATTGAATTATTATCAATAAAATGAAATGTGAGAAAAAAAAATGAAATGAAAGAACAAAAAAAAAAAAGAGAACGAAATACTAAAAGAAGAAATTATGAAAAGAGAAAATAAATCTCACACAAGTATTAGATTAATAATTTTTTTTTCAATGTACCTATACATTATTTAGTTAGTTAAATTAGAGAGTTATTATTCACTAACACTTAACACACACAATTAAGTTAAACTTATATTCGAATTTCTTTCTATTTCTTCTCACTTATTTTGTCTTTTTCCTTCTCTCATAACATCGCATTACATTAGAACCTTAATAATTTAACTCTTAGTTTAATTAATTAATTTAATTTTAATTAGTCAAATTAATTCCTATATGACATACTAATACGACAGACCTTACTTTAATTTAATTTTATCATTCACTATTAACATTGGACATTTATTTAGTTGATATAATGACATGTATAATATTGATATATAATGTGATTTATGATTAGATGACTATGACAAATAGTTAGTTGACACGACCGCAACACGGTTCTACTCAGAACATCGTCGGCCATATGTCACAATTGTGTTAAATTTTTTTGAAAAATTGTTAAGTCGGATAGATATTGAAAAAAAATCTATCGATTTTTTTTTCCCCGGTGTACAGGGAATTGTTACGGTATATGATATTAACGCCGTCTGCTAAAGGTTACCAGACGTGCAATTATAAAGGTTAAGACATTTAATATATTGCGATAGATGTTTCAATTAATGAACGCTTTATACACGATCGATTATGACGTGTATAGCGTTGTTTAGGACACAGTCGGTAACTAAGAAACGCTACCCTTTTCACATTGACCGTCAAGCTGTTAAGACGCGTCTGACTCTCCTTCCAATGTTGGGCATGGTATTGCCATACAGATATATTTTATGTAAGTACGGACATGGGTCAGTCCATTGCTATTACGAAGATTTGAAATGATTAAAGGTCAGTACGAAAGTGAAAATTAAGGAAGGATGAATTACAGTCCATAGTATTTGATTTTGCCAGACTCATAGACTCACTGTCGGCCGTTGGAAAACCCCAACCGCGCGTGCATACAGCTATGACAATCTGCATACAGTAATTTGATTATTGGACAAGGACTGATAGGATATCTGCATATCTATGCCATATATTTTCAAGTTATAATATGTACCTTTGTGATCAACATGCATGAATCGTTTTTGACGTGTAAACTGTATTAAATGTTGGTGGACTCAATGGAACCGACTTGTCACATCAATCGTATTCCAAGTCATTCAATTATTGTTCAGAATCTTCCACCCCTGCATTCGCGTAATCTTACATAGAAGGCACGATACACGATCACTCAAGAATATCAAGAAGATAAAACAATGGCCAGACATTTATAACTGTTTTATTAATACAAATAAAGATGAAGACACTTTTACACGTGTACTGTATTTCTTGGAAAAACCTTGAGATACGCAAGCTGATCAATGACCTAGATTTAATATTTCATTCATTCCATTTTATACACGGCGTAACTAAAAGACAGATGAAAGTAGGAGAGAGAGAGGGACGACTGAAGGCAGGAAGCATGCAACACTACACGCGTCGCGCGATTAATAGTAACGCCAATCCCACGTGTAAGGCCAGCACTAACTTTTTTTCAACTAAACAGTGTCAGAAAAACACTACTACTACTACAAGAATCAGTTTTAAAAACATGAAAAATGCTTATTAGGAAATATGAAATTCTACTGAATTACATCTAAGCTCCTGAAAGTACAGAAGACACCCTATGACAAAGAAGTGAACGCGTGGTAAAAAACAAATATACGACTATCTTTGGAAAACACATATTTTGAACGCCGCCATGTAGCTCACTTTAACTTATATATTATTGTACGGCCGGACTTGCTAACCAAGAATATGTTATGTGTTACGCCTTTAGTCTGTTAATAAAATAATTATGGCCAAAATACAATAGTGGGGGTGCCTGACAGCATGAAATCATTTCTGCTCATAAAATTTTTTTATAACGTGTTTGAAAAACATTACGTTACGGAAATAGCCTACCATGTTAACTCCTATTTGATTGGCGGGAATGAGATGTAAGACTAAACACGATTAGTTGGACTGCAAATACTAGTTTTCTGTTGTTATGGGAAACGAATAGAAGGGGTACTTTTTTGAAAAGATGTGTAGACATGGCATGATTGGTTAGATCTGCCAATATAGTCAGTTCAGAGCGTCTGTTCCGTGCCACATCTTGTAATAAACCTACTAAGAACAGTGCGTTGAGCACCAGTGCATATTTTTTTCTAAAATAAAAGCCTGGGACAAGAGGCAGATCGGAATTTGTGCCTATTCATTGCCAGTCAACGAAACTGTTTATTATTTCCATTGAATTGTGGTAAGCTGAAATATTTGATATCTTTTTAATGAAAATTGAATGTGAATTGATGATTTATATCTAAATATATGTGTGTAGTTCAGTGGCCAACTTGAGAAAAGCCTAAATATTGCTCCAACCTGAATAGGAGGTGTCGGAAAAAAGTAAAACTGCATGGGATTGCCAAACAGTACACTGACACCTATCTTATGGACTAGGAAGAAATAATGCTGGAATGGCAGAGGCGTAGTAACCATTAGGAAGGAGTATACTGGTGTAATTTGTTTCAGATGAAGCTAGCAGTGGCCTACAGCACTGAACACAAGTGTTTGTTATGTATTGTGCTCATTGGGGAAATGGATTATGACTTAGTTTTGAAATAGGAGGTACAACCTTCTTGTTTCAGGGACGGTGGTCAAAAGTCATTGAGGCAGCATTTGGCCTGAGTTACTGAATCCTGAGGCTGACAGCATACTACTAGGTCCAGATAGCGACCAGTGAGGTGGCTCCAGAACTCACTGAAGTAATCGAGCAGAGGAGTCTTTTACTGCAGTCATCACGAAAGTTAAGAAAGTGTGGCCATGGAGCTCAACATTATGTGCCCCCCCCCCCACCCCCCCCCCCCCCCCCTCTAAAACTGACAGTAAATAAAGAGGGAATATAAACTGTTTAAATTGACAGGAACTGTGAACTTTTCCCAATGATAAGACACTTGAAGTCATGATGACAAACAACACTCTAGCTTGAAAAACAAAACCAGTATTAACTCATATTACTACCTCACAACTTACACACATAAGATAAGAATAATAAAATATGTCAATAACAAGATTAAATTGATAAACTGTGTACATACTACTTGTAAGAATATTGATTGTGATTCCTGTTTCACTGTGTAGTTGAATCAGGATATCTCTATGTAAAGAAATTAATACATATATATATATTTGACTTTTCAAACTGACTCTTTTAAGATAGTCTTATAGAGTGTTACTTGTGTGTGATTGTCACAGTGTTGTAAAGTACTGTGAAATAAACTAAATTGTTTATCTGTCTGTTGTTGTTGTGACTTACACTTCATCATTTTCATAACCCTAGACATTCAACGTAGTCATCACAATATTTCAGAATAGGTCTGACTGAGATATATATATATATTTGTGGTAGCAAGTAAGGTTATCTGTAATACTCCACATTATTAGATACAGATACCTTCACAGCTGATCTCAGTCAGTCACTAGTCCCCTATAAATATTTATAACATCCCATTTTACCACAAGGCTGTCCCTGTGTATGCTGTCGAAAGCCTTTTCAAAATCAACAAAGTTAATGTACAGCTGTCTCTGCCATTCTGAGCACTGCTCTATAATGTTCCTGAGGGCAAATACATGATCTGCACATCTTCTGTTCTTTCTGAAGCCCACTTGTTCTTTCCTCAGTTTATGGTCAACTGCTTTTGAAATTCTCTGGATAATTATGCTGCCTAGTATTTTGCTGGGAACTGAGAGGAGGGTAATTCCTCTCCAGTTGTTGCAGTCTGCAAGGTCGCCCTTCTTGGGCAATTTGACAATTATTCCTGTTGTGATGAGATTTCCTTGCTTGTCTCTTACTAACGTTATGTTGTATGCACCTCATTTTCCACTGATAGCTTTAGTTATTTTATAAACTGTGCTTGGTTCATTTCTCAGTGCTGCCTCTTCTGCTTGTCTTGCAAGGCCATCCAGAAATGTCCTTTTGTCAGCACGGGTTTGACGTTTTACTTCCTTGTCCAGCTGACTGTACTGTTCACTATATATTGCCTTTAACCTGGGAGACTTAGCTTCTGTTTTCTTTCTTTTCATTTCCTTTCTCTTCGCTATGGTGTTTAGCGTTTCTGGTGTTATCCAGTCTTGGCTCTTTCTTTCCTGGAATCCCAAGCATGACTTGCTGCTTTCTTTGTATATTGTTGAGATGGTGTTGAATTTCTGGTCCACATCGTCGGTCTCTGTTCTTTCCTGGCTGTTGGTAATCAGATATCGTCTCTTTACGTCGACCACGAACGCTTTTCTGGTGAGGGGGTCCTTAAGTTTCGTGATGTTATATCTTTTCTGTTTGACTGCAACTGGTCCAGCAGCTCTCAGTTTCACCTTCAGTCTTGCTACTACTAGGTGATGATCACTTCCCACATCTGCGCCTCTTCTTACTTTCACGTCTTGTAGTGCATGTCTCCATCTGCCATTGATCATTATGTGATCTATCTGGTTTTTGTCTCGTCCGTTTGGTGATTCCCATGTTAACTTGTGCACTTCTTTGTGTTGAAAAAGTGTTCCTCCAATGACCAGGTTGTTAATACTGCAGAAGCTTATTAATTTGTCCCCATTCTCATTTACTGTTCCACTGCCGCATTTCCCCATTACTCTTTCGTTATAATTATTGCGTGTTCCAACTTTCGCATTTAGGTCTCCCATTACTATAATAAGATCGTACCTGGGTACATTTTCCATTTCCTTTTGTACCTATTGATAGAACTCGTCCTTGATCTCTTCATCGCTGTCGTTTGTTGGTGCATAGCATTGTATAATTGGGGTGTTGGTGAATCTCCCTCTCAGTCTTGCTCTTATTAGTCTGTTGTTAATGGGTTTCCATTCCAGTAGAGACCTTTCTATTCCTTTCTTAAGGATAATGGCTACACCTTCGTTGTGATGACCGTCCTCTCTACCAGAATAAAGTACTGTTTCCCCTGTAGCTGTTTTTATTCTCCCCATCCCTGTCCATCTGCTCTCGCTTATTCCAAGGATATGTAGTTTGTAGTTCCTCATCTCTGCTGTGATCTGTTTAAGCTTTCCTGCCTCATTCATAGTTCTGACATTCCAAAAACCAATTCTGGTTTCGTGTTTTGCGGTCTGGGCATCCGTTTTCGTGCCAGTGGCTTCCTTTCGGCTTTCACCACTGTCAGTCATACGAGCCTGAGACTCCGGATGTCCGGCCCGCATCAAAGTATTTTCATTTATTGCTGTTTCCGTAACGTGTGCGATTTTTTATTTTTTAACAGACACGCACTTGACAGTCGGAATATCGTAATAAGCTTCCCGCGGAATTAATACGAATATATTACTTGAGATAAAAGTAAGAAGTTGTTTGTAATCACTGACGAGAATAGTATGGAAATCTCACTTCCCTATTAGGAAGACATGACGTTTGCATTAATGCACATAAATTTCCTAGTGGAAATATTTTGAATTACCCCATCCTAAATACGCGTGTTTGAAATTATTGGCCGGCACTCGAAATGTAAACATAACTACATTTCTGATTGGGGCCTGGTTTAATAGTAAACAACACGTGCCAGGAACGAAAGAGGCAATATAACCTGTCAATTTAGAACACTTAAAATTCACCTCGCGCCAAGAAGACAACAAGACTTTGCCAGAGTTAAGAATAGTACCAGACCGGACCTTGTTGGAGCATATTGAGGACTTAGAGCCAAGGAAAACGCTACCATTTTAACACGGAAAACCGGAATCTGAGGAAACTGTATCACACAGTCAAATGTGGGAACTTATTGCTAAAATAACAACACCCCAGACCACGTGTAAGAGGCATCGTCAAGCTGCCTTAAACTACTTCTCTGAGCCAGCAGTCTGTGAGCCTAAAGATTGGCATAAGTTGTACATTTTAAATTCAATATTTTGCACTATTAACATGTGAACTAATATGTATATAGTGACAAGTGAATATTAATATGTGAAAATTGCTAGTTTAAGTCCAAGTCATTTGGGGCTGGCAACCTCAGCATATAGAAAGATGATGTCATGAACCACCAATGCCAGGGCTGGTGACTGCTTTATTGCGAGTTTCTTACAGAGAACCAAAAGCAGAGGTAATCCCTAGTTCCATATGGAGCAGGGAGTGAATGATAACAGAAAGGATGTACAAAAACTATATTGTTAACATTTTCAAACATGGTAGATGTAAATGTAAACATATTCTATCTATACTGTTAACATTTTCAAACATGGTAGATGTAAAGGAAAACATATTCAATTTATATTATTAACCTTTTCAACCAATGTACAATGTAAAGTTAAATGTACATTCATTCAATTTAAATGTAATGAATGTTTTTCCTCTCAATGGGATTAATATTAATTCTCAGCGCGGGTAAAAGTTCGGAGGCAGATGGTATGGTGAAATGAAAAGAGGTTTGCACATAAGTATGTGTCTGAAAACTAAGTGGCCCGAACTCGACGCTAGACACCATCATCAGACGGGTCTTAGAGACGCAGGACCAACTTAGTAGACACTCCCTGACGCTTCTGGGAACGTGTTGCGCCATACAACATTGACCAGGGACGTGAGTGATCCAATCCTCCATCTGCAAAGACCCAACCATCAGCTAGAGCAGAACATACAAACTCATTGGCAGCTAAGTAGAAACATGAAAGCTGACAAGTGAACTCTTACCCAAACCTCCATAACATCATTGATGATGAGCATTTTTATTAAATAATTATTCATTTTTAAAACTGTAAAAGCATAATTGATTATTAAATTTGTTACTTGTATAAAGACAAATCTAAAGTTGATTTAATCATTTTGAATGTACTACATCGGCATATCTCAGACAATTTCTTAAATACACATAAGCAGAGCGATATAATAATAAGAGGAAATTCGCTGAATTAACTCTGCTGGGGGCTTGTACGAGCTAAAATTATATTACATAATCCTTCACAAAAGTTGACGGCAAATACTAGAGTTAACGTGCTCAGCCAATGCAGCATTGTTCTCGCTTTTCTGAATATCTTGTGGATACTCCCTGGACGTAGAAGCATCATCATCCTTCTATCTATGCCATGAGTAATCTTGTGCGAAGGTAGACACCTTTAAAGACCCATATCAGTTACTCTTGAGTTTTGGCCATTGCTGGATCACTACTGCAGAGATAAGGGAGGCAACCCGTGACATTATGTTTAAAAAAGTGTGATTTATAGTTTAAACCATGTAAACAATTAGGTAAGTTCAAAATAAATATAATATGCATTGTTTCTTCAAAACTTTTTCTTTATTGTTTACAAACCATTTCCTAAATTAATTACGTTTTTTTTTTTTTTTGTAACGGTATATCATATTAAAAAAAGCAGAAGTAAAAACGTTGCGTACAATAATTTAACTGTAGGCATAATTATATTTTGTTTAGTATAAATTTGGTATTCTCATGTATGTTTGATTTATTTGAGTAACCGACACAACCTTAGTCCCAATTAGTTCGGATAATCGACGCTCTACTATATTGCAACATTTTTGGTTAAACCTTTGATTACAGAACAAAGAACTGCATTTGAAGTAAATAGTATTAGAAAGTTCGCATCATCACAATAAACAAAATAAAAAAGCGTCGAGTGACACTGTCGTCATGTGAAGAAATCAGTCGTGCCTTTTTATAACTCTCATTGACTCCGGCAGTATCTCTTCATTTCTTTATTTCCCTCTTTGATCGTCCTTTTATTTGGCGTAATTTTTGCTCTTTCATTCATTATTTTACTCTCTATGCTGAATCTAGTAGGGAGAAATCTCTAACACTCCAATCCCGTACGGAATTATCTGCTATGGGACTGTCTTTATCTTGTTTAATATCACAGACTGGGTTCATGTTCCGCCAGGTAATTAGACCGGCCAGCCGAGTATACGTTATCACATAAGCTGGCTGACCCCTTTGAACGCGACGGTACAACATTTGACCCCAGGTGGATAGCGACCATCCCTGTGTTTGCACAAGACGAGAGTGCACGATAGACTTAAAGAAAGCCACATTGTCTGTCGGCGACCTTGCCTGGACAGACGAAAACACAGGTTATCACCTGAAATACGCAATTCGCTTCCGCTGGCCCCTGTTTGTATCAAGATTACAGATCTGGGCGGAAGGTATTATCGGGGGATGAGTCACAGATTTGTTTGTAAGGATAGGCCATCGGAAGTATTACGACTTATTAGACAGAGGTCACGCGTGGAATATCAATGTAATATTTTAAAACACGTGGGGAATATTTTGAATTAAAACCCCACAACCCAGTGCTATAGAAATTTGATTGGTTTGATTTGAGATGCCGAAATAAACAATGAATTCCATTGGAAATTTTGGCGGAAAGACAATCTGTGATTGAACTGAGAAGTGGGAAATATAATCTAGCAAGCTCAGAGAGACAGAACAGACAGCTTCGCAACTTCAAACGAGCAACTCCCAAAAAAAGCCAGAAAGAGAAGGATCGGACCTAGAATTTCATACTTATAAATGACAGATCGAAGTATTTGGGAAACTTAAAACCTTAAAAAGTAAGCCAGCCTTTATAAATACCGAGACTGGATACTTAAGGGACAAGGACTTTAAAATAACAAGACTGGAAATCTAGGAATTGGATCACAAGTCATAGAGGAATTAAACACAAGTTTTCCCAGGCCAAGTGATTTCGCAGAACACCCGCCGTCTGAGGAATTAACTCTAATTTCCCAGACCAAAGTGATTTCGAAGCTTCTAATACAGAGCTGCGTCCATCCAAAGCTATGCAAGGAGATTGTATAGCCCAAAACTTTGGGGCAAGTTGTGAACATCTATTTTATAAATGTGAAATTGGACATGTTTCTTGCTTAGTGGTTATAAATGAGGCTGGCAATCTCAACATATGAAAAGAGTATATTCATTACCCACTACAGCAAGTGCTGGTGATTGTTTCTTGCTAGTCGTGCGCGAAAACTCGACAGCAGAGGTGACCCCAGACTCCGGATGAAGCAGGGATGAGTGATGACTACATCATATGTGCCTCAAGTGTAGCATATCATTTTGTGAGATTTATGTAACTTGTTAATGTTAATTTAGGCACAAATCATTATTCACGCTGTCCAGACACATTTCCTAGTTAATACACAGAAGAATATTGGTGAATTTTAATCATATTCATAGAGTTACGTTATGTGCTTAAGAATTTAATTCTTCTGAGAGATTAACATTTGTGGGTGGACAATGGAAGAGTGAGCCTGTCAGAGTGCTTCAAACAAATGTACTTAGCAGAGACATTTGTTTCCTATTTTGTCCAATAGTTTGTGGAACAAAGCTATAAGACCGTTCGAGGACGAAGCGGCAAGACTGACGCTTCTACGCCCTTGGTTGTGAGAGCAGGGAAGCAACACTGACCACCTGCATAAGACGAGTTAGGCGAAGAAGTGCCCGCATAAGCTAAATACTTTGTGATAAAACGTTTCCATGCTGGGATGGGATCTAGTATCCTTTCTTTTTCTTCATTTTTCTCGCTCATCACTTGTAATTGGCATAAATCATGCCTTTTTATTCGTTATTTTCACTATTTTACTCTTTATGCTGGACATAGCATGGTGAAGTCTATAACACGCCACTCCCCTATGACAGTATTTGCTACGGGAGTAATACGTATCTTATTGTTTACCACTCCTCAGACGTATTATCGTAACAATACCCAGTAGAGGTGGGCAAATAGACACACTTAGCTGTGTCGAGACATTCGAAACAGTGGGTTAAACTGTGTCGAAACAGTGTGTCGACACAACGGCACAGCGGCTCTTTTGCCCGTATCGGGGAGAAAGAAGTCTCTTATAGACAGTACCGGGGCGGGTATACATGAACTGTGTGAGACAATTTCCTCTGTTTTTACTGTCGTGTGTGAAAATCTATGGTATTTCGTGTAACCACAATTCAATATTTTTACACAAGTCTTCATTATGATAAAATAAAACGTAGATATGATGATAGCTGCAGTATATGGGAAAATAATAAAAAACAACAATAATAATAACAGTAATAATAACACATGATATCAAACTAGAGTAAGCTAGTTTTGGTAGACAATGATTCAAATCCACACCGAGTACACAAGATATCAGCAGAGCTAATAAAGTGTCCATTACATTTATACGAACACACGGACACTTTCAACTTTAACATAGCGCCTAAAACATTGACAACTGCAGCACTGACACAATTTCCAGTGTCTATAACTTCTCAGCAAAAATAATATCACTTGTAAAATCAAGTCATCATAACACATCCCTGAAAAATATGACATGTTTGATATTCCATACTAATGTTCCGAACGGTTGATTCAAATTTTACATAGGCTCAGACAGTGTGTCGCTGCAAAACAGCGAGGCAGACGAAACAAACAAGCAGGAAGTGTCGAATCGCTCGCTGTTTCGAAGCATTGTTTCGACACATACACACAGTAGCCATCTCTAGTGCCTAGTCATACTTGAAGTTGACGAACCCTTGAATGATAAAATACCAGAACACACGTTACATTTTACTTTGTTGTCTTTGATCTTTACAAAATAATCCCAAACAGGGCTTCTCCCCGCCATAAATGAAGATTAAATGAGGTTGAACACAAGTTTTAAACACTATTTTATGTATAAACAAAACACGTTTTCTTACGAGAGCGCCTGAAGTCAGGAATCAAGAGTACCGTAACATGCGTATAATGAGCGCTTGGATGAAATAGAACTATGGAACTGTTTCGAAACAGCAGACTACAAGTAAATTAACTGAAACAACGAGACATGAGTCGTGACACCCTAGTATGCAGATTTACTTATTCTCGTTAGTACAAATCTATGGTATTTCGTGTGACCACTGTTAAGAATTTTACACAGTCGTTTTCATTATGATGATATGCAAGGGGAACATGCTGACAGCTGCAGTAAAAGTGAAAAAAATAATAATAATAACAGTAATAATGACACATTATATAAAACTAGAATAGGTACAGTCAGCGACAATGATTCCACTCAAACCGAGCAGACACCTAGTAGTAGTAAGCCTCTTTCAGTCCTGAGGAATTATTTTAAAAAAAAATTATGACTTGTTTGATTTTCCATACTATCTATGAACGCCTAATGTACCGCACGCTTGACACATTTTTACAAAGGCCCCTGAAGGTGAGACAATGATACAGTGAACCTCTTTGCAAAACAGCGGACGGGAACTGAAACTGCAGTTTCGATACACGAAACAGGCTATGTGTCGAATCTGCGTGAGACAGTGCGTCTCTGCAAAACAGTCAGGAACTGACACTGTATCGACACCGCAAGAAAACTGTGTATCGAATCGTTCGGGTACGATGCTGTTTCGACGCATTGTTTCGATACATACACACAGTAGCCATCTCTGATACCCAGTCGTCAGACCAGTTCCCCGCTTATCTCTTTGAATCCGTCTGACCACCTGTGAAACGTGCCCGTCAAACATTTGACCCCATTGGAAAGCTGTTGATCATGTTGACACAAGCTTGTATTGTGCTATGATGAAAGAAGACAACACGGTCTGACCAGATATCTGTCTGGCGGAGGCACGCAGATAAAGGGGATAATTAGATAATCTGTCGGGCTAGACATATGGGCGGACATCATTACGCCAGAAACACGGTCACAATAATGTGATAGACAGAGGTGCTCCTGGAGTTTTATGTAACGATATGACATCATTGTTGTAAGAGGCCTCACGTGCATATTAAATTTAATATTTTCAAATACGCGTGGGATGAGTAATGATAAACTTCCCCACCCAAACAGTGCTAGATAGATATGATTGATTCGCTAGAAGCTACAATGAATTGATTGGAACATTCAGCAGGAAATATAGCTGGGATTTGAAACTCCGGATGGTGATATATACTGTAGAAATCAGACACAAAACAGCACAGACTGCATCGCAGCGTCAACTAAACACCTCCTACAAGCCAGAGGAAAGAGGATAGGACTTATCATTCCACAACTATAAGTACCAAATCGAGTATTGGGCAACTTTGAAATTCACAAGTAAACCCGTAATTTTAATACAAGACTGGAAACTTGGGAATTTTATCACAAGGAGTCAGAGAGGAATTTTAGCAAAAGTTTTCCCAGGCAGGATTCATAGAACACCAGCCGTCAGAGGAATTAACTCATATTTCCCAGGCCAAGTCATAAGAGGAATTATACAAACAGTTTTCCCGGGCCAGGAATTTGCAGAACACCAGCCGTCAGAGGAATTAACTCATATTTCCAGACCTAAGTGATTCGAACAGCATCTAACTAAAGGGCTGTGTGTCCATTCTAAATCTGTGCTAGGAAAAATGTGTATTCCCACTAATGTAAATTCTACAGGTTTCTTGCTAAAGTGGTTATATATGAGGTTGGCAACCTCACCATGCGAAAATAATATATGCATGAACCACTACTGCAAAAGCTGGTGATTGTTTCTGACTAGTCGTGCAGGAAACCTGACAGCAGAGCGACCCCAGACCCCGACGGGTGTAAGGATGAGTAATGAGTGATGATTACATCACATGGGCCTAAAGTGTATAGAATCATTTTGTGAAATTTATATACTGTTTTAATTGTAATTCAGGCAAATCATTATTCATGCTCTCCAGACGCAATTTTCTAGTTGACACCCAGACGGATGTTGGTGAATTTTCATCATATTCCCTGAGTTACATTGTGTGCTCGGGAATTTAATTCTTCTGAGAGGTTAACATTGGTGGGTGCAGCGTATGACAATGGGCCTGTTAGTTTGCGGAGAACAAATGTACTCAGCAGAAGGCATTTGTTTCTATTTGACACAGTTTGTGGTTACAAGCCACCAGACGACTGTGGTAATAACGCCGCTAGTTTGAGAGAAGAGCATCAACACCAACCGCCGAAATCGGACAAATTGAGTGAAGAAGTGCCCTCATCACCACGAAGTGACGAAAACCACGGCTGCAGGACTCATCTGGAGCTAAGTTTTATGTAACAGGCTACAGCAAAAATCAAAGACATTCTAAAGCCCATTCCAAACCTCAATGAGGAAACTTTAATTTCAATTTTCACCCACTTTTCCATATTTATTTTCCTATGTTACAGACTAATTGACTATTAAATTTGTTGTATGTTATTTTAAACTAAACAATAATAGTTGATTCAGTTTATAGGTACGAAAGCAAACGTTTGAGCCAGTTTTTCTTGATAAATACAAATATATAAATATAGAGCCATTACGTATAAGAGGGCATTCGTTGGATTACTCCAACTGGGGGGCTTGAACAGACCAGAATCACTGCATAACCCCTTCACAAAATGCGACGGACCAGATAATAAGTTAACAAATTTGCTCAGCCCTTAAGCAGCGTTTTGTTCTTGACTTCTCGGAATATCTTGTTAAGGCTTCCCTAAGGTAGAAACGCCATTCATCTTCTATCTACATCTTTGCCAAGAGTAATCTCACGCGAAGATAGATATCTTGGACGACCTACTTTTAGATACGCTTGCGTTGTGACCATTAGTGGACCACTACTGCAAAGCAAGTGGAGGCAATCCCGTGACAGTGCTTATTAACAGGCGAAAGCAACGGACATTGATAAAAATCCCCTCTATTTAATCTCCATGAGGAGAAAATTTGATTCCAAATATAAAATTTCACCAAATTTTCCATATTTATTTTAACTGTTAAAGACTAATTCATTATTAAAATTGTTACATGTTGTTTTAAAACTAAACAATTATAGTCGCTCCAGTTTTTATATGTATGAAAGCAAACGTATGAGACAGAATACGTAGACATATATTTACCTCTAAACAGAGCTATACCATTATAAGAGGAATTCGCTGAATTAACTTAGCTGGGGTCTTGAACGGGCTAAAAACCATTGCTTAAATCCGTCACAAAAGGCGACGGAGAGATAAAAGTTAACCATGGCTCAGTGCTATTCCGCATGGTTCTTGACTTCTGAATTATCTTGTGAAGGCTCCTTTCGGATAGAAGCACCATTACACTTTTATCTTCATCTCTGCCAAGAGTAATCTTGTGCGGAAGTAAACACCTTTGACGACCCAGTTTAGATACTCTTATTGAGTTTTGGCCACTGTTGGGCCACTACTGCAAAGCAGGGGACGCAATCCGTGACAGGGGTCAAAGCACTTTATCTCGAGGTAAAGTTACCGGGTTCGAAACCTGATAGCTCCATACTGCAGTCTACACAGCTGTAAATGGGTACTGGCTCTGCTCTTGTATTAGGGAAAGCAAAATCAGCAAAGGTAGGAACTGTTCACCCAAACCTAATAAAGCTAAGGTATAGTACGGTGAAGTCTCTATCATTTCTGCCCCCTACAGCAGTATCTGCTATGGGATTACCTTACCAGTATATTTTTGAAATCAGCCATTGTTGTTGTTGTTGTTCTTCTTCTTCTCCTTCTGCTTCTTCTTCTTCTTCTTCTTCTTCTCCTTTTTCTTCTACTTCTTCTCCGTACACTGTGTCGTAAATTGTGAGAAGATAGGACTGAGATATTTATGGTCCCGCTGAAGCAGAGATGATAGTGACAGCTATGTGAAAGGAAGGTGGTAGAAATAGTATTGTTTCACGAGGAGGGGTAAACTTGTAGGAAAAAGGTGATGTGTAGAGAGAAAAAGGCAGTCTTGGATTGAGTAATTGCTCTAATCCAGCCTACCTTACGACTCTATTTACTTTCAGACGCCCTTACTCTCCTTGTGCAACATACAAGGTACACAACACTTAAGTACACAAACTTCTGTGACATATAACTACTACGTACAGACGTGAAAACAAACTTTGAATAATATATATATATATATATATATATATATATATATATATATATATATATATATATATATATATATATATATATATATATATATATATATATATATATATATATATATAAGGGGTTTGACCGACACTATGACACTATAGAGTAAGGCTTATTAAATGTATTTTCGCTAAATATCACAACATCAAGAAATACATTTTAGTTACATCAGAGAAATGAAAATATAAATCTAATAGGCCTTCCCTCTTGTATAAGAAAATTTAGAAAGATCCCACTCGAGGTAATATACCCAAAAAGATCAAATAATTAACAGTGGGAGTAGGGGGCAGTCAGGACGGGTAAAGAATAAGTCCTTGATTCAACTATCCCGTAGGCATTCAGATTAGTGAGAGATAAATAAAAAAGAAGATGTTATATTAGTAGTAACTTAAAAAATAAGTTCTTTCGTTCTGTTTCACTCTCTACACACATACAGTGAGCTTACTTCAGTTATGCTTACCCCTCTGCCGACGCTGCATACATTCCATGGAGTTTATCAAACACATTGTATTTAAGACTATTATGAGTCCTATTATTTGTCCAGTTCAGCCCCAGACTCTCCGTTAGGCAACTGCCATTTTTTTCGGAGAGTCGCTGAATTGGTGCGTTGATTATTTTTTTCCTGGGTATTCCTCTTCGTACTGCAGATATTGGTTTGGGATAAGTTTTTCTAGGTGGTGGCACTGTCCTGGAAATTTATAAGTTAATACAGTTTTTTTTCCGGAGTGGTCTAGCCTCCAGTGGCTGTGACTCTCTCTGTCGTAGTGAATGTGTAAAAACAACAGAATGTTACTCCCAGGCTGTTCTCGGAAGGAAATAGCCGAGCATGACCCGTGAATTCTCTTTGTAGAATTTGGTGGTAGGAAAACTTTACTGTCATATGGTTTTTAAAGAAAATTAGTGCTGTAAGTTCTGCCACATCAGGCCAGTAATATTTATATGGATAAGATGGAAAAATCTTCTGGCATAGTCCCGTTCCAGTTTAACATTTAAAAAAAATTTACATTGAAGTGTTCTGGTTATTTAACCACTCTCATGGATGGAGAAGGTGAACCGCGAAGGGTTTCCAACATCAGATTTTCACCGACAATGTTTGTATGTTTAGGAACATATAATTGGAATGCCATAAGATATCTGGCCATACATCTCTATAAGAACCGCTGGATCGCAAAGATATGATCTACCTATATAAAAGAGAATAGATAACAGGTAATCATACTATAATTATATTCTAACACCCGCGTTTTAGGTAAGACCTGTAAATCACTCCGGTATTTAATTATCTATATATAAAAAACCACGAGTTATGAAAACTAGTCACTTAAAATTTACGCATGATGAACATAGAAATAAATGGTATCAAACAAATTATCGATCGTCTAGCGTCTTATAATATTTTAAGCCTCTCCTACTGGGGAATAGCAAGAAATTAAATTACGTTATTCAGCTGGGGAAAATTTAGCTATAAGTTTATTTAATACGTTATTCAGCTTAACACAAAATCCCAGTGAAATATAATGAAGAAGCTTTAACGATTAAATCACTCAAAACTCTAATATATTATCACCGCAGCACAAAGAATGAATTAATCTCCACGTATAAAAGAAATCCAAAATTCTTGTTTGGCTCTCATATACGAGCTAGGTACTTTCTTCAAATCTCTGGCGCTACTGATAACTGAATTTTAAGAGATGCCTATATATATTAAATGAATAGAAATCGTTAGCTACATGCGAGATTTTTCATCTCTGCCTGATTCTCGGGAACTTTTGCGGTCAAACCGTGAATCAAAGCTAATTTCCACAACTTCGCCGCCAGGCTCCACCGTTCCTGTAGAGATTTCTTCCCCGCGTAGACGGTTCTCGTTCTGGTGTTAATCAGAGGTGTTACAGAACTCGCTCTCTCTTAGTGACTACAAAAGACGTCGATAACTGACCGCCGGTGCCGCCTCTGGTCCGCCTCTTTGAAGGAATGACAGTAAGAGATCCAGAGATTGCTAATTATAATGGCTCGTGAGAGAAGACTGTAGGCGTGGCTAAATTAAAATTAAGACAGAGGGCGAATTGCATGGCTTACAGCGCGCTCACTTGGACATGCTAATTAGGGAAGCACGTGGAACCCACGTTGGCGATTTTGATTTCAACAAAATGAGGGGCACCGGTGAGATTAAAGTGTAGCTTCAATTTTCATCTGTCACACACTGCCAGACGTCTACTTGAATATTTAAGCCACTCACGTCTGTTGTTTTTCTGTTGTCTAGTTTTCTACTTCTTTATTATTCACGAGTGCCTGAAAACATTCCTTTATGTGTGTGTAATATTTAGTCACTTGTAACCTTTACTACGATAAGCATTTCTCTTTTATTCTTTCATCTATTATTTCTGTCGTGAGGCGTCTTAGATGTGGTCGATGCTTTCCGATCTTGTGCCCGTAGTACGGACTGGTTTACTGTCATGTCATGTGCATGTTTAGAAAATTCCCCTTCTTGTAATAAGGTATCCGTTATCAACTTTACACAACCATTAGCTAGAACTAGCTAGGGGGTTCACCTTAAATAGTTTATGTATGAATTATTACTCCTTCACCAGTATCATTCCTGGAAAAACTCAATGAAGATGCAGATAACCTGAAGCTGACCACTTCTTTTTTTGAAAATATTCAAGTAGACGTCTGACAGTGTACGGATAAGAAGAAGAAGAAGAAGAAGAAGAAGAAGAAGAAGAAGAAGAAGAAGAAGAAGAAGAAGAAGAAGAAGAAGAAGAAGAAGAAGAAGAAGAAGAAAAAGAAGAAGAAGAAGAACAACAACAACAACAACAACAACAACAACAACAAGAAGAACAACAACACAACAACAACAACAAAACAACAACAACTTGTAATCCTTACATAAACATTTACTGAAACTATTGTTTACCAAATTATTTACTTCATGTAAATCTCACAAAAATATGAGGAATCGCCTTCGTGATAGATCATTTTTGTTTTCAATGAATGTTAATGCACGGACCTTGGGCATTGTTTTATAATTACGTCTCATTTATGAGACTTCTTCTTTTCCGTTCATAATCACATCGAATTTTTCTCTCAAAGCGAGCGGTCTGTTTCAGGATTTTCTCAATGCAATAGTTTTTTTGTTTTTTTCCAGTCAGCCGGATTGGTGCAGGCCATCTAAATAAACAGACGAATCATCGCTATCCATCCCAAAATTCTCCCACAGAGAAACTGGTGGCGAGAAATAAATGCAGCACAAAGTTTCACGGGATTATGCAAGGATTGAGGGTGTGAAATGATTCCTACAAGGGAGGAAGGACAAAAGGATCAAGAAATAATGTGTTGTCTTGTAATAAATTTTTTAGCGCTCATGAATTATACTGTAGTAAATAAACAACATTTTGAAACATTTTTCGCCGTAAGGAAAAAGTAACCCCTCCCTCTTTTTTGTTTTGTTTGTTTGTATTTTATTTCTTCAAAATCTGGTCATCACTAGCAGGCAAACTCAACACGCAAAATAAACAGCTACAGAACACAATCTCCAAAGGCTTTAGAAGCAGACTTCTGCAAGGTGGCAAACTGCTATAGTGATCCCCATGCTCCATAAGGCGTCTAAATAAGGACATGGAAAACACGTGATTATGTATCATTTTGTGATACATTTAGGACATAATCTTAATTACTGGCAGGATAAAAGATACAAAGACGTGGAGATATTCAAGTAAGGGATACTTGTGTGGTTTTGGAGCGAATGATTTGGAATTCTGACACCGGAGACGTCAGCGCTGGAAATCTAAATCAAAAATACGACATTTTGACAGAACTAGACCAAGAATATCTTTTTTGATGTTATCAATCATTACTGATGTTGCCAAAACTCTGGCATGGAGAGGGAACTAACGAAAAGTGTGAGGCGAGGGTGAATGTCTGACCTTAAGCTATTATCGATTATTTCGTCACTCAGAGACCAACCGATTCATGATTACATTTTTGTGTAGTTGTTTCTGAAAGAAATCTAAATATATAAATATCGTCATTCCTTGTATATACTGTCCCGTGTAGTTGAAGGGTGGTCTCAGAAGCGATAAAGAAAGTATAGGAATACTGCACACTTAGACATGTCGCACGCAGAGGCTGTTATGAGATTGTGCAAGGGGAGGGGGGATAGTAGTAGTCCTCTTAAGTCATAACTGACTATGGTAATGCGTCCATGAGGTGATAACCATCAGCTGGTTTTTTTCCTCGTGTTTTTTTTTGTTGTTTGTTTTGTTTTTGGGCGTGGTGTGCTGGTTGTGAGAGCTTCTTTTCACCCAGTCTGAGGTGGCGCTGTAGGAAGCACCGCCACTTGGTGCGATCGGCAGCTATCATCATCCCAGGTTGCTGGATTTATCTCCAGTGCCTTCATGACTCTCTTGCACACATCTTTGAACCTCAGCTGCTGTATCCCGGATGTTCTTTTGCCATCTGCAAGTTGTCTGTAAAAAAAGGGGCGGTAACCTCGTCATACAAAACAAACTACCATAGAAACCACCGCTGCAGAATATGGAACTACTTGCAAGGAGATCTGTTGCCGTAGTGGCTCCGCGCTCCATAAGAAACACTAAGGAAAATGATGATGTTTATATACTGATGCTCAGATATATATATATATATATATATATATATATATATATATATATATATATATATATATATATATATATATATATATATATATAGAGAGAGAGAGAGAGAGAGAGAGAGAGAGAGAGAGAGAGAGAGAGAGAGAGAGAGAGATAGCGTGGATTTCGAGACCGGTGAGAAAAAGATTTAAGTGCATTCACGTTATTTTTTATCATCCTGTAAATAACCAATTACAAGCTTTTTCATCCAATCCAGCATCGGAATTTTCTTTTATTTCACGAATCTCCCGCCAGTTCTCGATTCCAGCCATCCCTCCCTTTTTGACGTCAGCAATAATAATCACTCTAAGAAGCAAAAAGTGGGTTCTCCTAATGTAACTAAATATCGTAGATGCCCGATGGCACACAGTTTACCGCCCACCACTAGCTAACGATGGTTGCGGTTATGAGAGCAAGAAGACGTTAAGGCCATTAGCCCACATAATGTTTTCAGCTAAAAACGTCTATACAGAATCAATAACACTAACAGCGATGAAAGATTTCCATTTTTTTTTTTTTTTTTTGGTCGAAGCTATACATGCGCAAGGAGGCGGAAGTCAGTTTTCAAACAGGAAGTCCATGACAAAGGACAATTTCAAATAGGAAACTATATGCAGAGTATTACAGCTATAGGTAATCTCATAATCAGAGGACGTCCTCCCGCCAGAGTTTTGGTCCCTTTTTAAAAATCTTTTTAGTGCTCTAAGGGCCCTGTAAAATTAAGTAATAAAAACTAAGTAATAATGAGAGACAAAAATCAAGAAGATATGCTAAATATTTTTTTTAATATATTTAAAAAAATAGAATATCAAACGGAGATTGAATTTAACTGCAAAAGATTAGAAGCGACACAAAAACGTTATGCAAACCTACAGTAAAGAGAAAGGCAATCAGCGAGATGCTGAGAAAACCTTAGCGCTATATAATGTGTCTATTACTGGCATCAAGATACAAATCTGAGCAAAGCTTGACCCAAATGGAGAGATATAGAACGATGATGTAATGATAAAGTTTTGATGACTGATGATGATGATGATTATAATGATGGCGATTGATGATGATAGTTGATGATAATGGTGATAATGTTGATGATTGATGATATTTGATGATGATGATGTTGACGACGACGATGATGATGATCATGATGATAATGATATGTCACTTTAATCTCTGCCAGACGATCTACTGTCCACATCTCCACCAACAGAGCGGTGGAAAATAGAAACGAAATTATACTTTACCCAATGTTACTTTCACTGGAAAGAAAAGATCGTTTTCGTATATCTTGCTATTCACGATAAAAATGAATATTTGTTAGCTAGTTCGTGAGTTTAGCAATGGGAACGCAAAAATAATACCTTTGATACCGAGAATGGTGCGTATTAAATGCAGGCAGCAGAGGGCAAGTCTGAAATATCTAAACTTCTTTATCATTTTTTGCTCTCCGTCACCTAGAGATCTGTCACATCACCCCCTGTTGTCCACCGCAGGGCTGTGGAGTCGGTCATTTTTAGTGGAGGGGAGTACAGAAAATTGTATTACCCGGTAGGCAAGTTAACAAATCGTTTTGCAAAAATAAATCTCCTGTCATTCATACACGCTGTGAGGATCCACACTCATATACACCACACACTTACCGATTGCAGCATCAGACAATCCATAGCATGATATACACAGTAATTAAACTCTTTACATGTGAAACTGTCTAGTCTTTCTATGTCCCGCCCCAGATAATGCGAGGTTTCACTGAGAGCAAATATTCCCGCTTATCGCCGGACTTGAAGTTCTAAGAGTTCTTGTGTTTTATTATAAAGAAACGAGTCTATGGGATGGCACTGACGCAGTTCGACATAGGGGTGAAAAATGAGGTGATGGTATAATCCTTCAGTGCGTGATGATAGCCACTGACCGGTAAAGTTTTTAATCCAGTGAGGAAAAAACTAGGCTCGGTCACAGTCAGATAAATCGGTATTCTCTCACATTTAGAGCCGTACATAAATTATTGCTACTGGCACTGTTCATCTTCCAGTTTATCTCACAGATTGAAATTTAAATTTGATGATAATATTTTAAATGTTCTTGGGTAGGCTTTCTTTCATGTAATTATGACAGTTAGGCCGCACCGGACCGCCACAAGATTAAATTTTAAAAAAATGTCTCATCAAACTGTCTGGAAGTTTAAGAACCGAGTATGGAAACTCTCTGTATGATTTATTAAGAATGCTGGGATCGCAAAGGTGATCATTCTAGAGAGAAAAAGATAAAAACCCATGACAATCATAATCATACTTCAAAAATCAAATAATATTCTTAACGCGCGATAAATTTACCGTTAAGGCTATATTATATATACACTCGCGTATTTAATTATGTATTTAAGAAAACCCGTCACGAGTCTAATGGTTAAAATACACATCTAGATATATATATATAGGACTTAACTAAATTTATTAATTATAAATTCCTTCGCGACTTTAAAAGTTACTTTAACATTTAAACATCTATTATTTTTGGAAATGTTATAATAGATATATCATTAAATTTACCACTGGAACTTTTGGGATGAGTTTAATTAAATAGATTAAATAAACACAAAATCCAGTGAAATAAAATGAAAGCACTAGACCACTGATCACTTTAACAAATATATTATACCGTGCACAGAAAAAGAAACACTCCAATTTGTAGCCACCAATTTCAGATGGGAATCTAGCAACTTTCTACTAATAGCTAGTGAATCTTAAAAATCTCTGGCACTGAATGATAGCCTGGCTTTCTAGTGGTCTGTATATATTTAAAATGGAATTAAAGATGAGGGGGGCATGAGAAAGTTGACACTTTTTTTTTTATCTCAGGAGACTTTCGGGGATCTGACCGACAGACTAAAGAGAGATGCCGTCCCCTGGTTTCCCGTTTCCCCGTTCGTTGCATCCGACATCTTCCCCCCGTTCGCTCCGTCTGCGGTCGGTTTAGCGCTTAACATGGAGGTGCGGAAAACGCCGGCAAGAAACTTCCCCGTTCGTTTCAGGGACCACTACTGCTTTGATCTCTCCCGCTCAACGTTCCTGAAACCACTTCCGTGTCTGTTTGATCCTGTTCCGCTCTCTCTGTTTGAAGTAGGCAACGCCCCCACTGCCCAAGTTAATGAAAATAACTTCATATCATTGCTCAGGCGATGTCCGTGGGCGTGATTTAATCTTTCCTTAAATCAATGCGATGACCAGAATGAACGGTAGATAAACTGTCCACATATTAATCAGCCAACGTGTTGGCCATCTGCGTGGAACGGTTTCATAGCAATGAGTCCAGGTGAAAATAAATTCCCGTTTGATGAAGAGTTACCAAAATATTCGGGGGCTCTGGTGCTAACGAAGGGGTCGCTACAAAGGGTCGTGCTACAACGATTCAGGGCCAGCTGAGTTCGTCTGTGACAATCGTCCCCTCTTTTGAGACATGAAAACATATTTTCATGTTTAATTTCTGACAATGAAGCTGCCCTGATCGGTAGCTTTTGGGTGATTGGTATCTTCAACTTCTTCCTCTTCGTCCGTAGTCCAGTTTCTACTCAGGAAATCCGCCCCGACATTCTGTCTTCCCGGAATGTATTCCACTTTGAAAGAATAAACGCTTAAAAGAAGGGCCCACCGCATGATCCTTGCGTTAAATTCTTTATTGGCACCAAGAAATGCTAACGGAGCGTGGTCTGTTTGCACCGTAAAAGATGTACCATAGAGAAACTCATGATGCCGTCTGATACCGTCAATCAGAGCGAGGCATTCTCTTTCGACTACGCTGTAGTTCCGTTCAGCTTTATTTAATTTCCGACTGCCATAGGCAACTGGAAATAGCATGTTTGGGTCCCTGTCATCGGCTTGAAGCAGTGTTGACCCGATGCCCTGACCTGACGCGTCGACCCGTAATACAAAAGGTTTCTTGAGGTCAGGCAACCTCAAAATGGGGTATGCAGACAACTGTCCTTTCAAAGTGCTGTACGCGTGTTCGCACTTTTGATCCCAAATGACCTTATCAGGACAACCTTTCTTTGTGAGGTCAGTCAGAGGTGCCGTTAGTCCGTTGAAGTTCTGGATGTACTTCTGATAGTATGCACATAGTGATATGAAGGAACGTACGTCTTTCTTCGTTCGGGGTCTTTTTGCTGCCACTATTTTCTCCACGTTCTTCTGAACAGGCCAACAACAGCCGTGAGAAATAGTATGCCCCAGGAAGTCTAACTGTTCAAACCCGATGAGACATTTGCTAGGTCTGGCTGTGAGACCAGTTTCCTGTAGTCTCCTGAGGAGCATAGCAACCGTAGCAATATGTTCTTCGTAGGTTTCCGATGCAATTAATATGTCATCCATAAAATTATGGATATGGGGACTTTGCAAAGGTTCTAGAAGCTTCCTCATCATCCTGGTGAACACTCCTGGTGCGTTATGCAAACCGAATGGCATCACATTAAATGTGTAATGTCCTTCACTAGTGCTGAAAGCTAACAAGGGTTTAATTTCCTCCTTGACTGGTATTTGATAGTAACCTTTACTGAGGTCAATCTTGGAGAAAATCTTTGCCTTGCTAAGCTTGGTGAACAACTCAGAAACAGTTTGGAGAGGTTCGGGCTGGAATTCCGTAGCAGCGTTTAGCAGCCGGTAATCTATACACAGCCGAACTTCCTTATTGGGCTTCTGCAACAGCACTACACTGGAACTGTAAGGAGATGTAGACTCACTGATAATTCCTGCCTGACGCAGCTTGTCTATTTCTCCGCGAAGTGCATCAGCTTTAGCGTAAGGGATGGGGTAAACTCTGGTTCGAACAGGGGTCTCGTTTGTTAATTTCATATCAAATTCGATGAGATTTGTTCGACCAGGTACATCCGTTAAGACTGAACTGTACTGTTTTAGTAGCGCCCTGGTTTCTGTTTGTTGTTCTAGTGAGAGATTGTCGCCGAACTTGACATCTTTAAAGGATTCTGTGGGTTGCAATGGATACTCCATGCAACCATCATCATCTTCCTCGTCTTCCGTTGCTATGGCGACAGCCAGGAGATGCTCGGAGGATGGCACCGGTCTCTCCAGATATTTCTTAAGTAGATTTACGTGGAAGACCTTCTCCTTTCCTTTGATGGAGATCTTGTAATTGGTACGTGAGATCTTTTTAAGGACGGTAAACGGCCCTTGCCATCCGATGCGAAGTTTATTGCTTCCGGTTGGAAGTAGCAACAAAACTTTCTCCCCTGGTTGTAGTTCTCTCTCTTTTGCAGCTTTGTTGTATCTTTTAGCATGTTTAGCGCGGGCTTTCTTAAGGTTGGTTGTAGCTAGATCCCAACCTAGCTTTAGCCTTTCCTTGAGCTCAGATACATACTTGCTTGCAGAGACGACTGTCTCGTCGGCCTTTTGGTCTGTCAGGGACCGAAGTAAGGCTTCTAGTGGCCCCTTAATAGGTCTGCCAAATAAAAGTGTAGCTGGCGCGAATCCCGTAGACGCTTGAGGAACCTCTCGGTAGGCGAATAAGGCAGCCGATATATATAGGTCCCAGTCTTCCGGTTTCTCCTGACCCAGCTTACGTAACATGGTGGTGAGGGTGCCGTTAAAACGTTCCACGAGCCCATTTCCGGCCGGATGGTAGGGACTGGTGTGGATATGTTTGGCCCTCAAGATCTTAAAGATCTCCTCCATTAACAGGCTACGGAATTGGGATCCATTGTCCGTCAAAACTTGTTGAGGGAATCCCAACCGTGTAAAGATTTGCACGAGGGCTTCTGCGACATGCTTGGAATTTATGCATGGTAGCGGTACAGCTTCGGCCCACATTGTGCAAGTGTCGACTAAGGTCAGGATGAACCTGTTCCTTCTTTTGGTCCTTTCCAGGGGTCCAATGATGTCGACAGCAACCCGTTCAAATGGAGTACCCACTATTGGCATTTGCCCCATAGGTACTGGGGGTGTCAAGTGCTTTGGTGCTACCCGTTGGCACTGGGCGCAGGATTTCACATACCTGGTAATGTCAGAGTTCATTCCTGGCCACCAATAGTGGTTTTTTATTCGCTGAATAGTGGCGTTTTGTCCCATATGTCCGCTAAAGGGAAGAGAGTGCCCCATTTCTAAGATCTGGCTTCTGTACTGCGTCGGTACTAGGAGCTGGTTATTCCCCGTGTCCGGGTTGCCCGTTCTACGATACAATACGCCATCCTTAGAAAAGATGTCTCCGTTGTGTCTGGGGTCCTTAGCCATGGGCAGTCTTTTAAAGCAGGGCTCCAGAGTAGGGTCCTTTTGTTGCGCCTCCTTCAGTTCATTCGGCAACAAATTTGGCGCAGGCTCCCTCTCCTTCTTGGCTTGCCCTCTTGTGGTTACCGCTGCCACAATCGGCTCCTTTGGTCTCCCAATAAACACATATCTACATCCCAGGATAACTGGGTAGATAGGATCATCCATAATGGCCGCTTTAATAACCCCTCTGACAAAGTCAGAGTGTATTTCTACCAGTGCGATAGGAAGCGTCCTGGGTGCATCACTCCTGAAAACTCCACTAAGTTTGACGGTTTCCTCTGTCTCCTGACCGGGTTTGACTAGGTGCCTAGCGACGATACAACTGAAGCTTAGTCCAGTGTCAAAGAGACAAGTAGTTGAGGTACCATTCAAAATTACAGTTCCTCGAGTTGAGGGTCGGTCCCCCTCAGGTTGAGAATCACTGACATTGACTCTACCTTTCGAGGCTGTATGCAAACATCCAACGCGGTTTGGCCCGGTTTGTTTGCCCTGATCAGACGTTCCTGGTGTAGGGGTCTTTCCTTTTCCTTGACCTTGGTGGCCGCGCTGCCACGTAGGCTTGGTGGGTTGATCAGAATTGTTGTTGGGGGGGGGGGGGGGGGGTTTGGGGTTTTTTAGAATTTCGATTTTTCCTGGGGGGGTCTCTGGGTATTTTTTTCTCGTTGGTTATAATTCTGAGAGGAATTAGAAGAATAGGATGACTGCTCTAGATTTTGTTTTCGAGATGGCTCATCTGTGGGTTTACGTTTAGTGCTGGGAAGTTCGGCCATTGCATTGGTATAGCGTTCGGCCTTATTGAGGATGTCCTCAAGTCTGACTGCGCCCTGTTCCGCCAAAAATCTACGGGTTTCGTTTGACAAAGTTGACTTTATCTGCTCCACAAGAACAAGTTCAAGGAGTCCCTCATATGTAAGAGGTAGGTCCGATAATTCGATGCACTTTATCAAATAGCCCGTGAGACGTGAAGAGAACTGTGAAAATGTTTCCGTGCTCTCTTTTCGGCTGTTCCTGAACATTTGCAGGAATTTTCGGGCGGTCATCTCAAACCGTTCTAGCAAGGCCTTTTTCAGCATGTCGTAATCATGTTGGTTCGATCCCAGCTTTGTGTATACGTCATAAGCATTAGCTTTTAGTGACGTTGAGAGCTTAAGTGCCCAGCGGGAACTCTCTAACCCATACAGATTCGCGAGCCTTTCGAATTTTTCTAGGTAGCTGTCAATTTTTTCATTAGGGCTAGGAAAAGATTCTAAAGCAAAAGACATCGCCGTTAATTGGGCAGACTGAGTGCTGGAGAGATCCATTGACTGGGGCGAAGACGGCTCTCCGTTATTCGGAGTAGAGGCGCCCCGACTCTCTAAAGCCTTAAGCGCCAGTTCATGTTGTCTTTCTCGCTCTCTCTCTCTCTCTTTCCCTGCGAGCTTCCATCTCTGCCTCAATTTTCTTCTGCTCCAATTGACGATCGTCCGCTTCTTTCTTCCTAGCTTCTGCCCTTTCTTCTCTCTCTTTTTCTTCCTTCCTCTCAGCTTCTGCTCTTTGTTTCTTTCTTCTCTCTTCTGCTCTTTGTTTCTCTCTGCTTCTGCTCTTTGTTGCTCCGCGTCATATATTTCCAGTTCCTGGTTGATAAACAGGTTCGCAGCTTCTGTGTCTAGTCCTGCCTCTTTCGCTTCCAGCCTCAGGATGGATCTCATCTTTATCCTTTCTGCCATTGTTAAAGAATAAGATGTAGTATGACTAGAGAATAGTACGAAAGAACAAGAAGGGAAAAAAAAATCAAAGCCGCTACGAGAAAAACCGAAAGTAAAAAACAATTTACTTAATGACCTCGTGTGTTAACTTATCGCCGCTATTATTGTCACTTAAGACTTTTAACGCAAGCAACTATGCCAATTAATTGGTAAGTTACACTAGAAAAAAATCTACTATTACTAACAGTAGAGAAAGATTTATATTAAAACAATTTAAAAGGGAAAAAAATAAAAAAAAAATTATCCCCGAAAATTTTAATTCTCTAACAACAAACTCCGTCCCTGAAGTCAATTATGAGATGAGACGTAGTTAACTTAATTTTTAAAAAATCAGAACAATCCGTCTTTAGCTTAGCTCAACTCAAACGCTTCAAAAACCTTTAGTGACTGTAAAACCAGTCACGCGATCCCAGCAAATCTTATAAAGAAAAAAAATTTAATTTACTCCGCCAGAGGATAATTTAGCAACCCGAATTTATGATTATCCGTACTTTCTACTGCTGTGGAAAGAAAACAACCTGTAAGTATGCTGTGTGGACGACCCAAATACTAAAAGGCGTTGTCTAGGGGTGTAATTAATTATTTATTTATTTCCCTAAATCACAAAGACAGATCATTCACACTCTATCTAGTTAGACCCAGACTTAGATCAGACTCAAAATATCTTTATCCCGGCGAGCCAGCCAAATATTGTCGTAAATTTATTTTGAGAGAAAGAGTCTTAGAAATAGTAGTCCGGTTTAGAGTGTAGAATGATGGTAAAAAAGCTCAGTCATACGAAAAGGTTAGCGAGTAAATATGATGCTCCACAGAGTGCTGGAGGAGAGTAAAGACAGACTTATTTACGACAAATCGTTTCTCTCAATCTTCTCTTCCACTCTCCTGGTCAAACAATTATTTGCCAGTTTTCCAGACACACATCTGCGCTCACACCGATTTGGTGCTTCAGACACACAGACGACGTGGATACAACTATCTTAAACAAATATGAGGGATTTGGGCCTTGGTAGTCCAACACAGTACTATGTATGTTTATGCTGTTTATTAGCATTAAACTCAATCACAACATCCAACAGGTTACATAAAAATTATCATAAGTACAGAAAATACAATTAACAAGGTGAGGATGGGGGTAAAGAAGATTGGTATCGACTAAGCCCTTCCCGCTTATTAGACAAAGGTAAACCCAGTCCCAAGATAGATAGTTATCAGGAACATAGGTAATGTAACCTAACAATGAAGTTAATTACTCTGAAAGAGGTGTTACAATATTAGGTATGGTGGTAGACTAAAATACTGTTATCCCAATTGTGTCTTCCCTTTACTAAGCAAAGAAAAAAAAAGGGGGGGGGGGGGGGATGAAACAGAGTTAACAAATTATCCCACTTAAAGGAACAATGCCGGGTATACAGAAAAACGTATTACCCGGTAGGCAAGTTAACAAATGGTTTTGCAAAAAATAAATCTCCTGTCATTCATACACTCTGTGAGGATCCACACTCATATACACCACACACTTACCGATTTCAGCATCAGACAATCCATAGCATGATATACACAGTAATTAAACTCTTTACATGTGAAAACTGTCTAGTCCTTCTATGTCCCGCCCCAGATAATGCGAGGTTTCACTGAGAGCAAATATTCCCGCTTATCGCCGGACTTGAAGTTCTAAGAGTTCTTGTGTTTTATTATAAAGAAACGAGTCTATGGGATGGCACTGACGCAGTTCGACATAGGGGTGAAAAATGAGGTGATGGTATAATCCTTCAGTGCGTGATGATAGCCACTGACCGGTAAAGTTTTTAATCCAGTGAGGAAAAACTAGGCTCGGTCACAGTCAGGTAAATCGGTATTCTCTCACATTTAGAGCCGTACATAAATTATTGCTACTGGCACTGTTCATCTTCCAGTTTATCTCACAGATTGAAATTTAAATTTGATGATAATATTTTAAATGTTCTTGAGTAGGCTTTCTTTCATGTAATTATGACAGCTAGGCCGCACCGGACCGCCACAAGATTAAATTTAAAAAAAATGTCTCATCAAACTGTCTGGAAGTTTAAGAACCGAGTATGGAAACTCTCTGTATGATTTATTAATAATACTGGGATCGCAAAGGTGATCATTCTGGAGCAAAAAACCCATATAAAACCCATGACAATCATAATCATACTTCAAAAATCAAATAATATTCTTAACGCGCGATAAATTTACCGTTAAGGCTATATTATATATACACTCGCGTATTTAATTATGTATTTAAGAAAACCCGTCACGAGTCTAATGGTTAAAATACACATCTAGATATATATATAGGACTTAACTAAATTTATTAATTATAAATTCCTTCGCGACTTTAAAAGTTACTTTAACATTTAAACATCTATTATTTTTGGAAATGTTATAATAGATATATCATTAAATTTACCACTGGAACTTTTGGGATGAGTTTAATTAAATAGATTAAATAAACACAAAATCCAGTGAAATAAAATGAAAGCACTAGACCACTGATCACTTTAACAAATATATTATACCGTGCACAGAAAAAGAAACACTCCAATTTGTAGCCACCAATTTCAGATGGGAATCTAGCAACTTTCTACTAATAGCTAGTGAATCTTAAAAATCTCTGGCACTGAATGATAGCCTGGCTTTCTAGTGGTCTGTATATATTTAAAAATGGAATTAAAGATGAGGGGGGCATGAGAAAGTTGACACTTTTTTTTATCTCAGGAGACTTTCGGGGATCTGACCGACAGACTAAAGAGAGATGCCGTCCCCTGGTTTCCCGTTTCCCCGTTCGTTGCATCCGACATCTTCCCCCGTTCGCTCCGTCTGCGGTCGGTTTAGCGCTTAACATGGAGGTGCGGAAAATGCCGGCAAGAACTTCCCCGTTCGTTTCAGGGACCACTACTGCTTTGATCTCTCCCGCTCAACGTTCCTGAAACCACTTCCGTGTCTGTTTGATCCTGTTCCGCTCTCTCTGTTTGAAGTAGGCAACGCCCCCACTGCCCAAGTTAATGAAAATAACTTCATATCATTGCTCAGGCGATGTCCGTGGGCGTGATTTAATCTTTCCTTAAATCAATGCGATGACCAGAATGAACGGTAGATAAACTGTCCACATATTAATCAGCCAACGTGTTGGCCATCTGCGTGGAACGGTTTCATAGCAATGAGTCCAGGTGAAATAAATTCCCGTTTGATGAAGAGTTACCAAAATATTCGGGGGCTCTGGTGCTAACGAAGGGGTCGCTACAAAGGAGGCGGAGTCAGCAAAAAATGTCCTGACTTCGACTCCGAATTTTACGAGACTTAAGTCAAGGCAGATCCACGTTTGATCCATGCAAGGTGGGGGCGCTTAAACAATTTGAAATAACATTTTAAAGTAGTAGAACTCCTAAAACCACTTTCATGTTAAAGTACATCCATTTTTACATAATGTAGGAAAATTTCAGTTGCTTTTGATCATAAATAAAGTTTTTATTACAATTGGAAATTTGTTGGCACATTTAGAAAAAGCACACAAGAAATGAAAATAAACTATATACACTCTCAGTTTTCCAGGCATTGTTAAAAAGAAACTATTTTGCCTCATTTTTTTTTTAAAATAAAGTTTAGCCTCGTTTTGGCGAGGCACATCTCGTTCAACCTAATCGGTTATATTAGGGCGCATGTCCAAACATAAAAGACCCTTAGGTCTGGGTGTTGAGGATTGTTTCATGTTTACGGGCATTTGGATTTGAGCTCGATCCGAATGACTGTATCATGGAACACCTCAAATGAAAGAGATATATCTCATCGACCGATGTCGATGATTGTTGCATGTGTGCAGGCATTTGAGTTTGGGCGACTCGAATTGCTGCACCATGGAACATCGCAATTGAATATATATTAACGACATAGTATGCATATCTCTATGCATGGCGCGTATGTCTTGGTAACGTCATTCGACTTGTGGGTTTTGACCCTAACGGCAGTGTGTTTCAGAAGTGTGGCATCGCCACTATGATATGTGTGGTATAACCACTTCGAAATGTGTGGCATTGTCCACTTAAGGGATGTGTGTGGCTGGGAAGCCAATTGAGCAGTGTATTTCGGGGATCAAACGTAAGTCGCCTCGTTACTAACGCAGTTTGTATATTTATGGCAGATTAGCCTGGCGTGGTATGCCAAAGGAACATTATATTACTAACAACAGTAGTAAGACTAGTACAGATGAATATTATATAGCTAGCGGCAGACGTAAGCCGGTCTTATCAACTGACGTATTCTGAGTTGAGTTAAATACTGTTTATATTCAACTATAATGACCAGTGACACTTAATGCCTGAACACGCTGCATCTCACACTGCTAATATTATTAATAAGACAAGAGACCTCTGCATCATCGAATGAACCTGTCATGTTGACATTGAGTGGGAGTGTCAAGTAACGCGAATGGTGTAGTAGTTCGGTGTAACAGACCACTTGATAATACCTCTCACACACTCTCATGTAATGCAATGACGACTTGAACTGCCGCTGACATTTCAATAGTTTAATGAAGGCACGCACACTGGACAGCACGGATACAGTCATGGGTACATGTTGACATAAATTCATTGGTTATTTGAATCGTGGATGATACATTCATGTAGTAGTGAAATATCATTCAACCTAAGGTAGCATTCACTGTTCTGGTAACTAATCGCCGTATCCTCTACTGACTGAACGCGTCAATGAGGATCGGTAAACATACAAAAGTCATTGGCCCAACCTTCATTTCATGGCTAAGTTCTTAAGCTGAGATATGTCCAATGTTTGTATAATAAACATAAACCACGATAGTGGGTTTTCACCTCATAACAAGATCTCGATACCACTGCCCGATAGTAGGATACATAATCTGTTCTCTTGACAGTGATCAAAAATATGATGACAGGAATATAACATGGCCGCCTTCCTGAGTTGTCGCTCACTCACTCGCAGGAGGGTAGATATAAGCCAAAGTTAATTTAGAATGTGCATATAAATAATTTCATAAAGTTTTTCCATACAGCGCTACAGTAATCACGTTACTTCATGTAGACATAACTGCTGTAGGAAAGCCTGTCATCTTCGTCGATACAAAACACGACCCTAGCGATACGAAGCACAATGTTCCATCTAGGTCTAACCGACTCGAGATCATCAAAAATAGGGTCTGGCATACCTGGAGTCCGAATCACACATATGAGGAGGATCTCTGACAAATAGACTCTTGCAGAGACATAAACTTCTCCTGGAAAAACATCTACGAATCACTGTTAAACCTTAAACAGTGCCAGCCCTGGAAAATACACTCAGCCATTCTTGGCGACATTATCGGAACTCTTCACAACCCAGTAGGACTACGAAAACCTGCGCTAGATTCCGGCAGAAAGAATATAGTCCGACCTGAACATACAAAGGTATACAATATACGACTGAATCTTCTTTCACTAGACAAGTAGTACACATGAATTCAGGCCATAAACATTCTAAGAACGATCAATCTATTTTCTGGCTATGACAAATGATGAATGCCAAAATATAAGTATTCTTCCGCCCGATCAATATCAGGGAGATTATCCATATAATCAAACGTATGAATCAAACATGGATTATCTGGCTTTACAAAAGAAAGCATTTTCGTACCCAATTAAATACAACAATATATTTTCCATATTAAATAGACATATCGTACATTTGTAATCTGTGCATTCAAAAATATGTATGCAACAGATTACCACACCCCCCGGGAAAAAAAATGGTACATTTTTTTTTTTTTGAAATACATCCAGGAGCAACATACAATAGGCTCACAACGCACGAATAACAATGCGCAGATGATAAGCATTCCAAACAAATGTAACGCCTAATGTAAGGAAAAGTCGTCATATAGCACGACCAATGAGAATCTATCTCAGGATTCAGAGAAAATTTTTCTCTGAGTATAAATATCTCCCGAGAGGTGTCACCAACGCATAACACAATACTGGCAATGCCACAATTTGTACAATAGTTCATCTTAGGTATCTTAACATTATGATCACCAAATAAGAAAAAAAATATCAAAAACCTGCGGTGAATATACATCCATGCACCGCTAAGTAGTGATACAGACAATGTATGATATATTACATATAAGTACATACTTTAACATAGGAAAAACTGTAGTAAAGTCAGATATGTTAGAAATCTCAAGATCTGACAGTTAAGTGGAATCATGTGGGCATCTCGATAAGATATCCGCCATCACATTTTCTGAACCACGGATAGCTCGCACCGAAAAATGAAAAGGCTGAAGAGCAATCGCGTATCGCGTTGATCTCGCGCTCTTCAGATTTTTAGTCTGAATAGCTGTAAGAGCTTTCTGGTCAGTCTCCACAATAAAATGCGCGCCAAGAAGAAATCTTTGAAGTTTAAGGATTGACCAAACCATAGCCAATAATTCACGGTCTAGGACCGAGTAATTTCTCTCTGCGGCATTAAGTTTTCGAGAAATATACATCACTGGATGCAGAGTTCCAGAGTACTCTTGCATTAGTGCCGCTCCAATCCCAGTGGATGAAGCGTCACTACGAAGAATAAATGTCTTATCTTTAGTAGGTAACAAAAAAGATAGGTGAAGTAGAAAACATCGTTTTAACCTTATCCAAAGAGGATTGACATTCTTGAGTCCAATTGACTATATTAGGAGACCCTTTCTTTAACAAAGAAGAAAGAGGTGACATAATTGAGGACAGATTCGGAATGAATCGTCCATAAAATTGTATGAGACCTAAGAGACTTCGCACTTGCTTTTTAGTCTTAGGCATAGAAATGTTAAGTATCTTACTTGTATTATGGTCTTCTGTTTTTAGAAAACCATGACCAACCCGGTGACCTAAGAAAGATATTTCGCTAAAACCAATAAATGCTTTAGATGGTTTCGCTGTCAGGTTATGCTCGCGTAAGATAGACAATAGTTCATTTATCCCATTATAGTGATCATTCCAAGTATCACTGAAAAGACAGATGTCATCAAGATATGCAATGACATCTGAGCGATGAGATAGGATTCGACGCATCATGCGTACGAATGTCGCTGGGGCATTCATAAGGCCGAAAGGCATGAAATTCCATTGGAATAGACCCCTTGGCGTCGAAAAAGCAGTAAATGGTTTGGCGTGTTCGGATAGTGGAACTTGCCAATATCCCTTAGACAAATCGAGTTTAGTAAAGAAATGAGAATTCGATAGTCTAGTAAGTAGCTCTTCAAGTAAAGGCATAGGTTCAGCATCAAATTTCGTCACTTGGTTCAATTTGCGATAATCAACGCAAAGACGTATGTTGTTGTCTTTTTTTCGCACGATAACCATCGGTGAAGAATATGCTGATGTGGATGGTTCAATTATTTCCAACTCTATCATTTCATCCAACTCTTTTTCTACCTGTGCTTGAAAATGTATCGGGATAGGATACGGTCTGACTCTTATAGGATTATGGTCAGTAAGAATAATGTCGTGTTCAATGACATTAGTTCGACCAGGAATGTCAGTAAGGACATCCTGAAATTGTTGTAACATAGCAGAAACTTGTTTCTGTTCTCCTGGAGATAATTCAGGAGAAATCGCAACATCTTTCCATGACTCATTAGAATGAAGCGGAATCATTGGAAAAGGGAGATTCACATCTGAAAAAACTCGTTTCCTCATCCTGTATTACTGACAGTGATGAGTAATGTCCATGTGGGACTGGTGAATCGTCCGTTGCCTGGAAAACAGGTTGTAAATAATCCGGACGTTCGTGGAATTCCGTGAGCATGTTGATGTGGAAGGTCTTATGCTTCCCATCAGTATCGACAATATAGTCGACATCGGAAACTTTTGATATTACATCGTACGGACCTTTCCAAGAAATAAGGAGTCTGTTTTCTCTACAAGGTAGCAGGACCAATACTTTGTCACCTGGACAGAGTTGTCGCAAGCGTCTGGTCTTATTGGCAAATTGCCTTGCCTTCTGTTTCGCAAATTCAGAAGAAGCAGTTGCCAATTTGCATGCTTCAATAATCTTGTGTCTAAGTGCAATGACATATTCATAAGAGGATTTTGTGTCATCGACAATATTATCAGCAGTTATGAGATCATGAAGTAGAGACATAGGACCTCGCGGTTTCGCGCCAAAGACAAGTTCAAAGGGAGAAAATCCTGTATGTTCATTGGCGACCTCTCTGTATGCAAAGAGAGCCGCGGGTAAAACCCTGTCCCAATCCTGAGGATGATCCTCAGTTATCTTACCTAATAGGTTTTTCAGAGTTCTATTAAGACGCTCTACCATGCCATTGGACATAGGATGATAAATACTACTCAGAGATCTTTCTATCTTAAGAGTTGACATCACTTGAGACATGGTATCCGATACGAGTTGGGTACCATGGTCTGACAATATTTCTCCTGGAAATCCCAGACGAGAGAATATAAGCCGAAGAGCATCTGCAATATCAGCAGTAGTTATGCTCTTCAGAGGGATAGCCTCTGGCCAACGTGTGCACATATCAACACACGTCAAGATATATTGGTGTCCTCTAGCAGACTTTGTCTTAAATGGACCAATGAATAGGTGCAGCATTTGCGGACCAATGGACCTTTGGATTTAAACTTCAGCTGGCGTGGACATTTACTTCCTGACAGGATCGACAATAGATTCGTATGTCCTTATTCACAGCAGGCCAAAAGAAAGATGCAAGAACTCTAGATTTAGTACGGGAAAACCCCATATGCCCAGCACACTGAGAATCATGAGCGTGCTGTAAGATTTTAACTCTCATATTTTTAGGCACAAGAATTTGAGAATGGATGGACTTAGCGGAGTCTTGTACCATACGTACAAGTACCCCATTCTTCATCGTAATCCAAGATTTACGATTCGTGTCCTTATTCGGATCACCTTCTTTTGCTAGAGTAAAGAATTTCTTTAGCGTAGGATCATCTTCCTGCTGTTTTATAAAGGAATCATGCGAAATCTCCAAGAGATCACCTTGGTTCTGGTCATCATTATCTCCAGAAGGCGAAGATTGCGGCATGTTTAGAGCTTGAGCTCTAGTGACTACAGCATTTGCAGTATGCATATTATCACTTTCCCACTCGGCAGTTTGTTGCGCAGTGCATTCTTTCGCACCATGAATGCGACCGACGATAAGATCAGCGATCGGATTCGGCAGAAGACATGCGTGCACATCTCCTGTAAAGAAGGGAGTAGAAATGTGGATAATGGCAGTGGAGTACTTCTCCAATGTGCCACCAAATGTTATGCATTTGATTATTTTGCCAGTGGCTCGAGAAGGATCTATGAGTGACTGCCTCACTCCAATGGTTGTGCACCCGGAATCAAAGAGAATTGAGATCGGAGTACCATCTACTAAACCCTTATTTAATTTAAGAGCCCCTCTCCCATCATGCGCGACTGACGCAGGTAGAGCGGGAAGAGGATGACCACAGCTTAAAGTCGAAACTGTGGTTGGCTCGAATAATGTTTTGCATTGGGAACACTGAAATGCTCTGTCAAAATCGAAAGCAGAACATCCCACATTATTAGAGTCTTTCTTATCATTGGTTTGCTTACCGGCTTCATGAAACTCTTGTTGTGCAGAGTTAGCCTGGTAATGAGAAGTTAACACTTACAACTTATCAAGCTAACACAAATGTTTCATAAATATTAAACAATCTATACTAAATGTTGCAGTCTATCTGTAAATTCATTTAGTATAGATTGTTTAATATTTATGAAACATTTGTGTTAGCTTGATAAGTTGTAAGTGTTAACTTATAATGTAATATAAATATATTAGTTAATGAACCTTTTGGTTCACATATGTATTTTTGTATGGTGAATCCACATGAGTTGGTTAATATATTATTGAGGCACGCATTGTTAGATTTGCATCAAACACAGTTTAATGTTGTATAGGATGGAATTGTGTTTGGTTTGCCAGTAGAGTATGATTGCTAAGGCAGAGCCTACATCAAACTTCCGGTGCCACTGTTAATGTGGTAACCTTTTGGTTCATCAATATAGTTCCATCCCTCTTATGTTGTTTAGTATGACTTAACATATTTCACCGACCTCACACTTTGGTTTGATGTAATGTTTAAAAAAAATGATGATATCTTTTTTTTCCCGGGGGTCGGTGTGAACTGTTAAGTCATATTCGAAGTTACAGTTAGGTGTTAAGGATTTTGGTGTACGGGGCTGAAGTTTGTTAGTAAGTAGGTTAAGGTCATGAGATACATGACGTGTGTATACATGTGTGTTCATAGAGAATGGTGTAATTCTGTTTAGAGTGTATTTTTATTAAAGTATGCAAGCTTGGAATGTGTTATTTAAAAGCTCACTGTTAGAAGCACGTAGAGTATGGTTGAAGAATACTCAGAGGCGTTCATGTGTGAATTGAGGTTTACAGGACATGAGAAAAGCGTGCGAAGTGAATGAAGTTAGCATACGTGTCAGAGAAGAATACTGAGTTGTTAAAGGGGAGTCTGTGGCCATCCGTCGAGGGAGACGGTTTTGTGTTTCTAGAGTATGTGAATAGTGTATGTGATTTTCATTATAATATATTGAATGTGACGCGATGATGTACCGCGTAAGGTGTATTTACAAGGCCTTTATATATTATTGTTTATAAGCGCGTTGTGGGTTTCCCGCGCTGTTAAGTTCTGGAGGAACTTGGATGCCTGGTGATTAAACCAGAGGTATAGATATATGTGCGAGGAGTGAATGCCGCACTTTGGTTTTTTTTTTTTTTTTTTTTTTTTTTTTTTTGCGTTCGCCCGCTAATACTCGAGGCGAAATCTCAGGTTATTATTTATGTCTAACCTGACATTGATTTTACGTGAGTATCCCTTTATTTCTTGTACAGAGACAGGTGTCCCTCGCCATTCAGGCAAATACTCGCCGATTTCGGAGGTACCCATTGCAGCTGGGTCGACTCAGGAGCCGCCAGTCCCTGGTCGACGACACTCCTTCAAATGTTCTCGCCAGGTCTCGAGTTAATCCAGTCCAAATCCCGGTCGACGAAAAATCCTCAAATGCCGTCGCCCGGGTTTGATCCTGTATCACCCGGTCGCCAGAGCGGTGTTGTAGCCACTACGCTAGCGCGGCTCCCGCACTTTGGATTAAAAGACACGTCGTTTTCCCGTGTCAATAGGAGGTCTATGGTAGGACTATTATATGCTATTATTTGAATGCGCGTTGTTGGCTTTCCCGCGCCAATAGGAGGTCTACGTAAGCGCGTTGTGGTTTTCCCGCGCTGTTAAGTTCTGGAGGAACTTGGATGTCTTGTGATTAGACCAGAGATAGAGATATGTGTGCGAGGGGTGAATTCCGCACTTACATTGAAAGTAGGACCACGGAGATATATGTGCGAGGTGTGAATGCCGCACTTACATTGTATACAGATCATATAGAGATTTATGTGCGAGGAGTGAATGCCGCACTTACATTGAATATAGATCAGAGATAGAGATTTATGTGCGAGGGGTGAATGCCGCACTTACATTGAATGCAGTTGTTGCCAGTACGTTAGGATGACTGTACTACATATTCTAATTATGCACGTATTTGTACTGTTGTTGCTGATGTCCAGGACTATGCTGTCGATATTATATGTGTGGAACTGTGACCCGGACTTCTGTCAGGTTATTTCATTCGCGTATGGACTGTCTTGAGTGTCAGTCCAAGTTATATTCCATTGTAACATTACAGAGGTAACATTTTCCATAGTTATCATTTGGTGGTTATATTGATAGTTAGTACCACATAGAAAAAGCCATTGCAACAGTGGTGGCCTCGACTTCTTATCAGTAATACAGGTCAGTCAACATTCATATCTTTAATATGAAACATGTTCACCTATCAATGCATCACACGGGTTAATACAGACAATATCGATACCAACGAAGAGTATTACGGAATCCTATAAAAGTGATATAAGAACCCGAAGGACTTTGACTCTAGGAACAGAATACGCATCCAACATCTTGGTCATCCTAAACAACTAGTGTCAGAACGTTAAAAGCCCATAACATACGGGAGTCAGTCCTCAACACTGGGATTAAATAATATTTTGCCTCATGGAGTTTGGCAAAGCAGTCATTTGTGTGCAGGTGTGGATGATTTGCTATTTTGTATTATTGTATGAATGAATGAATAGTTTAAAATGTAGTCTACGAAAGTAACGTATTCATTTATTCACAGACACACACACACACACACACACACACACACACACACACACACACACACATACTTATACATATAACTCCATATAAGTGCATACTTTTATGCCACATCACTAGTTAAAAGAACTGAAGTCGGAGTCGGACTTCTAAAATGTCTGGAGTCGGTAAAGTTGTGGGGCGACTCCACAACCCTGACCCACCGGCACCTCGGAATCTACCTTATACTGACCGCCATGATCGAAAGAAACGATAAGGATTAACTCGTTCGCGTATAATGAACTTACAAGTTCATACACACACAGGACGGGAAAATACTACATTTTCGGAAGTCGAAAACACAAGGGGGCTTAACAAATTAAAGCGAACTGCACTGTTCTTGTTTATTAGAGTTTTTGCCTAGTTTTGACATGGCATGTCCTTTTTCAAACAAGCATTTAAGTATTCGTCGGTTATATTATGGCGGCTCTACAACATTAAATTAATTTTTCAGTTTTCGTCTAGCATTGAAAAAAGAAACATATGCAAACGTGTGAGTCCATTGTTGCCTAGTGCGCAAAGAGACCATCACATCAGCTTGGATTCTGTTATGTTAGGTCGTGACTTTTGAAGAACACGTAGGCAGAAGTCAGGCGAGATGACGCGCCGTGGTCTGTATATCGGACCTGAGGCATCAGTCCTATGATAGCCGAATATCTGCTGCAGCTCTGCCCAACATACAGCAGTTAACGGAGTAGCATATGGTAAAAACTTACTTCTCTCCACGAAAAAAATGTTTGAAGATGCCAGGAACCTTGAGCTGACTACTAGTCATTAATGTAGAAGTCTGCACGCGAAGGAGGAAGAATAACAAAAAGTAGTATCTTTACGGTTGGGTGTAACGAATCTCATCAGTTGATAACATCACAAGACAGTTCTTGATATGGAATCTCCAGTGTACGAGAAATAGAGGCAGCTCAAAAAATACACGAAAAAGGAAATTGGAAATAGAAATGAAATGGATACACGGAAAGGCGTTAAAAGGATGGCACAGGACAAAAAAGGCTTGGCGTAATTTTGTTGAAGATCTATGCTCCCCCGGGAGGGGAAGGGCGCTCAATGACTATAATGAATCTCCAACATTTGTTGTTGTCGTGTGGTGAGTCACTGGGGCAACTACGACAGTAGTTTTTGCCAGGAATAGTCTATGAGATATTAGATATAAGGTCTCTAGAAATTGGCTCGTTACGAAAGAAAAAAAGACCTATTCGAGATAGGGACAAGAAGACAGGAATGCGAATGCTTTCCACTAGACAGTGTTTTCTAATAAATTATGGAAAGAGTTCTGTTTCCCCACGACCTTAGCTTCTGCCCTTAGATCCCGTAAAGAAAAAGCCCCCAACCTCATCTGAGTAGAGAAAGGTTCCTATAGGTGAATATGTAACACCGACAGCACGAGTGATACATTAACAAACTCTTGATAATGATCAACTGATCGTTGGGTTTATTAATGAAATATCCACACATATAGGGTTAGTAATGGTTAGAACGTGATGATGGTGAAAGACGATTCACACAAAACACACAGATGAGATAATAAAATTACAGTTAATTAAGTAATAGTTAATTAAGGATGAACTGGTGTAGAGTGAAATGATGATGTGATATGTAGACTCATAATCTTGCGTATGTAGTCGTGATTCATATACTTTCGAGTCTGCTTCATAAAATGCGCTTAAGAGTGTGTTGCACGTGGTATAAATATGCGATTCCTCTTTTGAGCTCTTTTGCTTGACTTCAGATAATAATGATCTTTCGAGTGATTAGAGTTTATGATGACTCTGTATTGAACTTGTGATAACGATGTATTGAACTTGTGATAACTCTGTATTGAACTTGTGAGCAAGCAGTATATGGTGACGAAAAATGCTGCGTCCACCTTATGACTTGTGGGTGAGACAATATTCCTTTTAAATTGAGGAATGAAAGATGTCCTATGGCGAATTCTGCTAGCCAAATGTCCGTTTTTGATAACTTATTTCTGGTTAGACGTCAGACACGTTGCGTGTAGACTCAGACTTCTGATGAACTGAAGACACACAAAAGTCTTCGTAAGTTTTTTCACATTTAACATCACTGGTTGACTTTCATTTAAACTACTGCTCATTATTCATCTCCCTCTCTCTGAGTTCAATTCTAATGATGTTAAATATCTTGTGCATGAGAGTGTGTGCATATGGGAGACTGTGATGATGATAAAGGTGAAATATGAACTATTAATTACCTTCTATCATCCTATCATCTTCTATGAAAATCTTCTGATTTTATTAATCAGTTATGCCAAGAATTATTTGAAACTTTATCTTCCGCACATTTTAGCTGTGAGGTTAAAATAAACAAAATTAAGAAAATGTATTAATAAGTATAAGATCTACTAACCTTCTTTTCCCTTCGCAAAATCCTTTAAGAACACAATTAATCACGGAACTGAATTATCATCCACTCTGAATAAACACGTGTATTAGGCTATGCGTTTTTGGGTTTGATCTCTTCCTCACAAGGTAAAAACCTGGACTGCCTCACTCTAGTAGATTATGCGGTATTATATATTTCTGGAAGTCACCCTGCCCAAGCTGGGCGTCCAATGTGGTCAACCCACGCTTGTCTGAACCGCGGCCACGTTTTCCCCTGGCCAATCTGGGCGTCCAATGTGGTGTCACAGAAATTACAGTTTGATTAGGATGACCATATGTGTTTTTACCAGATTTATCACGATACAATGTGGGCTACAGTTTGATTAGGATGACCATATGTGTTTTTACCAGATTTATCACGATACAATGTGGGCTTCAAATGATAATGTCAGGCATGTGGACTCAATCAAAGGACTTTATTTCCCCCGATGAAAGAACAAATGTGGTTCTCTAGATACCGGTCGCGAGTAATCACAACAATGAAATAGCAAATGTGGATCGCAAATATGAGATGAGAGAGCAAATGTCGGAGAAAATACAGTATGAAGAATGTAGGAAAAGATGGAGCAATAAGGCCTTTGCGCTCGTTTATCACAATAGCCCCTCCTCAAGTGTGATGTCAATCGTACTCAGGAGAGCTTAGACTTCTTGCTCGGGATTCTTTAATCCTTTTCCTCATCTTCGTTTTTCTCTCCGGTTTCCACCCTTTCCTCTACTTGTCCGTGCTCTTCGTCCTGCCTCATAGGATGACGGCTTAAAAAATCCGCTCCTACGTTATGTTTTCCTTGGATATAGTCCACTTGGAACGTGTAAGGTTGTAGAACAAGCGACCACATCATCAGTCTAGCATTCAAATTCTTTGAATTGGCGAGGAAGGTCAGAGGTTGGTGATCACTCTGGATTGTAAATTTCCTTCCGTACAGGTATGCTTGAAATTTTTTGTATTCCCCAGACGAGGGACAAACATTCCTTTTCGATTGTGGAATAGTTTTGTTCTGCTCGGTTTAACTTCCGACTCGCATATGCGACCGGAAATAGATTTGGGGGGCTTCTGTCATCTGGCTGTAGTAATGTAGCCCCGATTCCAATGTTACTGGCATCTGTGCGCAAGATGAATTTTCTAGTTAAATCCGGAAGCCGTAAAATAGGTTTTGTGGTGAGTTTCTCTTTTAAGAGTGCATATGCATGTTCACATTCTGCTGACCATGTCACTTTATCTGGGTTTCCTTTCTTGGTTAGCGACGTAAGCGGCGCACAGAGGCTATTAAAATCCTTTATATATCTCTGGTAGAATCCACAGAGAGATACAAATGACCGGACATCCCTTTTAGTGGACGGTCTCGGTGCATTTCTCAGCTTCTCAACGTTTCGAGTCTCGGGAAACATGGTCCCATGGGATATAGTATGTCCTAGGAATTCTAGCTGTTCACACCCAATTTGACATTTGGTTGGGCGGGCGGTTAGTCCCGCTTCTCTGAGTCTGTTAAACAGCAAGGATAGCGCTGATATATGTTCTTCAAACGATTCAGTAGCTACTAGGATATCATCCATAAAATTGCTGATGGCGGGATGATTCAAAGGATCCAATAACTTTCGCATCATCCTTGTGAAGACACTAGGAGCATTGTTCAGTCCAAATGGCATCACATTAAATTCCAAGTGTCCATCTGGAGTACTGAAGGCTAACAGATTCCTCACCTCAGCTTTTACCGGTATTTGATAGTACCCTTTACTGAGGTCGATCTTTGAAAAATAGCGAGCCCTGCTCAGCTTAGTAAATAGCTGGTTCTGGTCCGGTAACGGTTCTGGCTGAACTGTGTTAACGCATTCAGCTGTCGGTAGTCGATGCACAGGTGGGTGTTCTCCACTGGGTTTGCGTAACAGCACCACTCCCGCACTGTAAGGGGACTCCGACTTCGAAAGTATGCCTTCCTTAAGTAAGTAATCCATTTCTTGCTTTAATGCCGTCGCCTTGGCATATGGAATCGGATAGGTTCTCATTCGGCCGGGCGTAGGATCCGTGACTTCCATGTCCAAACTCCATCAGGTTTGTCCGGCCCGGTTTGTCTGTCAGAGAGTCGGCGTGGTTTTCCATCAATCTCCTCACACTTTCTTGCTGGGCTTCCGTTAGGGTGGAGCTTATTTTCACATCTAAATGTGATTCCTCCTGTTTCACACCGGGTACTCTACGGATGATAATGGCTCTTCTTCCCATTTGCATAGCAATGGCCATAGTCATGAGGTGCGCTGGTTCGGCAGGGGCTCGCTCGTAAAACTTCTTAAGCAGATTTAAGTGATAAATTTTCTGCTTTCCGTTCACGGCGATTTTATAGTTGGTGCGAGAAATCTTTTCCGCCACTTTGTAGGGTCCCCTCCAGCAAATCTGCAATTTATTACTGCTACTTGGCAGAAGAAGTAGCACCTTCTCTCCTACTGCTAGTTCTCGGTCCTTCGCATTGCGATTGTAATATTTGGCATGTTTCCGCCTAGCCTCCCGTACTTTCGCTGTGGCTAATTCCCAGCCAGTCTTCAGGCGTTGTTTCAAGTCTGTGACGTACTGGAAGGCTGATGTGACAGTGTCGTCTGCCTTTGCATCTGTCCATGTTCTTAGTAATGCTTCTAATGGACCTTTAATAGGTCTTCCGAAGAGTAATGTGGCCGGAGGAACTCCAGTTGACGCATGCGGTACTTCCCTATAAGCAAATAATGCGGCAGGAAGATTCTGATCCCAAGTTTCTGGCTTCTCCTGTGCCAATTTCCGAAGAATAGAGGTGAGCGTCCCGTTAAACCGCTCTACTTGCCCGTTACTTTGGGGGTGATAGGGCGAAGTATGGATATGCCTAGTCTTGAATATTCTAAGCACCTCCTCTGTCAACTTGCCTCTAAATTGTGACCCGTTGTCTGTGAGAATCTCATGCGGGAAGCCCAATCTAGTAAAGATATTCAGTAAAGCGTCAGCTACATGCACTGAGTCGCATGCTGGCATGGCTATGGCTTCGCCCCACATGGAACAGGTGTCCACTAAGGTAAGGATATGGGAGTTCCTCTTCTTAGTTCTCAGCAGAGGTCCAATTATATCCACGGCCACTCTTTCAAATGGGGTGCCCAAGATTGGCATCTCCCCAAGGGTCGCGGGTGCCGTCCAGTGTTTTGGTGCAACTTTCTGGCACTTAGGACAAGACTTGACGAAACGTTCAATGTCGCCGGTGATCCCTGGCCAATAATAGTGGCAGGCAATCCTTTGAGTCGTGGCGCTCATTCCCATGTGTCCACTAAATGGGATAGAGTGGCCCATCTCAAGCACCTGGTTCCTATAGGTTGCAGGAACTACTAATTGGTTGTGTTCCTGTCCTTCATTTCCAGCTCGGCGATACATCAATCCATTTTTCATAAAGAAGTCTCCCTTGGTAGGTGGGTTGTGTGTTCTAGGTAATTTTTTAAAACAGGGCGCCAGTGAGGAATCTTCCCTTTGGGCCCTCTTCAATTCCTCGGGGAGGATATTGGTAGGAGGTTCCTGCTCTGCGTCTTTTCTTGACTGTCCTCTAGTCTGTACGGCCGCCATGACTAGTGGTTGAGTAGGTTCTCCAAGGAACACATATCTACATCCCAAGATTAAAGAGTAGATTGGTTCTTCGTTATCTCTTGTTTTGCGTGCTGTTTATGCGAGATGTGTGGTCCTTTGCTTTGTTGGTCTGGTTGGGAGCGAGCAGGTTGCTTTGGCGCCTGATCCGAAAACTTCTTTCTGGCTCCTTGAGACTCCATGAGAGCATTTTGGAATCGCTCTGCCAGTGTAAGAATATTTTCTAACCGGTCAGCGCCGTTTTCAGTGAGAAATCTACGCATTTCCACCGACATAGATTCTTTCAGTTGCTCTATCACAATCAGCTCTTTCAACCCGTCATAGTTCTCGGCAAAGTTTCCCAGTGTACACCACTTCACTAGGTAGTCTTCAATACGGGCTGCGAACTGTGAGAAAGTCTCTCCTGCATCCTTCCTAGAACCTCGAAATTTTTTCCGGTAAGCCTCTGAATGAAGCTCGTACCTCACCAAGAGAGCTTTTTTCAATGCCTGGTAGTCATCTTGCTCTCCGGCCGGAAGTTTATTAAAAACTTCGTAGGCGGCTCCTCTTAGGCCCTGGGAAAGTTTCAAGTTCCACTTCCGTTCTTCAAGTCCAAACCCTGTTGCAAAGCGTTCAAAGCGGTCTAAAAAGGCGTCCATGGTATCATTCCTTTCTGAAAAAGGTTCCAGCGGAAAGTTCATGGCATTGGGTGGCGCAGGTTGCGAAGTAGGCACACCATCTGAGCGGGGTGAGTACCCTCCATCACAGTTGGAAGCCGCTGCACTTTTTGCCAGCTCTATTTGATTGGTCTGTCCCTGGATTTCCAGTTGCTTCATCATAAGTGCATGCTCTGCTGTGGCTTTCTCTCTCTTTTCGCTCCGCTGCTTCTGCTGCTTCTTTCCGCTCCGCTGCTTCTGCTGCGGCTTTCTCTTTCCGCTCCGCTGCTTCTGCTGCGGCCTTCTCCATTGTAAGTTTCTGCATTTCCATCTCTCTTTCATGGAGTTTATCAGTTTCCTCGCTTACATATTTCATCAGGTCTTTTCCACTTAACCCGAATTCACGCCCTGCCTCCATCAAACTATTTCTAATTTTCGCAGCATCTGCCATGATATGCAGTACGGGTTTGCGAAGGGAAAAATTGGCAGTGACCTCCAAACAAATTTAATAGACTCGCACAAGTAATTATCTCTTTAAAACCAGCTAGGTTAAATTAGTAATCAAGTTCAAATAGTTCTTAAAAATCACTCACTCAGCGTATTCTGAAAAAAATTATATAAGTCCGGGTTCACTAATCCGAAGACGAGTCCACAATTGTTGTGTGGTGTGTACTGGGGCAACTACGACAGTAGTTTTTGCCAGGAATAGTCTATGAGATATTAGATATAAGGTCTCTAGAAATTGGCTCGTTAAGAAAGAAAAAAAAGACCTATTCGAGATAGGGACAAGAAGACAGGAATGCGAATGCTTTCCACTAGACAGTGTTTTCTAATAAATTATGGAAAGAGTTCTGTTTCCCCACGACCTTAGCTTCTGCCCTTAGATCCCGTAAAGAAAAAGCCCCCAACCTCATCTGAGTAGAGAAAGGTTCCTATAGGTGAATATGTAACACCGACAGCACGAGTTATACATTAACAAACTCTTGATAATGATCAACTGATCGTTGGGTTTATTAATGAAATATCCACACATATAGGGTTAGTAATGGTTAGAACGTGATGATGGTGAAAGACGATTCACACAAAACACACAGATGAGATAATAAAATTACAGTTAATTAAGTAATAGTTAATTAAGGATGAACTGGTGTAGAGTGAAATGATGATGTGATATGATACGTGTTACCAAAATGGTGAGTACTCTACACAGTCCATGTGTCTCTAAATGCTTCTCCTAGATATGAGGATTCACATGTATGCATAAAATGTCCCAAGTTGTTATACGTTATGTCGAATGGGGTATCTCTAAGTCGAGGACGTTCTGATGAATAATGTTGTCGTACGGAGAACGCTGACGAGATATTTATGTATATTCCTTCACTGTTTGAGTATATCTCTGTAGTGTGGATCAACAGTTAATAGTTGTCATATGAACAAAAGGTCTGTGGTCTAATCTCCCGACGGTACTGGTCAGACTGGATATCTTCACGAAATGTTAGTGATATGTAGACTCATAATCTTGCGTATGTAGTCGTGATTCATATACTTTCGAGTCTGCTTCATAAAATGCGCTTAAGAGTGTGTTGCACGTGGTATAAATATGCGATTCCTCTTTTGAGCTCTTTTGCTTGACTTCAGATAATAATGATCTTTCGAGTGATTAGAGTTTATGATGACTCTGTATTGAACTTGTGATAACGATGTATTGAACTTGTGATAACTCTGTATTGAACTTGTGAGCAAGCAGTATATGGTGACGAAAAATGCTGCGTCCACCTTATGCCTTGTGGGTGAGACAATATTCCTTTTAAATTGAGGAATGAAAGATGTCCTATGGCGAATTCTGCTAGCCAAATGTCCGTTTTTGATAACTTATTTCTGGTTAGACGTCAGACACGTTGCGTGTAGACTCAGACTTCTGATGAACTGAAGACACACAAAAGTCTTCGTAAGTTTTTCACATTTAACATCACTGGTTGACTTTCATTTAAACTACTGCTCATTATTCATCTCCCTCTCTCTCTGAGTTCAATTCTAATGATGTTAAATATCTTGTGCATGAGAGTGTGTGCATATGGGAGACTGTGATGATGATAAAGGTGAAATATGAACTATTAATTACCTTCTATCATCCTATCATCTTCTATGAAAATCTTCTGATTTTATTAATCAGTTATGCCAAGAATTATTTGAAACTTTATCTTCCGCACATTTTAGCTGTGAGGTTAAAATAAACAAAATTAAGAAAATGTATTAATAAGTATAAGATCTACTAACCTTCTTTTCCCTTCGCAAAATCCTTTAAGAACACAATTAATCACGGAACTGAATTATCATCCACTCTGAATAAACACGTGTATTAGGCTATGCGTTTTTGGGTTTGATCTCTTCCTCACAAGGTAAAAACCTGGACTGCCTCACTCTAGTAGATTATGCGGTATTATATATTTCTGGAAGTCACCCTGCCCAAGCTGGGCGTCCAATGTGGTCAACCCACGCTTGTCTGAACCGCGGACACGTTTTCCCCTGGCCAATCTGGGCGTCCAATGTGGTGTCACAGAAATTACAGTTTGATTAGGATGACCATATGTGTTTTTACCAGATTTATCACGATACAATGTGGGCTTCAAATGATAATGTCAGGCATGTGGACTCAATCAAAGGACTTTATTTCCCCCGATGAAAGAACAAATGTGGTTCTCTAGATACCGGTCGCGAGTAATCACAACAATGAAATAGCAAATGTGGATCGCAAATATGAGATGAGAGAGCAAATGTCGGAGAAAATACAGTATGAAGAATGTAGGAAAAGATGGAGCAATAAGGCCTTTGCGCTCGTTTATCACAGTTGTCTGCCCGTAAGACTATTTCTATTTCATCTCGTTACGTTTATTCTCCACTGACATCAAAGTTTTCCTCTTGCACGTTTGCTTTCTTGAGAAAAGCAGCGTCATCTTCCTAATCCTCACTTTTTTCCTTGTTGCTCTCGATAAAGCATGGAGTCACTACTGACGCTGGCCGCCTTGCAAGAAGCCTGCAGCAAGTTAATTACTTGTGCTGTTGTAACAGTTGTTTTTGTAGCAGTGTATTTTACACGACGAGATTGCCAGCAGCCTATACGCAACCTCATATTGGTCTCCTCGTACGACAGGCATGAGGGTAGAGTAGTCTTTTCTATGTTTTGTCTCCTAATATACCCCCCCCCCCCGGGAAATAGACATGGCTATTGACATCACGCATGGTCCCTAATGTCTCTGACGATCAATTTCGTGCACAACTGTCTGTGGTCTAAAACAGTGGTTCTCAGAGTGGGCCATATGACACCAGGGGGGCCATACCATATTTCTAGGGGGCCACAGTAAGATTGTGAAGTACCTTTTTTCCAGCTAACAGCGACTATGAGGGGGACACAGAGGTAAATGACCTGTCGTCGAAACATCATTTTTTGATGATGCGTAGATGGCAGGGAGGATAGTGTGGTTCACCTGCATAGCTAGGCGGGGTTGTCGCACGGAAGGTCCAGGGTTCAAATCCTGGGTAAGCCACTCATGTCTGTTGTTTTTCTGTTGTCTGGTGTTCTACTTCTTTGTTTCTTACGAGTGCCTGATAACATACCTTTATATTTGTTTCATATTAATTTACTGTTTACAGGCCTCGGGTTTCCCTTCCTTATGTGTTATAAATGTTTATACAATACCAAACCTACCCTCTGTCCTGTTCTCACTGTTCTAAGTCTACTATCATACTGGACACAGTATTTAGGTCTTCGTCTTGTTGGACTGACCAATACTGATATATAGGGGAACAACAGAAGTGATTGCATCATTAATAGGCTGAACTGCCCATGGTAAAACTTCCGGTGTTATGTATAGAGGTTCGCACTATTGACCTGTTGTCGAAACATCATTTTTTGATGATGCGTAGATGGCAGGGAGGATAGTGTGGTTCACTTGCATAGCTAGGCGGGGTTGTCGCACGGAAGGTCCAGGGTTCAAATCCTGGGTAAGCCACTCATGTCTGTTGTTTTTCTGTTGTCTAGTGTTCTACTTCTTTGTTTCTTACGAGTGCCTGATAACATACCTTTATATTTGTTTCATATTAATTTAAATGAGACTCAGAATGGGGGCCATAGGCAAACCGGTTGAGAACCCCTGGTCTAAAACGTTTCAGTAGCTTGTCTTCTTCTTCTTCTTCCATCCTTAGCCACCGACCGTCAAAGCAGTCAGTGGCCATTACGCCTAGTGGCGTCTTAGGGCAACCGCAGATAGGTTTTCTTTGCCATTGTTTCCCATCACGCCCAATGGCGTCTTTAGGGTAACGGCAAATCAATCCATTTGCCGTTGTTTCCGTAATCGAAGTGACTGGCAAACGGGTGATCAGCCCGTTGCTTCAGTAGCTTGTAAGCATGCTTTTTCTCAGTTACCATGGGACGCCTATCTGTCTATCTATCTATCTATCTATCTATCTATCTATCCAGATGATTGTACTATCTACACTAGTGACAATGACTGCGTGGCACTTGAAATGACTCTTCAAAGCGATGTAGACAATCTAACAAAATGGAGTAATATGAATCGTATGCCAGTAAACACAACAAAAACGAAATCTATGTTGATTACCACCAGACAGAAACTCCTAAGCTGCACCAAAAGATCGCTACAGCTACACGCGGAATCAATACAAATTGAACATGTAACAGAACACAAAGTTCTGGGGATCACGATTGACCAGCACTTAACGTGGAACTCCCATGTACGGAATTTAACCAAACACATAGCACAAAAGACGTACCAGCTAGCCAAAATAAAACACTTCTTAGACGCAGACACTAGACTATTGTTCTACACCTCACATATACAGACACATCTAGATTACTGCTCTACACTATGGGATTGTTGCCCTGCTTCCACCTCGAAGAGACTGCACTCCCTGCAAAAGAGAGCAGTGCGTCTGATCACCGATAATCGCACGACACCACACACAAGGACAGGAAAAGAACCCAAAATACTGTCCCATAAAAAAGTCTTCTCTACAACAAAGCCAAGCTGACTCACACAATTCTATCTAACAATGCCCCGTCTGTACCTAAGATCATTGTTTCAAACCAGTAGAAGGGAGGGACAACGATTACATCAGTTACGTCTGCCCAAACCTAGGATCGACCTGTTCAAATAAAGTCTAGCCTACTCTGGTGCCTACTTATGGAACAGCCTTCCACACCACCTAAAAAGCCTACCTACACAATATTCTTTTAACAAAGCACTTTTCAAACACTTCCTCAACACTGATTATCTACCCCCATAGAAACAGTATTTGCCTGTCAACATCTCATCCATAGGTCAACATTTCTTTTCCTCTTCCGCTCATTTTTGTGTGTGAATAATATGTTTTATATCCATGTAATATCATTATTATATTCACTTTAAAATATTATTATATAATGTAATGTATGTGTGAATGTACCCACATAATACTGTACTTTAGAAATGTGAGTCGTGAGAATGTACCCGCATACCAAAAATACAGATTAATTGTAGACGGATTGACCGCATGAGTGAGTGTCGGTATACAGAATTTATTTATTTTTATTTATTGTTTTATTTATTTTATTTTATTATTACTTTTTTCCCCCGTTTACTAGCTTGTTTGTTTCAAAAAAAAAAAAAAAAAAAACAACAACCCTACTCATTTTTTTTATTATTATGCTTGCATACTGTAAATGAATGCTGTTATGGTAACTTTATAATGTTGCATGCCTTTAAATTAATGCTTAAAGCATCATGTGGGAATGAAAGGATATAGTATGCAAGATTAATGAGAGTGGAAGGGCAGAATGTTAGACGGGCCTGCGCGCCCAATTCTTTACCCTTCGAAAATAAAGTTCGTTCGTTCGTTCGTTCGTTCTATCTATCTATCTAAAAACAGTTCTTGGTTGGAGATGGTATTCAACCAAAAGATTCGGAGAATTTTCCGTAAGCAGATTGTGTGGAAAGAGAACAATTTTGACATTTCCTTCACTGTTACTCTCCAGCATTCCGCATCATAGAGAAGCACAGAAAGTACACAGCTCTCATTTAATCTTAATGTGGTGGTTATGCTGTACTGAGAGGATTTCCAGATGTTGTTTAGACTAGCAAAGGCTGTTCTCGCTTTATTCATTATGTTATTAATGTCTTTGCTTGTTCCGCCGTCTGATGCTACTATGCATCCTAGGTATGTAAATGTGTCTGTCAGTTCCAGCTTCTGGTTCCTTATTGTTATGGGCTCAGGATTGCCTTCATTGAATGTCATGATCTCTGTCTACTTTACACTAAATACTCTCATCAGAAATCATTATTTCTGTCACCGCAATCGTGTCGTTCACCAACATTCACATCTAATCCATTTATTAATTCATTCATTTATTTCCTTTCTGCTCCTCATGGAGCCACCACAACAGCTGGCCCCTTTGCCGGAAACCTGAATTAAAAAAAACCCTGCTATTTTAGCGGAGGTTTCTGTAACAATTTGTTTTATAGGATGAGGTTTCCAGCCTCACGCTCAACCTCATATTAAACTCTTACCAGTGCTCCCATTCTTTCTTTGTCTAAAAAAAATGTGTTTTTCATAACACAGCCATAATCTTTCTCGCTTCCACTGCCAAAGACTTCAGAGAGTAGACACAATGAAATTAAATGAGCCAAATGGCCACCTAGAAATCAAGTTGTTAGACAACTCAAAAAGGTCAAGACAAGTCTAACGGCAAATACTGCCGTAGTAAAATGTTAAAGACTTTACTCTACTAGGTCTTAGTTTTATGAAGTGGGGATGGCCGGTTCCCTTCCTCGTTGCCTTTAGCTTCCCTAACTCAAGAGCAATATCAGGGACCCATTTACAGTTGAGCCGAAAGATGCGTCACGCTGTCAGGTTTCGAACCCGCCAACTTTGCCTCGAGAAGCAAGAACTCCAACCACTATACCAGTCAACGATTTGTCTAACAACTTACAGTAGCTAAAAATAAACAGTGATCGAAAGTCAAAGGAAAGGAACAGAAACTTGGCATCAATAAGTGTAGCGAAATGAAAGCAATGATGATACACCGATCAATACAAGAGGAAAAGGGGGGGGGGGGGGGGGCTTACTATACTTGACCGGCGGGAGGCGTGGACAGAAAGATTAAGCATGAATCACTAATTTTTCTTTTCCCAGTTTGTTCCACGAGAGAGTAGATCAGTGTTTACCAATTACTGTTCTGTGGAACCCTATAGTTCCGCAATTCGTCCTCGTTCGTCCTGAAAAGGATGTTGGTTGCGTTGTGTCTGTTTACAGCGAAGCTGCGATATCTGCGCCTTTTGGCCGACACATACGACTTCAGCACGGCATTCTCTTTGGGACCGGGTTTGCCTTTCCTCTTCGATCCCTACTCTCTCAGCCAGACTGCAGTGATGCAGCCTGTTTCCAGGACCACCACGTGGAGGTCTTGGTCAGCTCTGGTTCGCTGACCCTGACGCAAGCAGTCAAGCTATGGGTCGCTGACTGCATTCTCTGTTGCTGCGTCTTTGGGTCCCGTTCCGCAATTCATCACCAGGGGTTACGCTAGACATCGTGGAGTAAATATAAAAAAAAAAATTGAAATACAGCGAAAAATAGCGTTCTTATTTATAATTATATTTAGTTGTTTCTGTCTATATTCGTTTTGTATTTTATCGATAAATATCATACACAGGGCCGTCTCTTTACTGGTGCGAGCGTTGGTGCCAAATGTATTTAATATTTATTTTCTTTTAATTAAAATTATAAAATAACAACTGAAACTGAATTGTTCTGGAGATTAAAGTACGAACTATTTTTAGGCTTATGTTTATTTCATTTCTGAAATATGTTTTTTTTTTTTCGATTACTCCATGTCTATATCATTCCTTTTTTTTTTTTTTTTTTTAAACAGCTCACTCAGTGCTCATGTGTAATTCAACATGATTTTTTTTTTACAATTACATACCATGAGATTAAAAAAAATAAAAGTGTATTATGTTCTTGTAAAACGCTACAGTGAACTTCACTTGCGGAAATTACAGTGATACCACTTAAATCAGTATGGCTCTGAAACATGGAAAACATCAAAAACAACAATTAAAAAGCTACAGACTTTCATAAGTGGGTGCTTGCGTAGAATAGAAGCACTGAAGTGGTATGACAAGATCACTAATGTGGAACTGATGACAAGATCACTAATGACGAGTAGGAGATCACTAATGTGGGAACTGATGACAAGAACCCTTGTGGAAATGATGACACTATGTGGGAACTGACATGACCTGAACTGATGGACCAGACAGAGTGGAGATGAGAGAACAAGAGAAGTGAGAAGAAGAGTGAGAGAGAGACGGGATGGCGATGGATAGGACACGCATTGAGGAAATCTGTCGATAGCATTACAGTGCAGTCCTTGTTCTGGAAAGCCCAGGGTAAGAGAACGAACGAACTTTATTTTCAAAGGGTTAAGAATTAGGCACGCAGGCCCGTTTAACATTCTACCCTTCCTTTCTCTCGTCTTCCATGCTGAATCCATTTACCGGTATTCTCACGTGTATTTATTACTGAAATAATACAATAACAAATTAAAATACAATAAAATAAAATCCCAAAATTGTAACATTACAGTAAAAGTTACACACATTTACAGTACCTTATCATAATTAATAAGCAGATGTAGACCAAGAAACACATGGAGAAGAGAATTAGAGACAGAAGTGAAAATGATGTGGAAAATGTGGAAAGAGCTTGAGCTGATGGCACGTGACGTGGCATGTTAAAGGTCTATACTCGTTGGGGAGCTAAAGAGTATTGATTGGTTGAACGGGACCTAAGACGCGTCAACAGTGAGGAATGCAGTCAGCGACCCATAGCTTGACTGCTTGCGTCTGGGTCAGCGACCCATAGCTGACTGCTTGCGTCAGGGTCAGCGAACCAGAGCTGACCAAGACCCTACTCCACCTCCAAGTGGTGGTCCTGGAAACAGGCTGCATCACTGCAGTCTGGCTGAGAGAGTAGGGATCGAAGTGGGAAGGCAAACCCGGTCCTAAAAAATGCAGTGCGGAAGTCGGATGTGTCGGGCCGAAAGGCGCAGTTTTCGCAGCTTTGCTGTAAACGGAGACACAACGCAACCAACGTCCTTTTCAGGACGAACGCAGAAGAAGAAGATTGATTGAACTCAATAGCATGAAAATGAAACGTAAGAGTGCAATAAAGTACGGTTAGTAGAGAGGTGGGGACACATGAGATCCTTGGAGAGAGACCCTGAAAATCACTAGGGAGGTATATATACATGCACCCATATAAATAGGTTTAAAACAAGGTGAAATGTTCATAAAAACTGATATCTGTAAAGCTGTATGAAAACATGCAAAAATACCATGTGACTCTACTTCAGTATACCGAGATTAGATGGCTTTCAAGAGGGGAAAAATTAACATGGGTGTTTGAATCGCAGCAAGGACTACTGCTGTTCATCGAAAATAAAAATAAAACCAAACGAACGAAGTTGCGTAATTGCTGCTGAAGTTAGCCTACTTAGCAGACATTTGTCAGAAATGTGACCTATAACTCAATATTCATGGAGGGAGAATGGGAACCAAGAAACCAACAAATGGACATTAACCGAAGGTAAACATTTTCATTGACTTTGGATAAGAATGTAACTTTTGAGTGATTTAAATAAGGGTGAGGACTTTTGATTCGAGGATTTTTGACATATTAATTCTTTTTTTATTTCACAGGGAGAGACAGAGAGGCAGAGTGAGAGAGAGAAAGAACAGAGGGAGAGAGAGGAGACCCCCCGAGAGAGAGATTCGTAGAGAGGAGAGAGAGAGAGGAGAAAGGTCTCTGACTGGAGAACCTGAGAGAGAGAGAGACGAATAAGGCTGGAAAATAATTCAGTAATTTTTCTCACATGTTCCTGGCAATAATTTAGCGGTAACAGAATTGCATATTAGATGTTCTACTGGTTGAGGAATGTTCTTTCGTGGGTTCTAGCTTGGTTTAAAAAAAAAATTGAGAAACACTAGAGTAGACACACTGTGGTGGGTTTTGATGTTAACAGAGATAAATATTACTTGTCTACAGATTGAAGTTGGAGGTTCAGTATGGGCATAAGTCCCCAGAGTCTAAAAGTAGAAGATGATGTTCTCTGTATACCTGACTGCGACCAACACTTCGACGATCTCAATCTGCGGATATATTTTGAGTCAATTTTAAATTCTTGTGTCCCTGTTTGTTTATAAGGCTTGATGTATAGGGTAATGCAAAAATGTAATGGTGGAGTAGTTTGGACAACAACCACAACTTAACTCAAATGGGGGGGAAAAGGGATTAAACAAATCAGTTGTTAAAGTTTAGATATAGTATTTTACAATTTTTAATTTACCTGTTACCTTCAAATCTTTTTATTGGTTCAGGCAATGTTTAAAACTCAAAATGGAAATGGAAATATATATTACAGTTTTAATTAAAATCCAAAGGACAACCGTTGTCCTTAAAATGTTCAAGATGTTAATGTTTATAACCATGGAAATTCCACCTGAGGAAGACCACATAGATCCTATGACTGGATTACGATTATGAGGAATACGACTTTTCTCATCCACTTCCTCAAAACAGTTTGTATTGCAATAGTGGAGAGTTAATGTTAAATGAAAACACTCATTAAGCCAGTAGAAGGTTTGGCCTTAAACTGAATTTCCCTTGAGCCAATAGTTGGATGATAGCGTTCTCAACAACAGTACATTCGTCACGACAGTGAGATTTGGTGAATGCTCTTCAAGCACATCCTTTGCTTCAGAAAATAGGCAACGCGTTGCCTCGAAACTCTGCAGCTCCCGTATTATTACTTTGTGGCACCTACTGAGTGTTATAGGAATGTGAGCCCCTGCAATAAGTGGATTAAGGCCTTTCCTAATAGTCTATTCACATATTATATAGTTCACCATCACATAACAACTAAGCATTACATTAAACAGTTAAAGATCAGCTTCCTGTGCTAAACAAATTAGCTCATCGTCCCATATCCTTATTTTTATGACAGCTTCATACACTAAGGTAATCTTCAATATCATCAGTTTGATACATTCCTTTCATAGGAAATCATGAGTTATTTTTCAACCAATCATGGTGAAACAACTGTGACTTGCCCGAAGGACGGCCAGTGGTTTTGCTGGGTCTTACGTCATAATAGTATCTACAATTTTCAAACAATATGTCCTTTTCAGTTTGCTCCATATTATACATAACAAGCAGACGTAAGCTTCCACAAGGGCAAAATGTCGCACAAACACAAAAAAAATTTTGGTTGGGCGCCTATCTATTTTTAGCCTCTACACATCAATAATACATATCCATTATCAATAAAACAAAAAAAAAAGAGGGGGGGGTGGTTACG
>JAMPIV010002762.1:0-391083 GCA_024509875.1 Oreohelix idahoensis | reverse complement strand
TCTCCGGGCTTGGGGCATTACAAGGGCTGTTCTGCCGAGATGCGACACTGCACGGGTCCTCACTGTCAATTATCTACCCAGCATTTGACACCACCTTTTGGTGTCAACATAAAAACTGACAGCTCAGATTATGAATAAAGAACACAGAAATGCTAGCAAAACTCAGCTGAGCTGCTGGCTATAGTATGGCGTCCCTGAACTTATTTCAATTTATTTCATTTGGAAATCACCACACTTGAAATTTACTGTGTCTATCACTGGACAACTATTGAGGAATGGCAAAAAAGCTCGTCTGAGCGCGGATAATATGATTGTCTGTGGCCAATCAATGCCTAGGTTTTTTTAAATTCAAATTTCCTACACTAAAGTCATTTCAGTCATGCTTCAGTCAAGTATGGATTTTTATCTGTTAGTCCGTCCGTCTCTACTTGCGTTTTCACAAAAACGTACTTGTTTTTTGAACCAACCTATCCTTCCCCTCTACAAATTTGCCTGAAAAAGTTATTTTTAGCCACAGCTCCCACCAATGTCCCTTCTCTTTCATTCTAACTAGATTTGAACACTTGCGTCTCAAGGTCGCGATTTTTGTGCAAATAGTGATATGTTAGATTCAATGCAGTCTTTCGCTGATGTGAACAACACTGTCTTTTGTCATTATCTTCATTATTAGCTATCCGTCTGTATAAATAAAAGCATATTATTTCACTGCTCAGAATAGGCCATCCGGCCAGCTAATTTTTATATTCCTAACATTAATATTAAGAAAAAGTTACTTTTTAAATTTTGTAATATTTCAAGCATCTGCGTTTGCCGCTGAATTCAAATAAAAGGCTTGGTATCGCAAAAGCGTCCAATAAATGACTGTGGCGTATCATATCCAAGGTCCCTTCTGTCGAGTTCCTTACTTTATGTCAACTTGGGAAACGTGACTTTTTCTCGGTTCCCCCCCCCCCCTCTCCCCCCCCCCACCCCCCCCCACCCCCACCCCCAATTGCGTCTCCTTAGCCTTGCTAGTCTCACGCAATTTTTTCAGTCATATTTTTTTTCCTTTTGATCCGCCGTTCTCATCCCGTTCAAATGGTAACCGTTTTGATTTCCCGTCTAGCAAGTCAATTTTTATGGAGGGTGATGACCCGCGGTCAGGGCGATCATGTACTATCAGCAGCTTACGCATTATGTTTTTATCCTTACATTTTATCCTTTGGAGATATTTTTACGTTGTATCACTTGTTAATTTTATGACAGTGGCAGGTCCCTTTTACTCGGGGAGCGCTTGCTCGGCGACCTGCTATCACTTCTTCTCACCTCTTTGGATCTTACAGGCTCTGTTGCCTGGATTAGGAGCCTCTTCCTGCTCTCTTTTATGTCCTTTTTATCTTTCTTTGAAAGGACTTTTGTATAACCATCTTTGTTGCTGGTTTCACCGGATCCTGGTCTTTCTGGGGCAGGAAGCTCATCTGTCCTGCTTTGTTCCGCCGGTGTCTTCTCAGCGACTGCCTTCTCTTCTCTCTTTCGTTTGACCTGGGTGGGGGCCCCTCGCTTGTTTGGGCACTGGCTAACCCAATGTGTGTCTTGCCCACAGATGGCACATTCTATTTTTCTTCCGAGTAGAGATACCCACACCCGCTGAAACTTTTCAGTTGGTCCTTCCATCTTCAAATTGAGGAAGTGGGTCACCTTGTGAGCAGACCGCCTCTGCTTTAATGGTGGGGGGCATCCAATTTAAAGTACCTTTCGACTTCTCCTTGTCTAGGGCTCGATGTAAATAGACATGTGTGGGTTGGTCCACTCAAACTTCTTTCCGTGCAACCCAGCGTAGTGCTTAATCTGAGCCGCCGCCGTCAAAGTGGCGTACCACTTGAAAGGTCCTTCAAACCTATATAGGGTGGCCACGCCACTCGTTCCGACACCGGCTGGTCCGGCTAAGATACTCGTGATCAGCGAGTAGGAAGCCCTGTTGGCTTGTGGCCCAGTAACTGATATCACCAGGGTTCCCTGTTTGTGTAGGGCACCCCCTCCAGATCATCTTCCATATTAATTGCAAAGGTGGGCACAAATGGTGCAGGCATTATGATTTCTTACCTTTCTTGGTTCGAAACAACCAAATAGGAATAAACAAAACAGTCACAGAGTTAGCTATGCTAACAGCCTAACTAACACACACACACACACACAAGTCCTGGAAACACAGAAAAATCCGACACAGAATCAGTGGTCTCGACTGCTCACTAGCGCGTCGAAATGTATATTGATCTCTTTTGTCCTTCAAATCATCAACCCGTCATCCGTTCCTTTGTTTTGCAATCTATGCGATTGGTCCATTGTTTTTCTCACTCACCTATCGCCACCCACACGCTTAATTCTACGCTGTCAACCCCGTGAACTGTGCTTCATAATTGTTTATATTCTAGTCACTATTTTCTCGTGCGTTAGTTATTCACCCTGCTCACAAAGTCTGTAAGGGGCGTTAATTATTTTGTTATCTCCCTTAGTGGTTTATGCTCAAATGCTATGTTCTCTTACTTCAATCCTATTAAAAACGATCGTTATGCTAATTTTATAAACCAAAATTATGTACACCTAGGAAATATTAAAGTCTAAAATAGTTCTCTCCCTTACCATCTAAGCACATGTGTCGGAAATCTGAGGCAACACGCTGTCAGTTTGTTTATGTCAATAATATAAACTCAAGGAATACTATATTAAAGACATCTCATTTACAGTGTAAGCTGGTACAAGAATGGGTCGACGCAAGAAGGCAAACAAGCCCCCACCTAAGCGTAAAGCTATAGAACAGCTTGATACGCTCTTTAACTGCCCATTTTGTAATCACGAAAAGTCATGTGAGGTTAAGTTAGATCGTGAAAGGAATACAGGAGTAATAACTTGCAATGTATGTTTGGAAGATTTTCAGACCAACATAAACTACCTTTCAGAAGCTGTAGATGCCTACAGTGAATGGATTGACGCCTGTGAGGCTGCAAACCAGTAGCAATGGTTGTTGTGGTTCGTGTTTGGCGAACCACACACATTTTATTTTTTCTTGCTGTTTCTTGTACTGTGCTGTGTGTTGTCTTTATAACTGTCTGAAGTGCAGTTAATGTGTTAAAACGTGACCCAATTCCATGAGGATGGCCATAAAAGTCTGTGTCTGTATTATTTTTGAAAGCTGTAATTGAGGAAAATTTAAAATACTGAAACTTTGTGCTGAGAATCAAAGTTCATGACTGTAAGCAGTGCTTGTTTTGATTGGTTGTTAATTCAGTGGTGGTCCTGCTTTTAAAGTCATGCTTTATTTTTATCTTAACTAAGTAAGTGAAAGTGCAGAAAGATTGTTTACAACTTAAGTCTTGCATTTAGACACATATTTATGTTTAATTGCTTTTTGTGTTTTGTTAGTGTGTGTTAGCTGTGAATGTTACAGATGGCTGGAGGAAAGGATGCATTGATTATGTGGTATGTGAGGATCGGGTGTATTGGGTGGTTGCAGTTGTTCGTGTTGTTTTCCTTCTGAAATTTGAACGTTTATTTATTTAAATTTTTATTACTTATGGTTTTTAATTTCTTACCACATTAAAATAAAGATATATTTTAATTGTTAAGTTATATATTTTTTGGGTCTCCCATTTCAGATACTAACCACAGTACACTATAGACAGTCAATTAAGATTTTTAAAAAATATTTTGATTAAAAAGAAGTGGGAACAGATTTGAAGATAGCTACTATATATTTAATTTTTTTTAAGGAATTGTCAGATGTTTGTTTGTTTAAATTTTGTATGCAGAACATGTAATTTGGTAGAGGGATTAGTAATTGTATGAGTGTGTTTTTATTTGTTTGTTGTTTTTGATTATGTTCTCATAGCATTATATGGCTTGTTATGTGTGATTTTAGATGCATTGAATAATACATCTTTGTTGACAAAGATGAATAGTTGTGTTAAAGTAATATGTGATAAAGTGTGGTGTGAATGGTTATAGTGAATTACTGTATTATAGAATGTTGTGTGGAAAGTGCATAGCTATCGTGAAATATGTGATAATATGTGATGTATGACACTGCTAACAGTTATAACTGTTGAGCATTCAGTAGAAAGGACAACTGTTATTTTCAATGACTTTGCCTTGAGTTCAGTTTTCAGTGCAGTAAAGAAACTGTTTTCTGTTTGAAATAATGAAATAAATTTGATGTCTTGTTAAAAAAAAAAAAAAAAAAATCTATAGGACAAATAGTCCAATTTAATAAATTATTTATATTTTACAAACCATTTTCTCATACCCTGTTATTTTAACCACTCTAAATTACTACTCATCTGAACTAAACCCAACACTAATAATGCTGTGAAGCCTCCACGGTGACACATTTAAGTCAGTGATGGAAAATTTTCTTGGAAACAACAGATCTGATAATTACAATGAAATTGTAGAAAATCTCTTTCTGAAGTATAAGAGTCTTGGCTGCAACATGTCTTTGAAAATTCATTTTCTGGATTCTCATCTGGATTTCTTTACGTCAAACTGTGGAGCGGTCGGTGATGAGCATGGTGAACGATTTCACCAGGACATTGCTGCTATGGAGACAAGGTATCAGGGCAATTGGAGCCCTTCAATGCCTCATCGATTGACTACAAGAAGCAAGCAAAGAGAGCTCGAACAGCGACTGAATAATGACAGAATGGGTTCAAATGTACCTTTTTAAAACATGATATGTGAACTTTAAATAATGTTTTTATTTTTTTCTATCATTTTATGTTGAAATATCAATTAACTGAGTATGTAACCACAATTTTTATAATGCTAAAGTAGAAAGACTAGCTGTTCACCCCAGAGAATTAAACAAGCATACATTATTTGTATTAATAATAATAAATAATAAATTCTTTAAGCACCAAACACGGCGCATAAGGCAGAAACCAGTGCTCTCCAGGTTGTTCGTTGTGACGCCACTCCTCTTAGCTCTTGCACATTATTTAGGCCCAACGTTCTTCCTTCTCTTATTATTGTTCTTCTGAGTGTTTCTTTTGGTCTTCCTTTTTTCCTCTTACCCTCAGGAACCCAAGTGAGCGCCTGTAGTGGTATTCTGTTGTTTTGCATTCGTAGGACATGACCGATATAAGACCATCGTCTTTTCCTTATATAGTCGGAGACATATTTCTGCCTAGAGTCTTCTCTTATTTGTCGATTAGTCTTGAATTCTTTCCAACTGATGTTCATGAGTTTTCTAAGACATTTGTTCTCGAATGTATTCAGCTTGTTCTCCAATGATTTTGTTATTTTCCAACTGTATTACTGTAATGTAAATTCATCATTTAAAAAAAAAAAAAACAGAGCCAATTGGTGAATTTCATTACGATATTTGAAATCAGCATGTCAAAATCAATAAGAAATGGTATATTTAATTTCTGGTACAAATAACTTTTGAAAATTTGTTGACTAGTGTTATCTATGTAAAACACCTGTTTACACATTTTCTCTCCACACAAATTCTGTTACATATTTGCTTACATGTGTTCTCCCCTCATGTTCTTTGTGAAACAGGTGTTTTAATGTATGTCATCGCCACACACATTTACTATTAAACATTAGTTTACTTAAAAAAAAAATGAACAAATATACCGTGTGATAAACTATTATTAGAATATAAGGTTTCTATAATTTTAAATAATATATTCCGTTGTTGCCATTTCATATTTAATTTTAGTTATTGCTTTCTTTTAGTATCGGACTTTTCTACTAAAGATCATTTATTCTCTGATTTTCCTTTTGTTTCTCCTACAACAAATTTAACTGGAATTTCCACTTTATCATGCATTTTTATATGTTGTCTATTTGTAACCATGGATCTTTATATTATGTCGAATGATTTTCCCCAGTCCTCCATACGACCGAGTCCTCTCTAACAGTTAATTTTCATGTCTTTAAACTCTTCACCAGAATCTTTAACAAACACAGTAAAAATTGTTAGCAGCCACACAGATTTTTGTCGATGTCCATTTTGCTGATTAGTGTCGCATGTTACGCATTGCCTAGTTAAATGTTTGAAGACCGAAAAGTGGGACACCAGTGTGCTGGCCTGTATAAAGGAATGCAGGGGTATTTTCCTGTGTGTATCTAGGGCAGCCAATCAGAGAAGGGGTTTCCCACGGTCAGATAGAACGACGTCGGCGATTGTATAAGGAAGAATAATCGTCCGAAACATGGTTAGAATTAGCGATCGGGAAGGAGAACGGAATGACAGACAAGGATGAGAATGGTCTCCTTTTGACGGGAATATCTTCATTTATGTATAGGTACAAGGAAATCAGAAGGGAATAAGTAGTTGTGAAGAATTTCGCAAGAATAGTGTCCGTGCATTGAGAAATGCTGTGTTTTTCCTATTTATAATTCAATATATAATCGTTAACACGACAGATATGGGAAAACAACATATGGATATAAAGGTCAACTCATGGAGAACGGAAATATATAACTCCAAAGGCTTGAACTGGGAAAGGTGAAATGCACGAGACCAAGGTTTGAAACACCTCTAGCACAAACCCCCCGAAGTTACAACTTTTTTGGGAAGTTTGCTGGAGTTGCGAGCCTTGTTTCCTGTACGTCCGGTAGCTGCATATATAAGGGCGGACGGAAATGATTTCAAATTCACTTGTACAGCGAAGCAAGACAGAAGGATAAATTAATATGAAACAAATATAAAGGTATGTTATCAGGCACTCACATGAAATAAAGAAGTAGAACACCAGACAACAGAAAAACAACAGACATGAGTGGCTTACCCAGGATTTGAACACTGGACCTTCCGTGCGACAACCCCGCCTAGCCATGCAAGCGAATCGCACTATCCGCTCTGCCATCTACGCATCATCAAAAATGATGTTTCAATGGCAGGTCAATAGTGCGAACCACAATACACGACACCAGAAGTCCTCCATGGGCAGTTCAGCCTATTAATGACGCAATCACTTCTGTCTTATTTGCAAGACAGAAGGACAACGGCTGGAGAGAGAGGAACGTGCAGAGGCCAATATCTTGTTATTTGCAGCCAGGCAGTTCTGTTACTCCACTAAAGCCAGTCTTTACTGATCTTAATTAGATCCTGCGAGGGTATGTAAAGTTACTATGTAAAATAATACAGTAATTACAACTTTTATTTCAGGATTTGTTTAATCTTTATGTTATGAAAGTATCATGCATATTAATTGATTACTTGATATGATTGTTGAAGATTGGAACCCGAAATATAACCACCGTGACTGAGTCTATATCAGGGCTAGCACAGGACTAATAACAATTCTTTTCAGGACTACCAACAATCATTATCAGGGCTTATTCAATCTGTCTTCAAGTTACTGCACTTTACAGAGCTAACGTGTCAGGCAGGGGGATACTATAACCTCATACCATATATGTGTGTACATATTATTTTGTATTATTTGATTTTATAAAATGTTCCACAGTAGACACCTGTCTTGTCACTGATCCATAATCACGCATTTTCACGCATACATCTGAAAACAAATTCATCTCACCTACAATAGGAATGTGGTAATTGTTATCCACAAATAGCCACATATCCTACAATTATCTGCAGGTTCATACTTGTCAACCAAAAGTCAGAGGTCAATGATCAAGAATTGCTCGATGATCAATGCGAATCGCCCCGCCCCGGCAGTGTCTGGAGTGGTAGAAGCACGACCTACTGAAGCTGTACATCTCATATGAACACTGATTATAAAAACAGATGAGTGATATTTGTGACAATCGTGCACCCAAGAAGTGATAACTGTCAATCAAAGTTTTATGATGACAATTTGCGTGATAAACTAGTGAAAGTTATAAAGTGAATAAGACAGTGAAGAAGTCTATTACCTAACTAATTGGAAGAGTCTAAAGAAGTGACATTTTAGTGTAACTTGTAAAAACTGTAAGGGTTTTCGCCAATTTGGTTTTTTGTATAAATATAACTTTTGTATCACCAGTCACACACAATCACCACAATTAGATAGATGTAAATAAAGAGGATATAAATTGTATTCACCAGCTTTATTCATTCAATATAGTTGATACTGAGTTTGATTGAATGTTTATTAATATCACAGGTGGTCACATAGCGGAGGTGGCGCAGTAAGGTCTGACTGTTCTCTGAATATCTTCAGTCCAGATACTTTCACAGCCGTGACTATCGAGTGATACCAGTGTACTTCTCTGTCACTGGGACCTCACACATTCTGGAGAGAATACTATTTCTACTCTAGCACTATCATCTCACACATATAAAACCTTCCGCTACAGTGGGGGCTCGTCCGGGATATTCTCGTATATCCTGAGCCATCCTCTATCTAATACATCTATCTTTAGTCTATCTTGGGCCACCAATAGAGAAAAAAAAAAAAAAAATTTTTTTTTGAAAATTCTAGAATAGATTTTATTTTCTCAGTAACAGTACCTTAGAGTACTCAGTAAATATTGACTATCACAAGGTTGCACGATTAATTGTGTTGTCCATTTGATAATTATTTTAAGTAAGTTTAGGTAAGTTTTCATACCCTACTTAACTAAATATAATGGCTGACTTAGTGAAGTTCAGAACTGCGATCATGCAGATGGGAAAAGAGCTGGGCTTGACAGGTGATGCTCTCGTCCAGTATGTCACAACTGAAGTGGACAAACATATGGATAGAGAGGAAAGGAAGCTGCAAGCAGAAGCTGAGAGAGAAGCCAAAAGACTAGAAGCTGAGAGAGAAGCCAAAAGAATGGAAGCTGAAGAAAAGAGGCTGCTGTTGGAAGTTGAGGCTCAAGCCAAGAAATTGGAGGCTGAAGAAAGAAGATTAACAGCTGAGGAAAGGAAGCTACAAGCTGATAGAGACCATGAACTGAGATTAAAAGAGCTTGAAATACAGGCAGTGGCTACTACTAATGGTAGTAGGTCATCTCATTCGGATACCAGCGCCAGCCAAAGCACCTCCAATGGAGCTATGAACTTCCACTTGGACCCATTTGTGGAGAAAGAAGAGGGAATAGAGGATTACCTTGACAGATATGAACGATTGGCCACTACTTATGGCCTAGAAAAAGAAAAGTGGAATTTGAAGTTGTCACAGGGATTGAGAGGAGTATCTTATAATGTCTACTTGAAGATGCAAAAAGAAGATCAGGAAAACTATGAAGCCTTGAAACAAGCATTGTTGTTGCGTTACGAACAAAACGCAGAAGCTTATAGAAGGCGATTTAGAACTGCTATGCTCCAGACAGGAGAAACATATCAGCAGTTCTCAGCAAGGTTGGAAAGTTACTTGCTGAGGTGGTGTCAGTTAGGAAACTTCAATCAGGATTTTGAAGGGATCAAGGAGATGATGTTGATAGAACAACTCCTGGAGTCCATGTCTCCTGAGACGAAGACATTCCTAGTAGAACATAAAAGAGAGAGATTAGATGAAATAATCATCTATGCAGAAAGTCACAAACTGGCTCACCCCCTGACTCAAGGAAACAAGAGGAAGCAGGGAGATAGTTTCAAGTCACCTCAAAACCAAAACGAGTTTGAACAAAAGGACAATACAACCAAGAACAACCAAAGATATGACTACAAAGACAAGAACCCTCCAGGATATAACAATAAACCCTCACGAAGGGAAGAAAAAATGGTGTAAGTTCTGCAAAATGAACAACCACAAAACATGATAATTGTGGAAGGAAAAAAACCTCTTCATCATGCTGCATGCTTACAGGTGAGGACTTCTGATAGGAAGGAACTGACGGTGATTCAGAATAGCCTCCATCACCCACCTACACAGGAGATAGTGACTGTGAATGGCAAACAAGTCACAGGAATGTATGACACAGGTTTGTCCTATGACGCAGTCGTGTGTGCATCTCTGGTGCGCCCTGAACAAATCACCACAGAAACAGTAGATATTCAAGGGCCACTAAAGGGAGCATTACCCCTAACTTTACCCATAGCAAAGATTCATGTCAGTTGTCGCTGTGTGGAAGGGGAGATAAATGCAGCAGTATTAGATGATCCCTTTTACCCCCTGATGTTGGGGCGTAGATATGTTTTCTTGGGAAACCCGGTAAAACCTGTGGTTATGGCAGAAATCCAGACCAGGTCTGACTCCAGGAACATAGAGAGGGACACCAAATTAAAATTTGATTCGATTGAGATGAAAAAAGCTCAAGTAGCAGACAGCACATTGAAGCCTTGTTTTTGCAAACTGTCAAAAACACACATAAACAATCCAATCAAAGGACATTTCTATATGGAAACATGGACTCTTGCACAGGAAAGCTGGCAGAGGGACGAACAGTCATGGTCAAATTGTTGTACCCATCCACCTATAGAAATAAGGTTACAGGCTGGGGGCACATAACTTTGAGTGAACACCTGGGTAATGGTGCCACAAAACAAAGAATAGCCACCCAGTACTACTGGCCAGGTATTACGGAAGACATCAATCGGTATGTAAATTCCTGTCCAGAGTGCACCCATGTAGATTTAGAAAGTCGACGGAAGAGTCTTCAAAAGTCTACAAGCAAACCAGCCATCATGGGTACTCCCTCCCGAGATTTGCACTGGAGGGGAAAGGAAATATCCCACACAGGTTTAAATTGCAGTCTGAAACCCCATGCGCCAATGCGACAAAAAGAACAAATCACGTAGCCAAAAGCAAACGCCTACGAATGTGCGAGGAAAAACCGCAACCAACTATCAACGAAAAGAGGGCGGTAAACTTCAAGGGAAACCTACCGACCCCATTTCACCAGCGGTAAGGGCCTGGATGAAAAGCCGAACTGGGAAAAGAGAGATAGCAAAGGATGAATCTATATCCAGGAAAACAAAATGTAAGAGCAGATTTTCTTAGTCGACACCCAACTGAGATAGAACGAGAGTAAGTAAGAAGAACATTAACTACGGCAAAGCTTACAGTTGTTAGCTGTAGAAATCTACAGCTTAAAAGAGAGGGAGGCTCTGTCGCATGTTACGCATTGCCTAGTTAAATGTTTGAAGACCGAAAAAGTGGGGACACCAGTGTGCTGGCCTTATAAAGGAATGCAGGGGTATTTTCCTGTGTGTATCTAGGGCAGCCAATCAGAGAAGGGGTTTCCCACGGTCAGAATTAGAACGGACGACGTCGGCGATTGTTATAAGGAAGAATAATCGTCCGAAACATTGGTTAGAATTAGCGATCGGGAAGGAGAACGGAATGACCAGACAAGGATGAGAATGGTCTCCTTTTGACGGGTAATATCTTCATTTATGTATAGGTACAAGGAAATCAGAAGGGAGTAAGTAGTTTGTGAAGAATTTTTCGCAAGAATAGTGTCCGTGCATTGAGAAATCTGTGTTTTTTCCTATTTTATAATTCAATATATAATCGTTTAAACACGACAGATATGGGAAAACAACATATGGATATAAAGGTCAACTCATGGAGAACGGAAATATATAACTCCAAAGGCTTGAACTGGGAAAGGTGAAATGCACGAGACCAAGGTTTGAAACACCTCTAGCACAAACCCCCCGAAGTTACAACTTTTTTGGGAAGTTTGCTGGAGTTGCGAGCCTTGTTTCCTGTACGTCCGGTAGCTGCATATATAAGGGCGGACGGAAATGATTTCAAATTCACTTGTACAGCGATCGAGCAAGACAGAAGGATAAATTAAAATATGAAACAAATATAAAGGTATGTTATCAGGCACTCACATGAAATAAAGAAGTAGAACACCAGACAACAGAAAAACAACAGACATGAGTGGCTTACCCAGGATTTGAACACTGGACCTTCCGTGCGACAACCCCGCCTAGCCATGCAAGCGAATCGCACTATCCGCTCTGCCATCTACGCATCATCAAAAATGATGTTTCAATGGCAGGTCAATAGTGCGAACCACAATACACGACACCAGAAGTCCTCCATGGGCAGTTCAGCCTATTAATGACGCAATCACTTCTGTCTTATTTGCAAGACAGAAGGACAACGGCTGGAGAGAGAGGAACGTGCAGAGGCCAATATCTTGTTATTTGCAGCCAGGCAGTTCTGTTACTCCACTAAAGCCAGTCTTTACTGATCTTAATTAGATCCTGCGAGGGTATGTAAAGTTACTATGTAAAATAATACAGTAATTACAACTTTTATTTCAGGATTTGTTTAATCTTAAGATGTTATGAAAGTATCATGCATATATAATTGATTACTCTGATATGATTGTTGAAGATTGGAACCCCGAAATATAACCACCGTGACTGAGTCTATATCAGGGCTAGCACAGGACTAATAACAATTCTTTTCAGGACTACCAACAATCATTATCAGGGCTTATTCAATCTGTCTTCAAGTTACTGCACTTTACAGAGCTAACGTGTCAGGCAGGGGATACTATAACCTCATACCATATATGTGTTGTACATATTATTTTGTATTATTTTGATTTTATAAAAATGTTCCACAGAGTAGACCACCTGTCTTGTCACTGATCCATAATCACCACGCACGCATTTTCTCGCATACATCTGAAAACAAAATTCATCTCACCTACAATAGGAATGTGGTAATTGTTATCCACAAATAGCCACATATCCTACAATTATCTGCAGGTTTCATACTTGTCAACCAAAAGTCAGAGGTCAGTGATCAAGAAATTGCTCGATGAAAACAATGCGAATCGCCCCGGCAGTGTCTGGAGTGGTAGAAGCACGACCTACTGAAGCTGTACATCTCATATGAACACTGATTATAAAAACAGATGAGTGATATTTGTGACAATCGTGCACCAAGAAGTGATAACTGTCAATCAAAGTTTTATGATGACAATTTGCGTGATGAACTAGTGAAAGTTATAAAGTGAATAAGACAGTGAAGAAGTCTATTACCCGTAACTAATTGGAAGAGTCTAAAGAAGTGACATTTTAGTGTACCTTGTAACAACTGTAAGGGTTTTCGCAAATTTGGTTTTTTGTATAAATATAACTTTTGTATCACCAGTCACACACAATCACCACAATTAGATAGATGTAAATAAAGAGGATATAAATTGTATTCACCAGCTTATTTCATCTATATAACGTCGGAGAGTTTGTTTTTCTACCTGAAGACTGTTACCATAAAGGTGGACAACGAACTTTTAAAAATGCAAGGAACAGAAACACCCACCATGATGTGTGCATGCTAGATCTCCACACGTTTTCCTTGACACGTTCTCTCTTGTTCCAATATATTATATTCGAATCTGCATGCTTATCTACCATTCCTTCTTCTATCTCGCTTTCTTTTTCACACACACGCGTGCTCCTGTTCTCCCCAAGTGCCTTGCCCCGGCCCTCTCTCTTGTATTAAGGCATGTAACACTTCTGGTAACACTTATGATAATAATCGTTCCTTCTGTTGCCGATTATCTAGCTCTCTCTCTCTCTCTCTCTCTCTCTCTCTCTCTCTCTCTCTCTCTCTCCCTCCCCTCCCACTTTTTTCTCATTCAATTCCATCTTTTCAGTAGTTGTGATAGTCGCCTGCTATCTAACTAAATACATTGACAAGTTTCAACAGGCTTGAAACCCGATATAATAAACTCACTGCATAAAATAATTCTAGAATAGTTCAGTCATTTCTTTAAAGACCAGATTTGACACATTGCGTTATCTAGACCTGATATCACACTGTCCTGCCAGACATCTCACTGGTTTGTTGAAGATCATTGTTCCTGCCTAAAGTTAATGTCGTTTCTAGCCAATATAATATCTATTGATAAACTTTTAAATATTAAGTCTACACAGAATATGCTGGTACGCACATCAGTATGTTAGTATGTAAATGTTGTCAGACAATGGTCTTTTATATTTGGATATGCGCCCTAATATAATCGACTATGTTGAACGGGACGCGCCACGCCAAAACGAGGCAAAAAGGTATTTAAAAAATAAAATGCTAGTATGTCACCTCCGAGGCAGAGAAACATACTCGTCATTTGACGTAGTCACGTGGAGGATTGTTTCTGCTACTGGAACCATGAACATCGGATTGGCTAAACCAGGGGTTCTCAACCTTTCTTGTGCTCATGGCCCCTTCAGAGCCTCATCTACCTCTGCACACACAACCCCCCCCCCCAAGTCACTGTTAGCTGGAAAAGGGTACTTTACCATCTTGCTGTGACCCCCCTAGATATATTGCATGGCTCCTTGGGGGACCATATGGTCCACGTTAAGAACTTCTTGGCCAAACGGTTAGCGCGCTTTCCGGATTCAGTGATGGAAACCTGGTATCGTCACGTTCCAGTCTACACAGTTGTACTTGGGTACCTCAGTTTGCTTTTGAGTTAGAGAAGGCAAAGGCAGCGAGGAAGGGAATTGGTAACCCCATCTCATAAAAAAAGCTAGATGGTGAAGTCTCTAACGCTTCACTCTCTTACGGCAATTTCTGCTATGAACCTTAACCTTTACAAGAACCAGCTTGTTTTGTTACTGGCTGTCGTACGGTAGGTTAATTGGGTTATTGGGCCCAGTCTAAGTAAAGAGTAAAGGTTGACTGATACACGAGAATGTATAGAAAATAGATTTCACAGGTGGTAGGTTGAGGGAAAGGTATGTGTCTGGAGTGAGCAGGTTTCTCTCATCCAGCCTATCCGTACAACTGTGCTTTATTATAAGACAGTCTTTGCCTCCCTGTCTAATGAAAGAACAGGTTACTCTACACACACACAACAATATGTGACAACAATGACACACAAACGTGAAAAAACTAAGGATAAATGGGTATGGGTCTGATTAACACACAAAGTTAAGTTTCTTTGCAGTTTATTATCACTAAACTTGACAACACCAATTATCTAAAAGATATCAAGAAATCATTTACATACAAAGAAATAAAGAAGAGAGATGCACCTTCCCCGTATGGAGAGAAAAAACCCAAAATTATTAACCCAAAGGTTGAAGGTTAGCACTAGGTTACAGAATAAAACAATATTGGTACACTATAAGACCAAGTAAAGTAAACACAATTTAGACAATCAGATTTATGGATAATTCCCAGCAAAACAAGACAATCATCACACACTCTCTCGCACAGTGGCCACGTCTCACACTCTCACCTAATTGGCTCCTATAGTAGGTCTGTGGTATCCCTTGGTAACAGAATTATTCCATGAACATAATTCCTATTTCACTATGATTACACTGTCTGTGTCAAAGCGCCGATTCTGCATAGTGTATAACGATATGTATATATAATCCACTTGAATACGACTGTCAGGAGTCGGGGAACAATAACAGTGTTACATGTACACACCACTGTGGGCTGGTAAAAATGGTAATCTGGATTTTGTAAGTCCAGTATTTATATTTATTGTCATCCAATATCATCGGCGATTACACGCTTACAAATGAAATGGATAACGAACCAAAAAGTAAAAGACCGCTGGTCGCCCTTGAGAACAGGTCTGCGAAAAATATAAGAGAACATTTGTGGGAAAAAATGCTACCATTCTATGTCGATATCTCTATATATACCGACGGGGACAAGACGATCTCTCATCCTCTGTGTCAGTCCTGACTAAGTTCAAAAGATACACGGTGTTTCCCTACGCCTACACGCTCGTAGACGTCGCTGGCCGCTAATCTGGGCCGGACCGAGTTTATGATAACTTACCCGGCCCTGCTCGCAGCTGGCGGTCAGCGTACGGTGTTAATTATTATTTAATTTTTCATTCGCACCACCTACAACAATAATCGCCTGTCATTAAATAGCTATTAAATTGTCGGTGTCTGTTCGTTTGTCGTGTGGCATTTAAAAATAATAGGCGCTATAATAACAAATTAAAAATGAAATATAAAGATGTATTCTATACTCCCGCTATCAGTCACCTAACGCCTATAAAGTCCGGTCTGCTTAACAGTCGAGTTTATCTCTCTCTCTCCTGGGGGAGTTTAAGTGTCGCGTCCGTCTACACTGTAAACATAATTACCGTCTCGTCTCAGTGAGTTAGCGGTCGGGTGGGGACTAACATTTTTATTGAATATCTGGTATGAAAATTGCTACGCGTTATTTTATTTAATAGGTCTTACTAGCGAGAAAAAATCTAAGAGAAGTATAAGTGTTTAAATGCTATCACTACTTTTAAATCCTAAGCGCTATCATCCTTTTACCAGAACATTGAGAACGAAAATCTCCACGAACCACTTATAAACACTTCCAACAAGAAAAATGGTTCTCGGACTGCGCGCTAGACTATTCAAATTCTGACTGACTTCTGATGGCGGGGTTAAAAAAACAGCATTATATATCATTAGATTTCTCTGATCTCTAATGGTGTTAATTTCGCGCTCCTGTGTGTGGGAAGAAGATTCAGAAGCTAGAGCCCAAGATGAAAGGCTTACGATTCAGACTACCAGAGTCTCTCGTCTGAAGTTGTTGACCGACATCAACGACTTTAGTTCTGCTAGCGGGGTTCTCTTCAAAGTGCCTGCGTCTCGAGATCAAAGAGCACAGGAGAGTTCTAGACTTTCCCTGAGTAAAACTACAAAGGGTCTGTGCCGTCGCTCTCTCACGTGCTGTCTGTCAGGTATTATGATTGACAGATGAGCTCGCGTGAGTAGAACGAAGTAAACAAAGCCTGATTTGCTTCATGTTATGACTGACAGATCACTAAAATTGTAAACACTATGTTAGCCCGTGTTTAAAGAAAAGAGGGCGAGACCAAATGTGAGCTGCAGAAGTAGACAGGCAATATAATGCATGTTTTTAGCTAGCAAATCGGAGTCGGAGTCCGGGTATTTTTTACCAACTCTGACTTCACTAAAAAAAAAAACGACCAACTTCGTGACTCCCCACAGCCCTGTTTAAAACTGCCAGTGTTACTTCTCTGCGTCTTCTTTATTGGTGTCTTGTAGACGCTCCATGAAATTATTCGCGAGTATATATGTTTCTTCAATAATAAGCCTACATGTATTGAATATTTTAATGTTTCTTATACTTATCTGCTAAAAATATTTTTTTTTCTTTCAATCGATGCTTGTGACTAACGCAAAATGCAGTTTCCTGAGGGCACGTTTATCTCCCGTGAACCACACTCGTTTATGTAGGCCGTTTGTCAATTTCGCTGAACAACTATTTTGTTGTTAATTTTCTAAGGTAAATGTATTAGTTACTTTCGGGATGTTCTGTTGATAGCATGGCTTATCTTTCTGCCGGTTTCAGCTACTTCTTCTGCCTATTGTTTCTTGTGTTTTTTAATCTGGGTATCTGTGATAAACGAGCGCCAAGGCTTTATCGCTCTACCTTTTCCTACATTTTTCTTATTTTATTTTCTCAAACATTGTGCTCTTTCATCCCACATTTGATATTTCATCGTTTTTGACTACTCGCATCTGGTATCTAAAGAACCACATTCTTTTGATTCAGTTTCCCACCTTATTAAACACACATGGGTTTATCCTAATCTTGCGAAACCCCAGCTTGGACTGAATAAAACATTCTTTGATAACCAGTCCCTGTGTAAATAACTGTCACACATACCAGGTTGGGATACTATTATTTTGAGAGACGCCAGGTGGACATCATTCAGATCTGAGCCGTTGTTTAAACAAAACACGGTTACCGTGGCGCAAAATACAATAAAGCCCGGCACGACAAAGAAACTTGTTAGCATGTAAGCGACAATGGACCGAGAGGACAAAGGCCGCCGCCAGCAGCATTGAACAAAGCTTGACACGCGGGGCGAAAGCGCCAGAGAGCGATATGACAGTTGGAAGGCGGGGGACATGTTTACAACGGCCAGCCAATTATCTCAACACCTGTTTGTCAGGCAAGCCCGGCAACAAAAGTTGGTCGCGAATTGCCCCACCTACTTTTGGACTGACAGGGGACAAGAGAGATCATGGGAATGAGTGACCAGAGGGACTCTTAGCTATTGGTTGTATGGGCGGAGTTGTACGTCGCCGGTCCAAGGGAATCACATTTGACTTTTAGAGATATAATATACCGCGCAGCTCGCTAGTTTTTCAACATTGTGGTGTAAAGAGAAATCCCTAAAGCATAGCATGCAATTAATTCAGTGTGGATAAATGTTTCATATCTGTGTGTATTGTGTTCTTAAAGGATTTTGCGAAGGGAAAAGGTTAGTAGATCTTATACAGATTATTAATACTTTTTTTATTATTCTTTATTCATCTTAACCTAATAGCTAAATGTGCGAAAGATAGTTTTTCAATTAATTCTTCTCATAAATGATTAATAAAATTAGAAGATTTTCCTCTAAGATGATAGGCTGATAGGAAGTAATTAATAGTTCATACTTCACCTTCATCTAGCTTGTTGAATCATCATCATCTTCCATACGCACACACTCTCAATATATTTAACATCATTAGAATCGAAATCATAGAGATCAGTAGTGAAAAGTAGAATAAAAGTAAAATAGAAAGTCACCCAGTGATATTAAATGTGAAAACTTACGAAGACTTTTGTGTGTCTTCAGTCCATCAGAAGTCTGAGTCTACACGCTACGTGTCTGACGTCTAACCAGAAATACGTTATAAAAAAAACGGACATTTAGCTAGCAAAATTCGCCATAGGACATTCTTCGTTCCTCACTTAAAAAGAAATATTTCTCGCCCACGCTGAAGAAGGTGGACGCAACATTTTTCGTCACGTGCGCACACGTTCAATACATATTTTTTTTTTTTTTTTTTTTTTTTTCTTAACCAGCGGCACTTGGGCTTTCAGCCCTTCGGCCCAATGACATATCATTGCGAGGCTGGGGAACCTGAGGACTTTCCTTCCAACCCGGTCAGGAGCTTCGCTCCTTCCCATCCACAGAGGGTTTATCACAGGAGCCGTTCAGGCTATTCAGTCAAATTTCCGGCCGTAAACATTTCTTCAAACGCCGACGCCCGGGTTTGAACCATGAACACCTGGTCGCCAGTACAACGCCGAAGCCATTACACCAGCGCGGCTCCCACAATCAATACATATTTAAATCAAGTTCAAATCCATCAAAAGTTACTACAGGAGTCAAGCTAAAGCTCACAGTTGATTACTCATATCAAGTTCAGCTCCATCGGAAGCGTACTATCTGAAGTCAAGCTAAAGAGCTCAAAAGTTGAATCTCATATTTATACCAAGTGCAAAATACTCCTAAGCGCATTCTATGAAGCAGACACCAAAGTATATTTTATGAATCACGATTACATACTTAAGATAATGAGTCTACATATCAAGAACATTTCGTGAAGATATCCAGTCTGGCCAGTACCCTCCGGAGATTAGACAACAGACATTTTCATACGACAACTATTAACTGTTGATCAACGCTACAGAGATGTACTCAAACAGTGAAGGGCTATATATGTATATATATGTATATATATATATATATATATATATATATATATATATATATATATATATATATATATATATATATATATATATATATATATATATATATCGTCAACGTTCTCAGTATGACAACAGTTTTCATCAGAACTTCCTTGACTTAGAGACACCCCACTCGACATAATACATAACAACTTGGGACATTCAATGCATACATGTGAATCATCCTATCCGGGTGAAGCATTCAGAGACACATGGACTGTAGATTACTAACCATTTTGGTAACTCGTATCATATCACATCATCATCATTTTGCTTTACACAAGCTCATTCTTAATTAACTACTACTTAATTAACTACAATATTAATATCTCATCTGTGTGTTTTGTGTGAATCGTCTTCTACCATCATCACGTTCTAACCATCACTAACCCTATATGTGTAGTTATTTAAGTAATAAACTCAATAATATTTTGATCATTATCTAGTTTGTTAATGTATCACTCGTGCTGTCGGTGTTAAATATTTACATATAGGAACATTTCTACACTCATATGAGGTTGAGGGCTTTTTCTGTTACGGGATCTATGGGCAGAAGTTAAGGTCGTGGGGAAACAGAACTCTTTCCATAATTAACAAGAAAACACTGTCCAGTGAAAAGCATTCACATTCCCGTCTTCTTGTCCCTATCTCGAATAGGTTTTTATTCTTTCTTAACGAGCCAGTTTCTAGAGACCTTCTACCTAATATCTCGGGAGCCGCGCTGGTGTATTGGCTACAACGTTGTACTGGCGACCAGGTGTTCATGGTTCAAACCCGGGCGTCGGCGTTTGAAGAAATGTTTACGACCGGAAATTTGACTGAATAATCTGAACGGCTCCTGCACATAAATCCCGTGTGGATGGGAAGGAGCGAGACTCCTGGTAGTGAAATTGACAGAGATACAACGGTAAAATTCCTCCCAAGGATAACATTTAAGGATAAAAACATAATGCGTAGGCTGCTGATGTACATGATCGCCTAGACCGCGGGTCATCACCCTCCATAAATTTGACTTGCTAGACCGGAGGGGAACGGAGGATCAAAAAGGAAAAAAAATATGACTGGAAAGGCTAAAGAGACGCAATTGGGGGGGGGAAATGGATGAAAGTAAAAAAATTCAAGTCCCCAAAATTGACACGAGGTACGGAATTGGACGTTTTGCGATACCAAGCGCTTGATTTGAATTTGAGCGGAAGAACGCAGATGTCTGAAAAAAATTACAAAAATTAAAAAGTAAATTTTTCTTAATATTAATGTTAGGAATATAAAAATTAGCTGGCCAGATGGCCTATTCTGAGCAGTGAACGAATATGGTCTTAATTTTACAGACGGATAGATAATATTGAAAATAATGACAAAAGACAGTGTAGTTTACATCAGCCACAGACTGCATTGAATCTAACATATCGTTATTTGCACACAAAAACACGACCTTGGACACAGATGTTCAAATTTACTTAGCATAAAAGTGAAGGGACATTGGTGGTAGCTGTGTCTAAATATAACTTTTTACAACAAAAATTTGAAGGGGAGAGAACGGTTGGGTCAAAAATCGAGCACAATTTTGTAGAAACACAAGTAGAGACGGACAGACTAACAGATAACCATCCATACGTGACTGAAGCTTGACTGAAATGACTTTAGTGAGGAAATTTGAAATTAAAAATAAACCTCGGCAGTGATTGGCCACAGACAATCATATTATTAGCGCTTAGAGCGCATTTGGGGTCATTCTTCAATAATTGTTCAGTGTTAGACACAGATTTTAAAGTGTGGTGTTTTCCCATATGAAAGACAGTGAGTTAAATTTAGGGACGCCATCCTATAGCCAGCAGCTGAGCTGAGTTTTGCTAGCACTTCTGTGTTAATTATTCATAATCTGGTAAGATTGAAATTATTTCTTTATATATTTTGAATATTGTTTCATGTTCGAGTGATTTGATACTGCCATATCATAATCTAGCCTTACAAACAAGTAGGGATTTTGCTCTAGACCCCCCGCCCAAGTCAGGGTCTAGGGACTAACAATGTACCTAAACACCAGCAAGGATTATGCAAGACCGATCAAGAGTTGAGAATAAGGAAACATATTACCTATCCTCTTTTAGGGTAGAAAACTAATAATTATTTTTCAGAATCTATAGTCTGGGAGGATCTATCGGATGTAAACCCACCATGGTAACTGTGCTGTTTGGTCAGAGAGATCTGACCTGTCTGTATAATGTGGTTGTTGTGTCAGTGTGGTGTCCAGACGTGGGTAGAGAATAGATTTTGACACATGGCCCATACTTTGATTGCAGAGCTGCGAGTTTCTGTCGTCAACGAAGCAGTATCTACTCGGGTGGTGATTTACACAAGTGTATCTGTGCAGTCCTTGTGACAGAGACCACCATTATTGCCCGCCAGCACGGAGAGGTGGGACCACCTGATTTCAGCACCAGAGCTACAAATACCAGATGAGTGAGCCTCTGGTCTGCTGGATATTCACCAACCCCATTTAGTTGCAGATACCCCATAAAAATTCCCACCATTTTCTGGACACTGTGTAGTCAATATAGACAGGTGTGATGAGACCACCCCAACAGCACAGACAATAAATATCCTCCTTAGTAGCTGACTACCAGAACATTTTAATAAAAACTAACTATTCTAGTACTTAAATATGTACACTTTTGCATTTATTATGTAACATTCCATGCATAATTTTCATAAATTTTAAATCCTTCTTTTTAAAACAAGTTCTGGTCAAAATAAAACTTGATCCAGAACAAATAAATGTAATATAATTATATCAAAAACTTTACACACGTGAGTTAGTTCAGTGTATTGTAACACTTGTTAATCTTATTAGTCTTGTTAAATATCTATGGGTATATTTATAACTATCACACCACAGTACACATCATAACCCTAGACACTTTACGCAGCTACATTCATAAAAAAAAAAAAAAAAAAATTAAGTGTGAGGTCGTAGTGGTAGCAAGAAAGGCCTTCTGACAATTCTCAATTACATTTTATCTCAGGAGCCTTCACAGCTGGCCTCATACAATTTACATGTAGTACCATCATCATCATACAAAACCATCAATCCCACTACATATATTGGGGTCTTGTCCAGGGATAATTAGCCCAACAGTAATATTAAGATCTCCTGGTGGGAGAAATAAAAGTAGGGAAATAAATTGTAAAATTTCCTTTAAAAGTAAAAGTGTCCCTGCAGATAAAAGTTGGTGAATCTTCACAGCCAGTAATAATTAATTAGTTAACTGGTTAGTTAGAATTAGTTAGATTATAGTCATAAGAAGTACTTAGCTTGTATATTATTATATTGTCTGAAAAGTATGGCTGAGCTAGCAAAGTTTAGATCAGCTGCTGTGCTCACTGCGAAGGAGATGGGGATGGATGGTCAAATTTTAATTCAATACGTAACGACTGAATGTGATAAATATATTGAAAGGGAAGATAGAAAGGTAGCTGAAGAGAAGAGGTTACAAATTGAGGCTGATAGAGAAATTAAGAGGCTGCAGATTGAGGCAGAAGAAAAAAGGCTGACTGCCGAAAGGGAGGCAGAAGAAAAACGACAGCAAAGGGAGGCAGAAGAAAAACGACAGCAAAGGGAGGCAGAAGATAAAAAGGCCGAAAGGGAGGCAGAAGAAAAAAGGTTGACTGCCGAAAGGGAGGCAGAAGATAGAAGGTTGCAGAGGGAGCACGAATTACGACTAAGGGAGCTGGAATTACAAGGCCCGGCCCCTGAAAATGGTGCCAGCCCTTTTGCCTCAGATGCTACGCCCAGTATGGGAGCCTCAAACTCAGCTATGGGGTTTCATTTAGACCATTTTGTTGAGAAAGACGATGACATAGAGGGGTACCTGGGACGTTTTGAGTTATTAGCTACTACATATGGGTTAGAGAGAGAGAGAGGTGGAGTTTAAAGCTATCACAGGGATTGAGGGGTGCTTCTTATGAAGTATTTGCCAAAATGAACAGGGAAGACCAAGACAATTATGACATGTTAAAGCAGGCTTTGTTATTAAGGTACGAGAAGAATGGTGAATTTTATCGTAAGAAATTTAGAAATGCCAAACTGTTGTCTGGGGAGACATACCACCAATTCTCGGCCAGACTAGAAACCTATTTGGAGAAATGGACGGCTCTGGGGAAGACCCAAGATCTTAAAGAAATGATCATGATTGAGCAATTGAGAGAGTCCATGGCTCCAGACATGAGAAAATTTCTCATGGAACAAGGTGCAGAGAAGTTGGGGGAAATTTTAAATGTTGCTGAGAGGTATCAGGCAGCCCAGGCAGAGGTAAGTGGTGCTAAAAAGAAGCACATAGACAATTTTAAAGCTCCACAGCAATTTAATAAATTTGATAATAGAGAGCAGGGAAATAAAGGTAGGACAAATTTTGAGCGGCCAAGAAATGACTATCGCGACAGAAACTCACAGTTCAATGACCAAAAGTTCAATGAAAGAAAACCGTTGAACCAAGGAAAAAGATGGTGTAAATGGTGCAAGAAGGATAACCATAACACCGAATTTTGTAGAAGGAAACCTTCAAACATTGCTGCAATGAAGTCGGGGACGCAAAGATTAAAGGTTAATCCTAAGGGACAACAGGAACCTTATCACCCCCCAGTTTGTGAGGATGTTATTTGTAATGGGGTCACCATAAGGTGCCTTTATGATACAGGTTTGGATTATGATTCAGTTGTGAAGTCTAGCCTAGTGGACCCAAGTCAGTATACCACAGAAACAGTGGAAATACAAGGGGCGACTAAGGACATACCACTCATGACACTTCCCATCGCAAGGATAACGGTGAAAACTCGCTATGTGGAAGGAGAAATCAGAGCAGCAGTGATAGATGAACCAATCTACCCTCTAATATTGGGGTGTAGATACGTCTTCTTGGGGAATCCCGAGAAACCTGTGATCATGGCGACAGTGCAGACCAGGTCACAGAAGAAGGAGGAAGAAGGTGAACCTATAAACGCTCATCCAGAGGAGATGAGGAAGGCGCAGGCTGAGGATAGGACACTCCAGCCCTGTTTTAAAAAATTACCCAAATGCCACACACCTCCGAGCAAGGGGGAATATTTCATGAAGAACAAACTCTTATACAGGAAGGCCGGAACTGGAACAAATGGTCACAACCAGCTGGTTCTTCCCATTGCATATAGAGAGAAAGTGATGGAACTCGGACATGCAATCCCCTTCAGTGGTCACATGGGGATCAGCGCCACAGGACAGCGTATAGCTTGTCATTACTTCTGGCCAGGGATAACGGAGGATATAAAAAGATATGTCAAATCCTGCCCAGAATGTCAAAGGGTAGCTCCAAAGCACTGGACTGCCCCTGCAACTCTAGGGGAAATGCCCATAGTGGGAACACCTTTTGAGAGGGTTGCAGTGGATATTGTAGGACCTCTCACTCGGACCAAGAGGAGGAACAGTTACATCCTTACTCTGGTGGACACTTGTTCTATGTGGGGAGAGGCGGTAGCCCTGCCATCAATTGATTCAAAACATGTAGCAGAGGCACTACTTACAATATTTACCCGATTAGGATTCCCGCATCAAATCTTGACGGATAATGGTTCTCAGTTCAAGGGGAAACTAACGGAAGAAGTTTTTAAGCTATTTCAAGCCAGGCACTTTCATTGTAGTCCGTACCATCCACAAGGGAACGGCCAGGTAGAGAGGTTCAATGGGACTCTCATTTCTATCCTGAGAAAGCTGGCACACGAAAAACCGGATCTGTGGGATCAATTCCTGCCCGCCGCATTGTTTGCGTATCGGGAGGTACCACATAGTTCAACCGGGATGGCTCCCGCAACTCTGCTATTTGGGAGGCCAATAAAAGGTCCATTAGAAGCCCTATTAAGGACCTGGACAGATGAGAAGGCGGAAGAGACTGTTACCTCATCGTATCAATATGTGAACGAACTGACCACTCGTTTGAAAGCTGGATGGAAACTGGCAAATGATAATTTGAAACAAGCCAGGAAGAAACATGCAGCATATTTTAATAGGAAGGCAAAGGACAGGGAACTGGCAGTCGGAGAGAAGGTGCTGCTTCTACTACCGGGAAGCCAGAATAAATTACAAATTGGTTGGCAAGGTCCATATACGGTTCTAGAGAAGGTGTCTAGAACAAACTATAAAATTGACAAAAAGGGGAAGGAAAAAGTTTATCATGTAAACCTGTTAAAGAAGTATCTGGACAGACCACTCCAGGAAAGCACCCCCTTATTGACCTTGGCTATTGCAACCCAGATGCAAAAAGAACCACTCACCTCACATGAATACCCATTACATCCTTGTGAAACAGCAGCACAGGTAAAAGTCAGTAAGCACCTGACTAAAAACCAGAGGGAGAGAGTTCAACAAGTTCTGGAAGAACATACAGATGTATTAACAGATAAACCAGGCCATACAAATTTGCTACAGTATGACATGAAACTGGTAGACTCAAACCCAATCTGTATGAGAGCCTATTCTATTCCGTTCGCGAAGGAGAAGGCATTAAAGGAAGAAATAGATTATTTATTGAAGGAGGGGATTATTTCGCACAGTGAATCATCTTTTAGTTCTAGTGTCGTTTTGTTGAGGAAACCGTCTGGGGAACACAGACTGTGCATAGATTACAGGAAACTGAATGCTGTCACAGAAGGACAAGTGGATCCATTACCAGACACAAAACAGCTATTTGCCAGACTGAACAAGGCAAAATACTTTTCAAAAGTGGATCTTAGTAAAGGCTATTACCAGATCCCAGTGAAGCCTGAAGTGAGACCTTATTTGGCTTTTAGCACTTCGGATGGACATTATGAATTCAATATGCTACCATTCGGACTGAAAAATGCTCCGAGTGTGTTTTCAAGGATGATGCGAAAATTGTTGGACCCCTGAATAACCCATGTATCACGAATTTCATGGATGATATACTCGTCGCCACAGAGACATTTGAAGAACACATTGAAGCTCTGGAGATGTTGTTTGATAGACTTCGGGAGGCGAACTTAACTGCTAGGCCAACAAAATGTTGTATTGGATGCAAAGAGTTGGAATTCTTGGGGCACACTGTATATCAGGGTAATATGACCCCTGATCCTAAGAACTTGGAAAAACTGCAGAGAGCACCTAGGCCGCAAACCAAAAAGGACGTGCGATCATTCGTGTCGTTATGCGGATTTTATCAGAAATACATCAAAAAATTTTAACGCCATTTGTGCTCCTCTGACTGATCTGACTCGCAAGGGACTTCCAGATAAAATTATTTGGACTGCACAATGTGAATTAGCGTTCCAAGAGTTAAAGGAAAAACTCACTAGCAAGCCTATTCTCAAACTGCCTGATTTGACACAGGACTTTGTCTTAAGAACCGATGCAAGTAATGTGGGACTAGGAGGGGCTTTGTTGCAAAGATCATCTTCACCTGATGGGGAACTTAAACCAGTCGCTTATGCAAGCCGCAAATTGAATAAGGCGGAACAAGGATACTCCACAAGCGAAAAAGAATGTTTAGCATTAATCTGGGCAATAAAGAAGTTTCAAATCTATCTGTATGGTAGGACATTTGTGGTGGAGACGGATCATCAGCCTCTCGTGTTCTTGTCTCAGGCTAAGCATGAAAACGCAAGATTGCTGAGGTGGTCTTTATTGCTTCAACCTTATCAGTTTAGTATCCAATATATCCCAGGCAAATTGAATGTCGGTGCAGATTTCCTCAGTCGGCACCCCTGTGATCAAAATTAGAGTAATGGCAGACGTGAGGAGTAATTTTACCTATGTGTATCGCTGGTTTTGGAACTTGCCATAGGCATGTTTTCAGGTGGGGAGATGTGTAGTGAAATTGACAGAGATACAACGGTAAAATTCCTCCCAAGGATAACATTTAAGGATAAAAACATAATGCGTAGGCTGCTGATGTACATGATCGCCTAGACCGCGGGTCATCCCCCTCCATAAATTTGACTTGCTAGACCGGAGGGGAACGGAGGATCAAAAAGGAAAAAAATATGACTGGAAAGGCTAAAGAGACGCAATTGGGGGGGGAAATGGATGAAAGTAAAAAAAATTCAAGTCCCCCAAATTGACACGAGGTACGGAATTGGACGTTTTGCGATACCAAGCGCTTGATTTGAATTTGAGCGGAAGAACGCAGATGTCTGAAAAAAATTACAAAAATTAAAAAGTAAATTTTTCTTAATATTAATGTTAGGAATATAAAAATTAGCTGGCCAGATGGCCTATTCTGAGCAGTGAACGAATATGGTCTTAATTTTACAGACGGATAGATAATATTGAAAATAATGACAAAAGACAGTGTAGTTTACATCAGCCACAGACTGCATTGAATCTAACATATCGTTATTTGCACACAAAAACACGACCTTGGACACAGATGTTCAAATTTACTTAGCATAAAAGTGAAGGGACATTGGTGGTAGCTGTGTCTAAATATAACTTTTTACAACAAAAATTTGAAGGGGAGAGAACGGTTGGGTCAAAAATCGAGCACAATTTTGTAGAAACACAAGTAGAGACGGACAGACTAACAGATAACCATCCATACGTGACTGAAGCTTGACTGAAATGACTTTAGTGAGGAAATTTGAAATTAAAAATAAACCTCGGCAGTGATTGGCCACAGACAATCATATTATTAGCGCTTAGAGCGCATTTGGGGTCATTCTTCAATAATTGTTCAGTGTTAGACACAGATTTTAAAGTGTGGTGTTTTCCCATATGAAAGACAGTGAGTTAAATTTAGGGACGCCATCCTATAGCCAGCAGCTCAGCTGAGTTTTGCTAGCACTTCTGTGTTAATTATTCATAATCTGGTAAGATTGAAATTATTTCTTTATATATTTTGAATATTGTTTCATGTTCGAGTGATTTGATACTGCCATATCATAATCTAGCCTTACAAACAAGTAGGGATTTTGCTCTAGACCCCCCGCCCAAGTCAGGGTCTAGGGGCTAACAATGTACCTAAACACCAGCAAGGATTATGCAAGACCGATCAAGAGTTGAGAATAAGGAAACATATTACCTATCCTCTTTTAGGGTAGAAAACTAATAATTATTTTTCAGAATCTATAGTCTGGGAGGATCTATCGGATGTAAACCCACCATGGTAACTGTGCTGTTTGGTCAGAGAGATCTGACCTGTCTGTATAATGTGGTTGTTGTGTCAGTGTGGTGTCCAGACGTGGGTAGAGAATAGATTTTGACACATGGCCCATACTTTGATTGCAGAGCTGCGAGTTTCTGTCGTCCACGAAGAAGTATCTACTCGGGTGGTGATTTACACAAGTGTATCTGTGCAGTCTTTGTGACAGAGACCACCATTATTGCCCGCCAGCACGGAGAGGTGGGACCACCTGATTTCAGCACCAGAGCTACAAATACCAGATGAGTGAGCCTCTGGTCTGCTGGATATTCACCAACCCCATTTAGTTGCAGATACCCCATAAAAATTCCCACCATTTTCTGGACACTGTGTAGTCAATATAGACAGGTGTGATGAGACCACCCCAACAGCACAGACAATAAATATCCTCCTTAGTAGCCGACTACCAGAACATTTTAATAAAACTAACTATTCTAGTACTTAAATATGTACACTTTTGCATTTATTATGTAACATTCCATGCATAATTTTCATAAATTTTAAATCCTTCTTTTAAAACAAGTTCTGGTCAAAATAAAACTTGATCCAGAACAAATAAATGTAATATAATTATATCAAAAACTTTACACACGTGAGTTAGTTCAGTGTATTGTAACACTTGTTAATCTTATTAGTCTTGTTAAATATCTATGGGTATATTTATACTATCACACCACAGTACACATCATAACCCTAGACACTTTACGCAGCTACATTCATAAAAAAAAAAATTAAGTGTGAGGTCGTAGTGGTAGCAAGAAAGGCCTTCTGACAATTCTCAATTACATTTTATCTCAGGAGCCTTCACAGCTGGCCTCATACAATTTACATGTAGTACCATCATCATCATACAAAACCATCAACTCCACTACACCGCTGGTTAGAGAGAAAAAAAAAACAACTAATATCTCATAGGCTATTCCTGGCGAAAACTACTGTCGTAGTTGCCCTAATACTCGCCACATGACAGTATCCTAGCACATAAATATTTCTCTCTCTCTCTCTCTCTCTCTCTCTCTCTCTCTCTCTCTCTCTCTCTCTCTCTCTCTCTCTCTCTCTCTCTCTCTCTCTCTCATATTATTGCACTTCGCTTTATTGCACTTTTTTTTTCAATTTATTCATGTTTATTTATTAGGACGTGCCTTCTTCTTCCGACAGATTTTGGCAAAAAAAATTACGATTCGCTGAAGGCTCAGATGATGAAGATTTGCATTTTTTAACAATAAAGTATTTTAATTTTACAGTAAATTTTTTTTTTCCCAGACCAAGTGCACTTAATAGACACAGTGTAAACATGATTTTAGGCTTTTATATGCACTGGAAAGCCCAAAAAAATGGGTGTGACCCGCTTTATTGCGAAATTCGCTTTAGTGCGGTGGTCTGGAACCGAACCCGCAATATCTCGGAGGTATGCCTGTATACACACTGTTGTCCCGTGTAGTTCCTGGGGTTCTCTTAAGAGACATAAATAAAATAGGACAACTCTCTCCGGCATCTCGTACAAAGGCCAGTAATATGTGCTAGTGCAACAAGCTGGCAGCCTTATCATGTAAAACAAAGTTCTACAGAAACCACAGATGCAGGGGGAGACCGGCTGTAGTGGTGGCTCCACATGCACCATAAGGAGTAAAAAGGAAAATAATTTTATATATAGGATATATCTGAGGATAACAGAAACCGAAGAATGTACAAAAGAAAAGAACGAAAAAGGCGAAGGAGGAAAGAGGGTAAGAATAATTCTGGTCACACAATGTAATGCTTGCATATATAACACATAAGGAAGGGAAACCCGAGGCCTGTAAACAGTAAATAAATATTAGACAAACATAAAGGTATGTCACGTTGTCTAGTTTTCTACTTTTTTATTTCTTACGATTGCCTGAAAACATACCTTTATGTTTGTCTAATATTTATTTAATGCTTGCATAACTGTAACTGACCTTAAATTTTTGTCGGCCTGTGCTCATAGAATACGACGAGAAAACACGCCGTTCGATTACATAACACCTTTTACGTGGAGTAAACAGTTTTTCTGTAGTTATGTTTGTGTTTGTGAGTTAGACGAGGCTGGAATTCACAGTATATGCGGGATTTTGATTTCTGGTTTACGTTATTTATGTTACGGTTCTTATTGCTTTTTTTTTGGTGGTTGTGTGTATGTGTGTGCATGCGTGCGTTTTGTGTGTATACTGTGTATATATATATGTGTGTGTGTGTGTTTACGGACATTATCAAAATAAGGATACCAAAGACAAGAGGAGCTTTCATTGCGTTGGGAAATTTATGGAAATGAAAAAAAAAGTCCAACTTAAAAATAAAAATGTTCCACTCAAACGTCAAGCCAGTCCTATTGTATGGCTCTGAAACATGGAGAACAGAAATAAAACAATAATAACCAGGAAGCTACAAACTTTAATAAATGAACGTTTGCGTAGAATAGAAGAGTTGAGATCTTACGACAAGGTCACCAATGAGCAGCTGATGACAAGAGCCAGACAAGTGCCAGTGGAACAAGAAATCAGAAGAAGATGATGGCGATTCATAGGACACACGTGGAGGAAACAAGTTGATAGTATTATCAGGCATCCTTGTTCTGGATAAGAGAGCCACAGGTAGACCGTAAAACACACGGGGAAGAGAACTGGTGACAGAAATGAAAATGACGAGAAAGACATGGAAAAAAACCTTGAACTGAAAGACTTGGGGTACGTTTCTTGAAGGCCCATGCTGCTTGTGGAACTGAAGAGTAATGAATTAGTAAATATGTGCATTAGTATTTGGCACCAGACTTGGATCTGACGTTGTAGACCAAAGAAAACATGCCAGTAAAATACGACAGATATTCCCAAAATCAAACATTAGAACGAAATTGGTTTTTAGGTTTTGTTTGTTTTTGTTTAACTAGGGCTGCTGAGCTTCTCGCTGTTTCGCAGCCAGTACCAAGGTGAAGACAGCCTTGGAATTATCCACACTGTAGATCTAGTCTTTTTCTGTGACTTTTCTATCATTCCGAAACGTGCTGAGTTGGTCATGAGCTCCAATTTTTCCTGCATGTAAATAATTTTCTGGGCTTTCCCAAGGAATTGTCATGCCCTACGCAGAGCCACTTCTTAGCTTCCCCTGCCTATCACGGGGCCTATAGTGAGAGCCTCCCGCATGCAGCCAGCCAGGTAAAAGCGAGAGATACGTCTGGGGCTCGGGTGACTTGATGTGCAGTCCTGGGTTCTCAACATTTTTCACCACAAGAGAAATCCCTGGAAGTGTGTGGATGATTTCACGAGTTCACTAGGGTATGATTACCCGCACAGTCAGAGGTTCATATTCACATTTGTGTACTACACCCGCACAGTCAGAGGTTCATATTCACATTTGTGTACTACAGCGCTGTGCTTAACTGATGGTCATATAAGAATGGCTTCAGATATGTTCCATGCATTTCGGATTTTGTAAATTATTATTTAAACGTAACTAAGACGGTTTACTTCAAAAGATCTATTCCTGAAGTTGTCAAATTCATGAAGAAAAGACACGGTTCGCAACCAGTCGACTCAAAACCCAGACCCAAGTAGAACAATCCCAACTACACTGGTTTGGCCATGTCTCCAGAATGAGAGAAGATCGACTACCACGACGAGAATGGGAAACTAAGAGCCAGGGATCCAGACATCCAGGACGACCCAGAGTCCGCTGGGAAACAACATTAGACGTATAATTTATCAGACACATAAACTAATATATATATTACGTATATATATATATATATATATATATATATATATATATATATATATATTAATGAATCAGTAGCATGTACAGCAGTCCCCCCGCTTAGCGCTGTTAATTCGTTCTTGAAAACTCGAGCGCTAACCGAAAAAGCGCTAAACGAAATATATTTCCCGTCAGAATTAATAGAATTTAAATTAATTCGTTCCACAAATCTGTATCAAAGTTAAGTAAAAAGTGATTTAAAAAACTAGACAACGTTTATTAACTACATACCTTCTTTTTCTCTTCCAGAAACGCCTTGTACCAATTATGATTTTGTTCTATGTTGCGGGTTAACATAGAACTGCATTCCGTTTTGGGGGTCATGCTTTATTATCCTAGACATGACAATGCTTCTTGGTCATCCCATCACTCGCAATGAATTTGATAAGCATGTGAAAATTATATTCACGCCTCCCATGGAATTTAGCGCTCAGCGTATGATCAAGTTTTTATTTTTATTTTAAGCTTATAACAGAAATATGGCATAAAATAAACAGCGTTATACCGGAAAAGCGCTAATCGAACAGTGTAAGACCGGAGGATTGGTGTATTGGTATATGCACTAGCATAGATAAAGATATAAATTGGCCATTCTGAGATCGCCCTGTGTAGTTCCCATGATAAGGCCTAGAAAGAGTGGAACTACTGCTTCATCACGCATGTCGTACAAGGCGACTAATACGATATTATACTTAGGGCTGGCAAACTCATCGTGTAAAACAGATTCCTACAGAAACTCCTGTTGCAAAAGCATGTGAATGTTTGATGCAGGCGTCCTGCAAAGGGACCATCTACAATTGTGGCCTCATGATCCTTAAGGAACAATAAAGGAAAATGATGTATATATAAAATGGGATTACCCCGAGAGGGGTACACAAACTCTCATATGGGGTACTTTCTTACTTAGTCGTTACTCTTCTACCGTGTGGTGTAGAGGTTTGGAAGAGAGAGCGCCATACTATCCTATCGGATGGCTGCCTCCTAGCCTGGTTCCATTCTAGTCCTCGGTCCTTCAAAGATTGTCTAATGTTGTCCTCCTATCGTACTCTGTATCGTCCTGGACGTCTGGGTCCCTGGCTCTTTGTTTCCCATGCTTGTCGTGGTAACCGATCTTCTCCCATTCTGCAGACATGGCCAAACCATCTTAGTTGGGACTGTTCTACTTGGGTCTGCAGGGGTTGGGTTTTTAGGCCTTGACGTGTCGTCTGGTTGCGGACCATGTCTCTTCTTGTTACTTCAACCACCTTCCTCAGATACCTCATTTCTGAGGTTTGGATCTGGCTTTTGTGGATTGTAGACATTGCCCGTGACTCTCATCCATATGTCAAGACTGGGACGTAGGTGCAGCGGTGTACAGCCATCTTCGTCTTCTTACCAACTTCTCTTTTGCTGAGGAATCCTTGATTTGTGGCCTGAAAAAGTCTTCCAGCTGCCGCTCTTCGGGTAGCCAACTCTTCTTTGATGCCTCCCTTCCGGTCTGTGACAGCTCCGAGGTATTTAAAGTGGTTGACCTGCTCCAGGACCTGTTCTCCCAGCTTAATCTGATGCCTTCTTTCCTCTCGTGATATCACCATGGTTTTTGTTTTATAGCTGCTTATGACCATCCCTCTATTCTCCAGCTCTTCCTTCCAAACTTGCAGGTTGGATTGAAGGTGTGCCTCTGATTTAGCAATCAGGGCAACATCATCAGCAAATGCCAGCTCTAAAATACAGACCTGTCTCATCTTCCACTGAATACTTTCTTGTCCTCTCCTTACATGACTTGATGCCTTTTCGTCCATGAGTATGAAAAGATAAGGTGACAGGATATCACCTTGTCTTACACCAGTGGTGGTCCTGAACTCTTCTGACTTATGGTTTGCCGTCCTCACATAATTTCTGCAAGACTTGTAGAAGCTCTTTTATAGCATGAATCAGAGGTGCTGGAATGTTCTTCCTTGCCAAACAGTCCCAAAGTTTGCTCCAGGGGACCTTGGCAAACGCCTTTTCCAGCTCTAAGAAACAAAGATGGATCTCACTTTTATACTCAAAGGTCTTTTCACTCAGCTGTCTGAATGTGAAGATTAGGTCTTGAGTAATTCGGTTTACTCGGAAGCCACACTGGACCTCATCCATTTGTGGCTCAGCTAGGCGCCTGAGTTTCTGCTCCAGGATTCTAGAGTAGATTTTACCATGGATATGCCTCTATGGTTTCCACATTCATATGGGGTACGCGATTATTAAAAGTTTTGGAAACACTGACTTGCGTCATTCAAGTATTCCTAACATAGAAACTATCTATGTACCACATGGTTTGTATTTTTTTTTAAGGAATTAAGCCGACTAATGTGTAAAATGTTCTGGTTGGGGTGGAAGGAGGGACCGAAACTGGTGAGATTATTATTCTTTTAAACCTTTTTCAAGCCCTCAGCTGACATCACGAGTCATGGGACGATTAACTGTTCTCGTAGGTTAATTGAGTAGCTTATGTGATGGTGACAACACGTGTTATCTATTTCAACTAATCCGTCGATTAATTTTCTAGTTTTTAGCGCAATAGATGTCTTAATGTTCACGCGTTAAGCGAGCTCGGCTCTTTTTCGTCTTTTTGCTCTCTAATAAAGTGTCTGATCCATTGTATTTTCTTTATCTCTTTTCAGATTTTAAGTTATGTGCACGGACCCCCTCCAATCCAAGGGGTCCGTGGACCACAGGTTAAGAAACCTTGATCTAGGTACTTTAGACATTGCACATAGTGCTTGGTGCTGTGTCTTGTCTATTAATCTTGCTACTTCTCGCTATCACTCCTATAACCAAATCTTCCTGTAACACTAGTCAACAAATTTTCAACAGTTATTTGTACCAGAAATTAAATATACCATTTCTTATTGATTTTGACATGCTGATTTCAAATATCATAATGAAATTCACCAATTAGCTTTGGTTTTTTTTTTAAATGATGAATTTACGTTACAGCAATACAAATAATGTATGCTTGTTTAATTTTCTGGGGTGAACAGCTAGTCTTTCTACTTTAGCATTATGAAAATTGTGGTTACATACTCAATTAATTGATATTTCAACATAAAATGATAGAAAAAATAAAAACATTTACAGACTGAACACAATACATAAACAAAAGTTGTCACTTCATAGCATGTTTTAAAAAAGGCTCCATTTGAAACCCATTCCGTCATTATTTTTCTAGTCATAAGTCGCTGTTCGAGCACTACTTTGCTTGCATTTTACTTGTACCAATCGATGAGGTGTCTCTTGTCCACAGTCAAACAATTTACATTAAAAAGATTTGAATATATCAAAGCTCCAATTGCCTTGATGAAGAATACCTTGCTCTATAGCAGCAATGTCCTGGTGAAATCGTTCACCATGCGTTTGACAATCACTGACCGCTCCACAGTTTGACATAAAATTTCTACTACCTCCTGAAATCCAGATGAGAATCCAGAAAATCCTACTATTAATTTTTCAAAAGACATGTTGCAGCAAGACTCTTATACTTCAGAAGGAGATTTTCTACAATTTCATTGTAATTATCAGATCTGTTGTTTCCAAGAAAATTGTCCACCACTGACTTAAATGCTAGCCATGCTGCTTTTTCCTTGCCATGCAACACGCAAAGAAACTCGTCATCATGAAGAAGTTTTCGAATTTGCGGACCAACAAATACTCCCTCTCTTATTTTAGCTTCACTCAGTCTTGGAAATTTTCTTCGTGCACGGCTATCCCACTCACAGAGAAAGCAACAGTACTTGGTGTATCCACCCTGTAGTCCAAGCAAAAGAGCGACCACTTTTAAGTCACCGCAAAGTGACCAATGATGATGATCGTAGTTTATACACTTCAAAAGCTGCTTAATGTTTTCATAAGTTTCTTTCATATGAACTGCGTGACCAACTAGAATTGACGGTAACACATTACCATTATTCAACAAAACAGCTTTAAGACTCGTCTTGGATGAATCAATGAAAAGCCTCCACTCTTCCGGTATGTAATTGATTTCGAGGGCTGCCATTAAACCAGAAATGTTGTGGCACGCAGAAAGGTCACCCTCTTTGAAAAAGAATGTAATAAGCGGTTTCTGGCGGTTCCTATACACAAAAATTGTAACATCTTCTGCCAGGAGATTCCACTGTTGCAATCTGGAACCCAAAAGCTCCGCCTTGTTCTTCGGTAAATTCAGATCTCTTACAAGATCATCCAGTTCACCTTGGGTTATTAAGTGTGGTTTAGTGGATGTAGTTTGCTCAAAATCTGGGTCGCTTGAGGTTGATGGTTCAGGACCACCAATGTCCTCTTCTTCATCAGTGGAAGCAGCTGAAAATGATTCTGGCACTTTGGGAACTGGTAGGTCATCGCCATGTGGTACCGGACGTATTGCAGAGGGGATGTTTGGATATTCCAGAGTCCATTTTTTTCTTCTTTGATATGCCTTTCCCAATTGGAGGGACCATGCAAAAGTAACAGTTGTTGAGATGATCAGTGGGCTCTCTCCAAATCATTGGGACTGCAAAAGGCATAGCTTGCCTTTTGCCAGTCAACCACAGTTTAAGATGTGCTGCACATGTATTGCAGCATATGTGTGGCGCCCAGCTCTTATCTTGATCTCCTATTCTGCAACCAAAATACAAACTGTACGCCTTCTTAATCACTTTAGTTATATTTCGTTTTTGTGATAGAAATGTCACCTCACCACATATATAACAAACGAACGAACGAACTTTATTTTCAAGGGGTTGAGAATTGGGCACGCAGGCCCGTCTAACATTCTGCCCTTCCTTTCGCTCACCTTTCATACTGAATTCATTTATTCTCATATGCATGTTACATATCAATTTCAAGAAATTCAACGTAAAGAAATTCTAACTACGATACTTTTGATAAGGACAAATGCACTAACTAATGGCAAAATTTTATCAGAGATAAAATATTTATACACAAAGGTGATGTAATCATAGGTAGGATTGCATCATCAACTTCTAGTTACATTTTTATTAGTCATTAGAAAAAATTATGCAATCGCCCACAACAGTTGCGTCATATATATAAATTGACCGTAATTAAATAAACTAGTAGCATATATCTTGAAAACTAGAGCCAATCAACATTTTTTAAATGTCATTTTCGTTTTCAGCACACCAAAATTAGTTAAGATCAGCTATTTTCATTTCTGGTACATTTTGGTTGTTGACTAGTTATATAATCAAAGATTTTCAGAGAATAACATCATCTCAGTACTAGCGCCACATTCCTTTTCTTGTATAATATCTTAGCATAATGTTTCATCTTCTGACAATGTCAGCCGTGTGTTTCTTCTGGTTCAGCTGTTGGTCCATATCATGCCCGGGTATTAGGTGGATGCGAATATGGGCCTACTTTTCTTTTCTAGTTTTGTCCTTGTATAATTGCATGTCAGTTAACTGCAAGAAAGAAAGGAAAAAAACAATTGACAAATAAAAATAAATTTAAAAAAAACAGAAGTGACACTCTCGCCTGGGAATAAAACCAATGACCGTCGATGCCACTGACAAACTGCAGAAATGATTATTATCCCACCCCCGCCGAATAAAAAAATAGAAGTACATTGAAGACGTGATTAATCTCACGACACTACACGGATATGTGGAATATAGGACCCAGAAACGACGCTAGACGCTGTCACCCCCATTAAGTTCCTGTTCACCAGTATACCGGTAAGTCAAATAACACACAAATAAACACCGTAATACTGTGTCTAGTAAATCGTAGAACGTAGTTTCATTACATAACGCTCTTAAACTGAAGTAAACAAATTGTATTAGCTCACCGTGAGTCAAGTCTTGATTTGACAGTAGTGTACGGCTATTGAATCCCTGATTAGCAATTTTCTTTAGAGGGCTTTTAACTGATAGTTGCCTATGGTTATGGAAAGATGACAAGGAGATAGACGGTGATAGGGATGACAGGGGCATATAGAGTAAAACACATGTAGAACATTAGAGATTTACGGTGAGAAACGTTTATATGGATAGTACAATTGCAACCAGCTTAACTTCTCCTGGACGGAAACCCACAGTTTAAGGGAGAAATGGGAGGCCAAGCGAACACGGAAAAAGAATGGTAACAGGGGAAGTCCACGCAATCCGTGCCTCATGGGCAGAGTTAAAGAAGACTCTGTATTGAACGCTGTGGAGACAAACACAAACGCAGCCATTTATTTATTTGGTAACATAAATGTTAAGGGATAGAGAATTTGCCCGAATTCTTGCTCGGTCTATGGTTCATTGTTGTTAATAAAGATGTGATAATTCATGTATTTTGACTTGGTTCTCCTTACTTTTGATTTGGTTTGCAATGTCAAATATTATGGTAACCACTCTTCGTATCTGAACCTTTCTCCTTTCAAATTATTCAAATACTGAATAATGTTAACAAATGCTGGAACAAACTTGTATTAACTGGAGAAACTTCTTGGCTAAGACGATATTGCGAAATTTTAATAAACAGTAGGTACATATTCTCAACGTCACAATTACGTTAATGACATGTATGCTCCCTCTCCATTTTACAGTCTTGCTTTCTCTTATTTCGACCTTCTTACAGTATTATTCAACTTCTCCATATACCTCTACATAATTTCATTCATTATTTTGCATTATCATCGGGGTATTTGGCGTCCCGGCACAACAAATGTTCACATATATTTATCCATTAACATCGGGGGATATGGCGTCCCAGCACATCAAATATTCACATATATTAATCCATTGACATCGGGGAATGTGGCGTCCCGGTATAACAAATGTTCATATATATTTACTCGAACACATTTCTTTCTCATGGGAATTATCGTCCCGCATTAACTTCATTTTTAATCCTGGCACTGTATGCTGCCTATAATTTAAAGCATATATTGCTTACCATAATCTCCTGCATATTCCTTTAATAAATACTACAATGGCTGACACACAAGCCACATAGAGAAACACAGCTCGACGCTATGGCGTCACACATCCAACTCTTCTTTTTACGTCATTCCTAGCTACTCATCACATAGTAACTGCATTCTTGTCTCTCTTACATTCAGTTGAAGCACGACATGGTGTGACAAAAACCCGGTGTTAATAATAAGTTGCCGCGATAAAATCACACCATGAAGTAGCCTCAACAATAAAGTTATGCTCAGAATTGCTTATCTAAGGGATATAACTGTTCAGTTTCTATCGGAGATATTTAAAGACGATAATATTAAGAGATGAAAAGGCTTTTGACAGCATACATAGGGACAGTTTATGGAAAATACTGAGGGCTTATGGAATTCCAAGCTGCATAGTGTCAATCATAAAAAGCCTCTATGCCAACTTTACGTGTAGTGTTGGGCAGAGCAACCTAACCATTGAGGTGAAGACAGGAGTACGACAGGGATGCCCCTTATCAACCACTCTATTTTTAACAGTCATAGACTGGGTGATGCGCCAGACAACAGAGGGCAGTCCAAGAGGAATAAGATGGACTAAATTTTCTACATTTTAAGATCTGGAATATGCAGATAACATTGCACTTCTAGCACATTCACATCAACACATCCAGGAAAAAACGGATAGACTTAATAATTTTAGCCAGCAGGTGGGCTTGAACATCAATTTAAAGAAGTCAGAGGTCATGACGCTCAATGTGAGCAACCCTGAGCCCATATCAGTAAGGAATCAGCAACTGGTACAGACAGACACCTTCACATACCTAGGATGCATAGTAACACCAGACGGCGGGGCAGGCAAAGACATCAACATCAGAATGAATAAGGCAAGAACAGCCTTTTTAGCCTAAACAACATCTGGAAGTCCTCTCAATACAGTACAAGCACAAAATTAAGATTATATCAGAGCTGTGTGCTTTCTGTGCTTCTCTATGGTGCGGAATGCTGGAGAGTTACAGAGAAGGAAATGTCGAAATTGTCTTCTTTTCACACAACATGCCTAAGAAAAATTCACCAAATCTTTTGGCCGAATACCATCACCAACCAAGATCTGCTTACTCGTAGCAAGCAAGAGGACATGCACACCATCATAGCTGGCAGACGCTGGAGCTGGGTTGGCCATGTCCTCAGAAGAGACCCCGATACCATCACAAGAACAGCTATGCTTTGGACCCCTAAAGGAAAACGAAAGAGAGGCCGACCAAAAACAACATGGCGGAGGACTGTGGAGGCTGAGATGCAAAGAATGAACCAGAGTTGGGGCACTGTACGAAGGATGGCCACCGACCGAGCAAAGTGGAATCAATTTGTTGTTGCCCTACAAGACGCCACTAGGCGTGATGGCCACTGACTGCTTTGACGGTCGGTGGCTAAGGATCAGAGAAGAAGAAGAATATTAAGAGAAGTAGCTTTTTTCCCGTTTAAGACAAATAATTATCGTTCTTTGTTTATTAGAAGAAGGTATGTTTTAGTGCATAAGCTGGGACGAGGATACGTGTTTTCCTTGGGAGTAGATATTTTTTTTTATATAAGCTGATATAATCAAATCCTGCTGCAGCCTATAACTTTCAACTGTTGCAGATTAATGAATACTTATATGTATATTAATACATAGAAGCTATGAACTATAATATAAGCCTTAAGAGATGAATGTTTTACCAGTCATCTCGTGTTATCATCAGTACAATAAACTTCATATTGCTGTAGTCCCTTTGAGAAAAGGCATAGACTTAATTTTTTATTTGTACGAGTATGTGTCACAAATGAACGACTATTCTGGCTTCAAGCAGTGATAAGATTATAATTAAAGGCATGTACTACCACAGCTTAGGCATGTCGAACAATGTGACTAAAAGGACGTTGTGCATGGGGACTGGCAAACTCATGATATAAAACAATATGCCACATAAACCACCGCTGTGAGATTATGTAAATAATTGGAGCAGGCTTCTTACAAGGGGACGATCTGCGTTAGTGGTTCCAGGCTGTATGAGGAACGCAAAGGAAAATGACGACAACCACTGTTTGAAGTTCTCATTTGACATTATTGATACTACTGTAATTAGCTCAACATTTATCACAGAGCAATCAATATACTGTATATCAAATCCCAGCTTTTTCTGTCACTAACGCTAAGGGATGCAACTTTGGTTGAAAGTTAGACATTAATTGTATTATTTCCCTTATATGTACTCTCCCGAAATGTTACGTAGTTCGTGTACTGTGGTGATATACAGTGGTTTAAAAAAAATACTTTTGAATAAGTAAAATTGCCGTTAGGTATTGCTGCTTTTGAATTTAATTCCCGTCTTATGACGGGCTTTTGCACTAGTTTTAATGATAATTGCCATGCGTAGTTCCGGGGGAGGGGTCTCTGACGGTTAAAGAAAGAATGTGACTGCAACTCCCATATGCATGTCGAAGGGCGAATAATATGACTTTGTGCATGGTGGGGGGGGGGGGGGGGGGGGGGCTGGCAGCCGCATCATGCAAAACTAATTGTTACATAAACTACTGCAGCAAGAGCACATGAATGCTTTTAGTGCAGGCTTCCTGCAAGGGGACCAACTGCAGTAGTGGCTATATGCTTCATATGGAGCAAATGGGGAAACAATGATAATTGATGATCGTGATGGTAATGATAGTCAAGACATTGATGATCGTGATGGTAATGATAGTCAAGACAGTGATGATCGTGATGGTAATGATCATCATCATCTCAGCCCGTAACCCGTCATGGGTCGTAGGGGTGCCATGGTGGAAGCATCAGCAGACAGGGTCCTCCACTGCTCTCTATCCTCAGCAATGCGTACAAGTGTGGAAAAACCGTGTCCTGCCCATTCTTTGATGTTATCAGCCCAGGATTTTCTCTGCCTTCCTCTTCTCCGTTTACCTTCGACTGTTCCCTGAAGGGTCGTTTTCGAAAGGGAGTCATGATAATGATAGTCAAGACATTGATGATCGTGATGGTAATGATAGTCAAGACATTGATGATCGTGATGGTAATGATAGTCAAGACATTGATGATCGTGATGGTAATGATAGTCAAGACATTGATGATCGTGATGGTAATGATAGTCAAGACATTGATGATCGTGATGGTAATGATTGTCAAGACATTGATGATCGTGATGGTAATGATAGTCAAGACATTGATGATCGTGATGGTAATGATAGTCAAGACATTGATGATCGTGATGGTAATGATAGTCAAGACATTGATGATCGTGATGGTAATGATAGTCAAGACATTTCTGTCCAAAATCGCGTTTACATTGCAGATGGATAAACAAACATTTACCGAAACACTTAATTAAGTACAAACTAGACGCAAGCATGTGTTTTTCACAAAACCTGACCTGGTCATCTCACACATGCTGCGTCTGCTGATGCTCATTTTGTAGTTGATTTTACCTGCAAATTCTATTTATAGTTTTGCGTGTTACACTCACACTCATTTGGCCCTCTGACACGCAATATAATCTGTACCATCATTGCTACTACCTTCGCTGTTTCGCCATTCATCAGATAGATATTTCGGGATTCAGCGTTTTTCTAGATACCACAGGTAACGTAGGCTACCTGTCTTGTCTGCAAGAATAACTCCAGCTAGGGGAAGTTGTGGAAGTTTACTTTAAATGTGATCTCTCTTACCTGCCAAATTATCCTTTCTTCACCTTAGATGCGCGTGCTTAGTGTCATGCACTTCAGCATAATGTTTCTGTCCACCTGGGGTGTTGCTTCTCTGTCCACAAGTGCTTCGAGAAAATGTCTTAACAATATGAGGATAGATTTCAAATTGTTGAATACAAGAAATATTTTAGAAAGGCAAACACGAGAAAGTTCCCAGACTGTAAAACACAAGGGAAGATCTCATACTGGAAGACACAGGACAATGGAAAATCTCAGATTAGAAAACATAGACGCAGTGACGATCTCAGACTTGAAGACATAAGACACAATGAAGATTTCAGAGTAGAAAACACAGGCGCAATGAAGATCTCAGACTTGACGACATAAGACACAAGGAAGATCTCAGATTAGAAAACATAGACGCAGTGACGATCTCAGACTTGAAGACACAAGACATAAGGAATATCTCAGAGTAAAAAACACAGGCGCAGAGAAGATCTCAGACTTGACGACATAAGACATAAAGATAATCTCAGACTAGAACAGATAGAGGCACTTAAGATCTCAGACTTGAAGCCAAAAGATCTAAGCTCAGCTCTATTTTTTTTTAATTGTAACTCAAAACATTTTTAAAACTACTTCAAAAGAATACAAATCTTGCAAATCAATTTTGAATATTTTTTTTAATGACTTCTGAGAATGATAACTGTTAAACCTCAAATAAATTTTGATTTTTTTTTTTTTTAAGGCTTCTGAGAATGAAGTTAGATAACTGTTAAACCTCAAACCAATTTTGAATTTTTTGTTGTTTTTAATGACTTCTGAGAATGATAACTGTTAAACCTCAAACCAATTCAAAAAAGGTAAAAACTCGGGTAATCTTTATTTCAGTGCAGATAAGTTCTTTCTTCTTGTTGGATTCTTAGGCCCTTACTGACAGAGCAATCAGTGGCCATCACGCCTAGTGGCGCCTTGTAGGGTAGCAACAATCTGTCCTCATTTTGCTCGTTTGGTGGCCATCCTCCGTGCCGCGCCCCAACTCTGGTTCATGCTTTGTATCTCGGCCTCCACTGTTCTCAGCCAGGTTGTCTTTGGTCTGCCTCTCTTTCGCTGTCCTTCTGAGGTCCATAGCATAGCAGTTCTGGTGACAGTATCAGGGTCCCTTCTGAGGACATGGCCGACCCTGTTCCAGCGTCTGCCCGCAATGATGGTGTGCATGCCTTTTTGACTACACCGCAGATAAGTTCGTTTTTATATATTCAGATAAGTTCGTGTGTATATGATCGTAGACCGAAGTTGCAACGAATACTTGTTGCATCTTATTCAGCGATTTTAGACCTTCCAGAGGTCCGACTGAAAATTCCAGAACTATTTGACCGGACTCTGGTTGTATTAGATCGAACTGTGACTCATATTATCCATTATGCTTTTTATTAAAATTATTTTTTTAATTCAAGCGTGAGCCTACTCTGGTTTTATTAGAATTTATTATTCAGATGTAAGAACGGGGGCTTTATATGCTAGTCATGACAATAATGGCCCAATGGGCTGATCACCCGTTGGCTTGTCACACGGATTACGGAAACAACGGCAGATGGATCTATTTGTTGTTGCCCTAAAGACGCCGCTAGGCGTGATGGGAAACTACAACAGAGAAAATCAATCTGCTGGTGCCCTTAAGACGCCACAAGGCGTGATGGCCTCTGACTGCTTGGTCGGTCTTTGGCTAAGGACGGAAGAAGAAGAAGAAGATGACAATAATGGGTGTTTAACTTCAAAATATGATCGATGTGTAACTTAAATGTGTGTTTACGAGGGCATATGTTGCTTTATTAAAATATAATTAATTACAAAGTTCACTGACTTTATAATGTACATATTTGAATGGACTGGAGTTCAACGATTACTATATCGACAATGATATCGCCATTTACAGCATGCAAACAAGACAGCTGCCCTTTTCATAATTTCTAGTTTTGATCATCTGAGCCACGCGTGTGCTGACAATATTTTCTCTTGTTTTAGAATAAGACGAATACGATTCATTGTTGAACCGAACTTTGAGATAGTCCAGTTTCTTTGGGTCTTAGCTCATCTCGTCCCAACTTGAGTATCCATTGGATGAGATAAAGAAGGTTTACATCAAAACTTCGCTAGCTGCCAGACGTCAACAGCAGCGGTGTAACACTAGCGACAACGATAACAGCCGCCAAGTAATTGCTTGAGATTTTCCTCACAACAGCTGCAGTACTAATTGTGTGGAAGTGATTGCATCATACGATCTTATCTTTAAGTCGCTTATTCAGGTATGCCGGTTTGTCTTGTAAGTGGTTCAAATAATTTGTTTTGCCTTTCTTGAGATCAAAGTATAACACAACTGTATGTTTTTCTATCTATGTATCTGTCTGTTTGTTTGTCCATCCATCAATCTGTTCGCCTGTCTTTCTGTCCATCCTCCGTCTGACTTATCGCACCTCCATCCGTCTCTATCTGTGCATCCGTCTATTCATCTCTCTGTCTGTCGGTTTCTCTCTCTACCTCTGCCTGCCAGTAGGTACGATTTTCTGTTACTCTGTATAATTTTCTATCTATCTATTCGTATATATTTATCACCCTTCCTGCCTGTCTTATCTGTTTCCCTCTGCGAGTGTCTCTTTCGGCCTGTTTGTTTTTTTTCAATCTTCTAAGTGTCTTCCATTAAAACCTAAGGAAACAAAATAATAAATTCGCTAAAGATGCAACATTTTCTATAAGTTGCATATGCATTGAAATTTTTTTTTTGCCTCTACCATATTTTATTTTCCATGTATTAACAGAGGGAGGATTTTCGTTTCTGCTGCAAATGTTAGCAGTTTTAATTGTTTCCTACATCCAGTAAGTCTTAATGATGTGGTATAAGGAAACAATATGATTACATGTTTCCTCCTTCGATCACACTTGAATTATTTTTCTTCACAAAACATTATGTCCTCCCTCGCTATCTTCTTCCGTTTATTTGTTGATGCTGATAATCTCTTTTATATAAGCAATGACTGGAAACGGTAATATGTTTCAATACCCGAAATAATCAATAAATTCTCGGGTCACGAAATGGAGCACTGCCTAACTTAGAAAACGTTAAATTGTGGGCTTATTCCCGTTGGTGCATTTTAATTAGTTATTTGTTGTTTTGTGTGTGTGTGTGTGTGTGTGTGTGTGTGTGTGTGTGTTGCAGGTTCTCTTAGCGGTTGATACTGGGAACTTCATTGTTGGTGTTCTTATTCCCTTCTTCTGCAATGCGTAGTTTAAGTTTTATCTCTTTTACTTACTTGTGATAAGGGTGGATTTAGGCTAAATGATAATGGTGCGCCACAATGCCAGGTACGTTAGCTCCGTATAAGATTGACGACCACTTGCCACCCCTATCGACACCTGGTATTAAAGTGCAAGATGTAGGTGTCTTCTCTGATTTTAGGATGTTGCTGTGTATGTGGTAGTAGAACAGTTCACAGGGTATAACACAGGCAACATGATGTGTAGAGTCATAGAAATGGTAACTTCGTTGTATAATTTTTTTCCATTTATTGCACGCCACAAAACAGTCAGGATATTTATATCATCAACATAGTTCAACGAGTTCAGCATTCAAAATCATAGAGTTCTAGTTCGTGAAGCTGTATAAATAATATATATATAAATTCTGCAACAGTGTCAGCTGCAGATCATCACTGTTCATAGACAATAATAAATATTCCCTTTCTGATGCTAGCAGATCAGATGTATACAATCAGTCCGTTTACTGTCTGCACGTGAATAGCATACATGGATTACAGGTCAGCTCGACCTTTATAACCTTCCTAAGTCTAACCATCTGACTTGGACGTGATCTCTGATATAACGAATCCTGGAACACAGACAATAGTCTTGTTGGTCTAGAGCGACCCATATATATATAACTAGTTCAGGTATAAAGATACCGGTGACTTAATCCTAGTCAAAGTACCTCTCCATTTTGAATCACACAGGCGAGCAAAAAGGCGACAAAATGACGAACCTCTAGATGATAGCATAAAGTTCGATACAAGAGGAATTACCTTATTTCGGAAAATCAACCATGAACATATGCCTCCAGGCAGGCTTGAATAATACTGGGAAATAGTCTAGTTAGCTAACTAACTCACAAAGACAATGTATTTCCCTCAGAAAATCACAAGACGCAGGTCGCGTCTGCTCGCGACTTAGACCATTTCTAAACTCCCCCGAGCTGGCCGGAACAACAAACGAAAACCAGGTCGAGACATGCGCAGAACGACAATCTCTGAGTCGCCGTTCACAATAAGACGATTCTAAGAACATTCGAGATAAAAGTCTTACACAGTCGCGCCTTTTATGGTCATGAAAAGAAGCGTTAAGAAAGGTTTCAGGCATCTACAACAGTTGACTGATACTACCAAATAAGGAGATATGGTCACGCTTCGTTCAAGAAATTATAGACCGAACGTGTCTCTATACAAGAGAAGGCAAACTCCTAAAAAATTGTAGTCTCGATAACTCGGATTATGTCCCTTTGACTGTAAAAAACATAATACACACTTCAGTCAAAAAATGATCATACATACGAAAAATGATCATACAAAGGCTTTGAAAAAAGTAATTATTTGTGCGTAACATTACCGCACCCTCCCGGGAAAAAAAAATGAAACATTTTTTTTTTTTAATCCTGGAGCCGGAAAAAAATCTAGGCTCCTAACGCACGTATGATGCGCGGATATATACCTAACAAATTAGCTCAACGCATGGAGCGACACTGAGATCATATCTCAGCTCCTTAGAGAAAAAATTTATCTAAGTATACGCTTATATCTTCCAGGAAGGTGCCACCAACACACGCCACAATGATGGCAACATCATAATGAAAATCAAATTATTCTCATACCAATATATGAAATTAAATATATTATTATGATATCATATAATGTGTTGTGCAAACAGCGGTGTAACATATTAATATACCGCACTATTTTATTACATTATATAAAGCAACAGTAATTAATAAGTAATACATGTGTTGATCTTCGTTGACATAAAACATTCAATAGAAGAAGATGTGGACATCATCCGCTCCCAATCTAGGACAGGACTTGATATACTCAAAGTTCCACAATGGACACTGATGCGTGATGCCATATGATGATGGATGGCATCCGCATGTCTGGTTTTGTGTAGTGTGTAGATGTGTTCAGTCAAAACAATGTTCATGCAACAATAACAGGGCAATCCACATAGGACGTCAGTAAACTCACGACGTATAAAGTCAATGAGTCTTGAAACAGCCGTTGACGTTTTTCTTCATTATTTATTGTGGACGCCACAGTGACAAAATGGTTACGCAAATGTGTAGGCACATCAAACAGTCATTATCACAGCAACATTCAATACAGCAATAAACGGTAGACAGCATTACAATGATGAGTCAGATGCATGTTATATTTCATAGTGCTGTAAATGTAGTCAGGTGGAAAACTCCATCCTTTTCTATAACAGCCAGGAGATAACCAGATGTATGAGATCAGTTCACTCTCCTTAGTTTGACTTCAGCAAGACAGACACGTCTGCCGAAGTATAAATAATGTCCTCAAAAATATCCTCTAGATAATAAAGGTTTTCCAAAACCTAGTTCATTTAACAAAGTAGCAAGTAATGGTCCTTGGTACCTGCATCAACCGATGCAGTACAATGCAGCGACATGTGAGCTAGGAAAACATCTCGTGACGACGACTTTCGCAGACAGGCTATGAATCGAAATCGCTCACGACCCAAAATCAATAGAGTTAATGAAAGAGTCAATTTACCTTGCTTTCATGAAATACACAGAAATATCACGCCTCCCGACATGTGGGAAACACTAGAGGTATTATCTCGAATAAACGAAATATCCATTAAGAGGACTACACATCCCTGACAGAACAAAAATAGCGGAGATCCCCTCTTCAACGAGGCATCTCTTTCGCCATTCCAAATCGCTCACTCCCACTAGTGGTGGGCGGAAACCGATCGACAAAGAAGCAAGACAAGTCATGCGCAGTCCAGCGCAAAATGACCACAGCTCAAACTTAACTGCATTCGATACCAACGCGAGAAGACAAATGCTTACCGAGAAAAGTGACTATAAATTTCAAGCAGTTGTTGCCCTTGCGTTATAAAACAGATATTGAAATAAAACGATGTTGCGAGAATTTATCACGCAACATATCACCACCTCCTCCCGATAAAAAAAAAAAATGTGGAACATATTTTTTTTTTCAATATCAAAGAGCAAGCGATAAGCGGCTCAAAACGCACGAATTATGCGCTGATAATTAATTAAATTGCCAAACAATAGGCTAATTATAGAGTGTCTGGTGAGGATATACCTCAACAGAAAAATAAATATGTCTCAAAAAATATTCACATCGGGGAGGTGTCACCAACACACATCACGTTAGCATGTAAACACAATATACGTATGCAAGTTACTATAATCATCATTAAACAGCATACTCTAATATTGTCTTTAAAAATGGATGTACAAATCTGATAGGAAAATTTAAATAGTACATTCTTTGACATGTAATGACATAAGTACATAGTAAAGTTAAACTACATGACGATCCAGGACATATGCTCTGGTATTCCGAGGGTAAGTACACAATCTAGAACTCGTAAGGTAAGTCCTCAGCTCAACAATGACATTCTGAGAAAGTACAAGCAATATAATGCTAATTAATAACTAATATGCTTCATAAGGTACAATACATTATTAATAATTGTGGCTGTTTAGTAAACTAACGGCCCTTATATTAACTACTCAGTCCTCCTCTATCATTTTTAAAAAACGAACAGAAGAAGATGACAACAAAGCACGATAGTGTGTACATATAAAGTAAGTACAGATGTGCTAATCTATTGTAGAAATATAGGTGTGTTATGACTCTGTAATATATAGGAATATAGGACAGAAGTATTAGTTGAAGTCATGTGGGCATCTAGACAAAATGTCAGCCATCACATTATCCGCACCACGGATAGCTCGTACCGTGAAGTGAAAAGGTTGAAGAGCTATAGCATATCGAGTGGATCTCGAACTCTTCAAATTCTTAGTCTGAATAGCTGTAAGAGCTTTCTGATCAGTCTCTAGAATGAAATGTGCGCCCAGGAGGAATCTTTGTAGCTTTAGAATTGACCAAACCATCGCTAACAACTCACGGTCTAAAACCGAGTAGTTCCTCTCTGCCGCATTTAGTTTTCTAGAAATGTACATAACAGGATGCAGAGTATTTGCATATTCTTGCATCAGTGCTGCTCCAATCCCAGTGGATGAAGCATCACTCCGAAGAACAAAAGTCCTATCAAGAGTAGGTAATCTTAAGATGGGAGGAGAAGAAAATATATTCTTGATTTGGTCTAGTGAAGATTGGCATTCTTCAGACCAACGGACCAGATTAGGCGAACCTTTCTTCAACAATGTTGATAGAGGTGCCATGATCGAAGATAAATTTGGAATAAATCTCCCATAAAATTGAATTAAACCTAAGAGACTCCTAACTTGTTTCTTCGTTTTAGGAACAGAGATGTTCAGTATTTTGGAAGTATTGTGGTCTTCTGTCTTCAAGAGACCATGACCAACACGATGACCCAGGAAAGAGATTTCACCAAAACCAACAAAAGCTTTAGAAGGTTTTGCTGTCAAATTATTCTCACGTAGAGTGGACAGTAAGTCATATAACCCTAAATAGTGATCTTCCCAGGTATCACTGAAGAGACAGATGTCATCTAAGTATGCGATGACATCCGAACGATGTGACAGAATTCGACGCATCATGCGAACGAAAGTGGCAGGGGCGTTCATGAGACCAAAAGGCATAACATTCCATTGAAATAGACCCCTAGGTGTAGAAAAAGCAGTAAGAGGTTTGGCATGCTCTGCTAAAGGCACTTGCCAATAACCTTTAGACAAGTCAAGTTTAGTGAAGAATCTAGAATTAGAAAGTCTAATCAGTAGATCTTCTAACAAAGGCATCGTTTCAGCGTCGAACTTTGTGACCTGATTCAATTTGCGATAATCAACGCAAATTCGTATGTTCTTATCCTTCTTCCGGACAATAACCATGGAAGAAGAATATGGTGAAGTCGATGGTTCAATTATATTTAATTGAATCATTTCATCCAATTCCTTTTCCACTTGCGACTGAAAGTGTATAGGAATAGGATACGGCCTAACCCTAATTGGATTATTGTCGGTAAGAATTATGTCATGTTCTATGACATCTGTGTGTCCAGGAATGTCAGTGAGAACATCCTGAAATGTTTGTAACATCGACGAGACTTGTCGATGTTCGTCACCAGAAAGATTAGGAGAAACAGAAACGTTTTTCCAAGATTCCGTGGAATGTAATGGAACCACTGGAAGGGGAAGGTTGACATCAGAGAAGGTAGCTTCCTCATCCTGAATGACAGACAGGGATGAATAATGACCGTGAGGTGCAGGAGCATCATCCGTTGCCTGGAAAATAGGCAGCAAATAGTCCGGACGTTCGTGAAATTCCGAAAGCATGTTTATGTGGAAAGTTTTATGCTTTCCATCAATATCGACCACATAGTCAACATCGGAAATCCGAGAGACTATTGCATACGGACCTTTACCCATATGCAATAAGAAGTCTATTTTCCCTACTGGGGAGTAGGACGAATGCTTTGTCGCCTGGACAAAGTTGTCGTAGACATCTATTCTTGTTAGCAAACTGCCTTGCCTTCTCTTTAGCAATTTCTGATGAAGCAGTTGCTAGCTTACATGCCTCAATGATCTTTTGTCTAAGAGCAATGACATACTCATATGAGGATTGAGTTTCATCGCTAATATCATCGGCAGTGATGAGATCGTGTAATAAAGACATAGGGCCGCGTGGACGCGCGCCAAAGACAAGTTCGAAGGGAGAAAATCCTGTGTGTTCATTAGGGACTTCTCTATAGGCAAAGAGAGCCGCGGGTAAAACCCTGTCCCAATCTTGAGGATGATCTTCAGTTATCTTACCAAGCAAAGTCTTGAGCGTTCTATTCAGACGCTCAACTAACCCATTAGACATAGGATGGTAGATACTACTGAGAGATCGTTCAATATGTAAGGTAGACATTACCTGTGACATAGTGTCAGATATGAGTTGAGTGCCATGGTCTGACAATATTTCTCTGGGGAACCCCAAGCGAGAAAATATCAACCAAAGAGCATCTGCGATATCTGTAGTAGATATGCTCTTAAGAGGAATAGCCTCTGGCCAACGTGTGCACATATCGACACATGTAAGGATAAACTGATGTCCTCTGGCCGACTTGACCTTAAAAGGGCCAATAATATCTATGGCCATTTTCTGAAACGGCCGAATAGGAATGTCAGCAGCCTGGATAGGCGCAGCATGTCGTGGTCCTCTAGATTTGACCTCCTGACATACCTTGCATGATCGGCAGTAAATACGAATGTCCTTATTGACAAAAGGCCAAAAGAAAGCCGCAAGGACTCTCGACTTCGTACGGGCAAAACCCATATGTCCAGCACATTGCGAGTCATGAGCATGTTGCAATATTTGGACTCTCATGCTCTTGGGAACAAGAATTTGCGAATGTGCCGACGTAGCCGAATCTTGTACCATACGTACAAGTACGCCGTTTCTCATTGCAATCCAAGATTTTCTATTTGTATCCTGATTCGGATCACCTTTCTTCGCAAGAACGAAGAATTTTTTTAAAGAAGAATCTTCTTCTTGCAATTTTATGAAAGAGTCACGAGTGATCACTAAGTGACTATCTTGGCTATCAACTTCATTATCACTATTCAGTGAAGTTTCGGGTGTTTGTAGAGCTTGTGCTCTTGTAACTACTGCATTTGTAGCTTGCATGTTATTATCTTCCCAAGCAGCAATCTGCTGTGGGGTACACTCCCTAACTCCGTGAATACGACCAATAATAAGGTCCGCAATAGGATTAGGTAAGAGACAAGCATGCACATCTCCAGTAAAGAAAGGAGTGGCAATGCGAATTACAGCAGTAGGATATTTTTCTAGAGTGCCGCCAAATGTGACACATTTAATAACCCTTCCTGTAGCACAAGATGGATCTACAAGCGATTGTCTAACACCAATAGTGGTGCATCCGGAATCGAAAAGTAGTGAGACCGGAGTATCATTAACAAGACCCTTATGTAGAATTAAAGAACCCCTCCCGTCATGCGCAACAGCAGCAGGAAGAGCGGGAAGTGGGTGACCACAACTCAAAGTAGTTATGGTACCCGGTTCGAATAAAGTACTGCATTGGGGGCATTTGTTTGCTCTCTCAAAGTCAAAAGCAGAACTAGTGACAGCGTCAAAGTTTTTACTATCAACAACATGATTACAGGCTCCCTCAGTTTCCTGTTGTACAGCATTAGCCTGCTGATATCTCTTTTTTTTGTGTTGAGATCTACCCCGACTATTATTACCTCTGAAGTTATCAGAGTTATTATTATCTCTGCAGTTATTATTGTCTCTATTGTAATTGTTATACTGGTTCGAATTCCAGTTTCCACGATTACTATCATGTTCACATTGATGCGAACATCTATTTGTTTGGTTCTGAGGTCTTCGGCAGGAATAACCTCTATTACCATATCCTCTTTTGAAATGCTTATAATTATTAGGGTGATAGTAACGAGTACTATCAGGTTGTCTCCAATTCTTCGAAGAAGAATCACCATGAAATTGATTTCCATGATTTTGACAGAAATTACCGCTACTCTTTCTATCAAAATTTTGTTGGGATCTACGAGCAAAGTTTTGACCATACGGAGCTGCCGAAGCAACTGGTAAACCTTCTTTCACCTTAGAGTTACCCATGGTTATGTGTGGGTGCGCAGTTACGTATTGGCAACAGAAATCTTCCATTTCCCTTATTTTTTTAGGTTTACGTTCATGAAGGAAAGCAAGGAAAGACTCATTGACAGACGACATGACTTTGTCTCTAAGTATTAAGTCCATAAGTCCTTCATAAGTTTTTTCCGTCTTAGATAGTTCAACCCATCGTGAGAAAGTAATGCGTATTCTTGCAATAAACTCGGAGAATTCAAACTCCATTTTCAGGTAACATGTTTTTAAATTGTAGACGATAGCCGTCTTCGTTAAGCTGATATTTCTTTAACAAAGCGGCCCTGACAACCTCATAATTGTTCTTGTCAGGTTCATCCACCATATTTAATATACTTAGAGCTTTACCTGTCAGTATCCCTGATAACTGATAAACATATTTTGCTTTGTCTATGTTATGAGCTGTACATGCTTGTTCAAATCTGTCCAGATAGAACATTATGTCATCGCTGGAAGGACTAAATGTTGGTAACTTAATCTTAAAAGTATCATTATTAGCCTTACCAGAAGATGAACCCTTGTTTGAATCATTACCATTACTCATGCTTGTCAATTTCAATTTTTCCAACTCTAAAGCTAAGACCTTTTCTTCATGTTCCATTTTTGCTTTCTCTTTCCTCTCATCAGACTCTCTCTGTAATCTTCTTTCCTCAGCCTGAGCCTCTTTTTGAAGTCTTTCATTTTCAGCTTCTTTTTCAAGTCTTTTATTTTCAGCCTCTTTTTTGTTCCCTTTTTTGTTTTTCCATTTCCATTTGGAATCTTTTTTCATCCACCTGCATCTGCAGTTTCTTTGTTCAGCTTCCATTGCTTTATCATATCGAGCAGTTGCAAATTCTTCTAACTTATCACCAGTCTTCCCAAGCAATTTACCCTGCTCAATAAAGTGCTCAAATGTAGACATGTTGTCTAACATATGAGTCCAAAACCTGAAATAATTAACTAATTTATTTCAAACCTAAGTGTAACAAGTCTTAATTAAGCACTTGTATATTCACATCACCTTATATTATCCCAGTCTCTGTGGGAAACAAGTCTCCAATCAAAGAACTTGTATACGAAATATCAGCACTCAATTCTTGATCATAAGTGCACTTCTCATTCAATAGTGCACGACACTATTCATCATTCATTTATCATCAGTATAGTAGTAACAGTGCATTAGCATAGCCCATTAACTAATTACTATAACTGTAAACAATGACTATGTAAACACATGCAGAATGTAAACATTGAAAATGTAAACAATACAAACAATGTAAACAATAACAATGTAAACAATAACAAAGATCAGCAACAATACAAAAACTTTCGCAGAAATCAACTAAAAATAAAGCAGAAATTAATGAAATATCACAAAAAAATGTGACGATATCTGCGATAGAATTAAACAAAATACATGACACCACAGTGTATAAACAAAAATGTTGTATGAAACTAAAATATAGTCAAGATGAGGCTAACAAATACAAACAAATCAAAACAAAACTAAAGAATGCGAAATAATAACGAAAACAATATTAAAACATGTCATCACAGCTAACATAAATAGCAACAGAAGTCGCTTAGCAAATTCCAGTATTGGAAATTTGCAAACCTTACAGAAAACGCTCACAATAGACGACCTCTATGACGTGGCATAATCTAACGGAGACACCACCCAACCGAGAACCCGCTGAAATATAAACATATAAATATACAAATAACATATAAACATAAAACATATAGAATGAGATGATACACAGAAGACTCAGCAGAAGTATAAGGGCACAGTTTACATACAAACAGGCCACTTAACTTATAGGCTTCCAATCGTAGAACAGCAGAAAAACGGATGTCAATCAACGTCCTAAAGAGCGAAGCTCCAACGATGATGGCACATCTGAACTGCTTCCACTGCTAACACGATGGTACAAGAGCTTCTGACATACTGTGTGTTGAGTTGTTTCGGCACTTGACCTTCTAATCCAAAAGTAAGTTGATGGAAAACGGTACCTGGCCTTCTTCAGAAAACAACCCGTTTCAACCGGCACTTGACCTTCTCAAAAAACGACAGCACTGGAACCTTGACAGCAGCAACTTGCTTGACTTGCGTAAAAGATAACAGCAGTCCGAGTTATCCGGCAACATGTAACAACGCCGGGTACTTTGAAAATTTTGAAGATGTTGACTGTATTGAAGAATGTTAATTTCTTGAAGGATGCTGATGAATTCTTGTTGAAAATGAAGTGGGTAAGGGACCCCGTGTTTGCTGGTACCAGAATCAAACCAGCTTATGGCCACCAAATGATGCGTGATGCCATATGATGATGGATGGCATCCGCATGTCTGGTTTTGTGTAGTGTGTAGATGTGTTCAGTCAAAACAATGTTCATGCAACAATAACAGGGCAATCCACATAGGACGTCAGTAAACTCACGACGTATAAAGTCAATGAGTCTTGAAACAGCCGTTGACGTTTTTCTTCATTATTTATTGTGGACGCCACAGTGACAAAATGGTTACGCAAATGTGTAGGCACATCAAACAGTCATTATCACAGCAACATTCAATACAGCAATAAACGGTAGACAGCATTACAATGATGAGTCAGATGCATGTTATATTTCATAGTGCTGTAAATGTAGTCAGGTGGAAAACTCCATCCTTTTCTATAACAGCCAGGAGATAACCAGATGTATGAGATCAGTTCACTCTCCTTAGTTTGACTTCAGCAAGACAGACACGTCTGCCGAAGTATAAATAATGTCCTCAAAAATATCCTCTAGATAATAAAGGTTTTCCAAACCTAGTTCATTTAACAAAGTAGCAAGTAATGGTCCTTGGTACCTGCATCAACCGATGCAGTACAATGCAGCGACATGTGAGCTAGGAAAAACATCTCGTGACGACGACTTTCGCAGACAGGCTATGAATCGAAATCGCTCACGACCCAAAATCAATAGAGTTAATGAAAGAGTCAATTTACCTTGCTTTCATGAAATACACAGAAATATCACGCCTCCCGACATGTGGGAAACACTAGAGGTATTATCTCGAATAAACGAAATATCCATTAAGAGGACTACACATCCCTGACAGAACAAAAATAGCGGAGATCCCCTCTTCAACGAGGCATCTCTTTCGCCATTCCAAATCGCTCACTCCCACTAGTGGTGGGCGGAAACCGATCGACAAAGAAGCAAGACAAGTCATGCGCAGTCCAGCGCAAAATGACCACAGCTCAAACTTAACTGCATTCGATACCAACGCGAGAAGACAAATGCTTACCGAGAAAAGTGACTATAAATTTCAAGCAGTTGTTGCCCTTGCGTTATAAAACAGATATTGAAATAAAACGATGTTGCGAGAATTTATCACGCAACAGACACAATCTCGCATCTTCAATGATGTGCTGCGAAAATATCAATAACACAAATCTTAAAGACAACTGGTAAATCTCTCAATACAATTATGCAAATATATTGTTTAAATGTGGCCGAGTGATCTTTTGGCCCGTATATCACTAACTAAGCCTTCTTAGATAATTACATGGTACAATGTTATAAATTCCCCTCAAAAAAGTGAGAAAAAAAAATCTACTAACATGTCATTACAACATTGGACTGTATATCAGGAAATATATATATATATATGACAGAAGAATCATGCGGAATCGTGTGGGCATCTGGACAGAATGTCTGCCATCACATTATCCGAACCACGGATAGCTCGAACCGAGAAATGAAATGGTTGAAGAGCTATGGCATAACGAGTGGACCTCGAGCTCTTCAAGTTTTTGCTCTGAATAGCAGTAAGCGCTTTCTGGTCGGTTTCCACAATGAAATGTGCGCCTAGAAGAAATCTTTGTAACTTCAGAATAGACCATACCATAGCCAATAACTCACGGTCTAAAACCGAGTAATTCTTTTCTGCAGCATTTAATTTCCTAGAGATATACATCACCGGATGCAGAGTATCAGAATACTCCTGCATTAGTGCCGCCCCAATCCCAGTTGACGAGGCGTCACTTCGAAGAACAAAAGTCTTCTCAATAGTAGGTAACCTAAGAATAGGTGGAGATGAAAATAGGGCTTTAACCTGGTCCAATGAGGATTGACATTCTTTAGACCAGCGGATCAGATTAGGCGACCCTTTCTTCAATAAAGTAGAAAGCGGTGCCATAATGGAGGACAGATTCGGAATGAATCGTCCGTAGAATTGGATCAAACCTAATAGACTCCTTACTTGTTTCTTCGTCTTAGGGACCGAAATGTTAAGTATTTTTGAAACATTGTGGTCCTCTGTCTTTAAAAGACCATGACCAACACGATGACCTAGGAAAGAAATCTCACTAAATCCTATAAAGGCTTTAGAGGGTTTTGCAGTCAAGTTATACTCGCGAAGAGTGGACAGTAATTCGTATAAACCCAAATAGTGATCTTCCAGGAATCACTGAATAGACAGATATCATCTAGGTATGCTATGACATCTGTACGATATGCGAGAATTCGCCGCATCATGCGTACGAATGTAGCAGGGGCGTTCATAAGACCAAAAGGCATGAAATTCCATTGGAATAAACCCCTAGGTGTAGAAAAAGCTGTAAAAGGTTTGGCACGTTCGGTTAGAGGAACTTGCCAATAACCTTTAGACAAATCTAGTTTGGTAAAGAATCTAGAATTAGAAAGTTTATTGAGTAGTTCTTCTAATGAAGGCATAGGTTCAGCGTCGAACTTCGTAACTTGGTTCAATTTGCGATAATCTACGCAAATGCGAATGTTATTATCCTTCTTTCGAACAATAACCATAGACGAAGAGTATGCTGAAGTGGATGGTTCAATGATTTCCAAACGTATCATTTCATCCAATTCTTTTTCTACTTGAGACTGGAAATGGATAGGTATTGGATAAGGTCTGACTCTGATAGGATTATGATCAGTTAGCACAATGTCATGTTCAATGACATGTGTGTGTCCCGGGATGTCTGTAAGAACATCCTGAAATGTTTGCAACATCGAAAAAACTTGTCGATGTTCCTCAGCGGAAAGATTTGGAGAAACGGTCACGTTTTTCCAAGATTCCGTAGAATAAAGTGGGACCATAGAAAGAGGAAGATTGACATCAGAAAAAGTAGTTTCCTCATCCTGTATAACTGACAGAGATGAGTACTGACCATGAGGTACTTGAGAATTGTCCGTTGCCTGGAAAATAGGCTGCAAATAGTCTGGTCTTTCATGAAATTCCGTGAGCATATTTATGTGGAAAGTTTTATGCTTTCCATCAATATCGACAACATAGTCGACATCAGAAATTTTGGAGACTATTGCATATGGACCTTTCCATGCAATTAGAAGTCTGTTCTCCCTTGAAGGAAGTAGAACGAGAGCTTTGTCACCTGGACAAAGTTGTCGTAGACATCTATTCTTATTTGCAAACTGCCTTGCCTTTTCTTTAGCAAATTCGGAAGACGAAGTTGCTAGTTTGCATGCCTCGATGATCTTTTGCCTAAGAGCAATGACGTACTCATAAGAAGATTGAGTTTCATCGCTAATATTATCGGCAGTGATTAGATCGTGAAGTAAAGACATAGGGCCGCGCGGTTGCGCGCCAAAGACAAGTTCAAAAGGGGAAAACCCCGTATGTTCATTGGGGACCTCTCTATACGCAAAGAGAGCCGCGGGTAAGACCCTGTCCCAATCCTGAGGATGATCCTCAGTTATTTTACCAAGTAAAGTTTTCAGAGTCCTATTTAAACGTTCGACCAACCCATTAGACATTGGGTGATAGATACTGCTGAGAGACCTTTTAATGTGTAGCATAGACATTACCTGTGACATAGTGTCTGATATAAGTTGAGTGCCATGGTCTGACAATATTTCTCCGGGAAAACCCAAGCGAGAAAATATCAGCCAAAGAGCGTCTGCGATGTCAGCAGTTGAGATGCTCTTGAGAGGTATTGCCTCTGGCCAACGTGTGCACATATCGACACATGTAAGGATAAATTGATGTCCTCTAGCCGACTTAATTCTAAAAGGACCGATAATATCTATTGCCATTTTTTGAAAAGGGCGAATAGGAATGTCAGCAGCCTGGATAGGCGCAGCATGTCGTGGTCCTTTAGATTTGACCTCCTGACATACTTTGCAAGAGCGACAGTACATTCGTATGTCCTTGCTCACAAATGGCCAAAAGAAAGCCGCAAGAACTCTCGACTTTGTACGGGAAAAACCCATATGTCCAGCACATTGCGAGTCATGAGCATGTTGCAATATTTGCAATCTCATGCTCTTAGGCACAAGAATTTGTGAATGAGTGGACGTAGTCGAGTCTTGTACCATACGTACAAGTACGCCGTTCTTCATAGAAATCCAAGATTTTCTATTAGTATTTTGATTAGGATCACCTTTTTTTGCTAGAATGAAGAATTTTTGTAAAGAAGGATCTTCTTCTTGCAATTTGATAAATGAGTCACGTGTAATAGTCAAGTGACTATCTTGGTCATTTACTTCATCATTATTAGTTAATGAAGTTTGAGGTGGATCCAGAGCATGTGCTCTTGTGACCACCGCATTGGTAGCTTCAATGTTTTGCTCTTCCCAAACAGCAATCTGCTGTGGGGTACATTCCCTAACTCCGTGAATACGACCAATAATAAGGTCCGCAATAGGGTTTGGAAGTAGACACGCGTGGACCTCTCCCGTGAAGAAAGGAGTAGCAATGTGTATTATAGCAGTAGGATACTTTTCCAACGTGCCACCAAATGTGACACATTTGATGACCTTTCCTGTAGCACAGGATGGATCTACAAGAGATTGCCTAACCCCGACAGTAGTACATCCAGAGTCAAACAACACTGAGACTGGATTACTATTTACAAGCCCCTTATGTAATATAAGAGAACCTCTCCCATCATGAGCAACATTAGCAGGAAGAGCGGGCAAAGGATGACCACAGCTTAAAGTAGTAACGGTCTTCGGGTCAAATAAAGTACTGCATTGGATACATTTATTTGCCCTACCAAAATCAAAAGATGAGCATCCGATGGCATTATGGTCTTTATTATCATTAACCTGTTTATCTACTCCCTGAGATTCTTGTTGAACAGAGTTTGTCTGTTGATATTTTTTTCTCTTATGTTGCGATCTACCGCGACCATTATTGCCTCTGCAATTATCATTAAAGTCCCTACTGTAATTTTTATCCTGGTTTGAGTTCCAGTTTCCATAACTGTCATTACCATCTCTATACTGTTGAGAACCTCTATTATCCTGGTATTGAGGTCTCTGAGAAAAATATTTTCCTCTATACCGATTACCTTTGTGAAAATTTCTAAAGTTAACCGGAGTAGAATAACGTGTAGTATTAGGATGTCTCCAGTTCTGGGAAGAAGAATCACCCTGGAATTGATTACTATGATTCTGGGCATAATTACGGTTACTCTTTTTATTGAAATTTTGCTGGCTACCCTGAAATTTACGCATAAAATTTGGGCCATAAGGTGCTGCCGAAGCAACTGGCAGACCTTCTTTTACTTTAGAGTTGCTAATGGTTATGTGAGGATGCGCAGTAACATACTGGCTACAGTATTCTTCCATTTCTTTTATGTTTTTAGGCTTACGCTCATGAAGAAAAGAAAGAAAAGCTTCATTAACAGAAGACATAACCTTGTCTCTAAGTAGTAAGTCCATAAGAGCTTCAAATGTACTCTCTGTTTTAGACAACTCAACCCATCGTAAAAAAGTAAGACGGATGCCTGAGATGAATTCAGAGAATTCAACTCCAGTTTCTGGTAACATGTTTTTAAATTTAAGACGATATCCGTCCTCGTTAAGTTGGTACTTCTTTAACAATGCCGCCCTGACAACCTCATAGTTGTTTTTGTCAGGCACATCTACCATACCCAATAAAGTCAAAGCATCACCTCTAAGTATCTTGGACAGATGATAAACATATAATGTTTTATCTATATTATGCACCTTACATGCACTTTCAAATCTATCTAGATAAAATGTTATATCATCAATTGAAGCATTGAATGCTGGTAAATTAAGCTTGAAATCAACAGCATTAGACTTATTAGCAGATGATACCTTATTAGCATCATTAGCATTACTAGATAACTTCAACTTTTCTAACTCCAAAGCTAAGAGTTTTTCTTCATGCTCCATTTTTGCTTTTCTCTCATCAGCTTCTCTTTGTAACCTTCTTTCTTCAGCCTCAGCCTGTAACTTTCTTTCTTCAGCCTCAGCCTGTTTTTCTAATCTTTTATTTTCAGCCTCTATTTCAAGTCTCTTAATTTCAGCTTCTTTTTCAAGTCTCTTATTTTCAGCTTCTTTTTCAAGTCTCTTATTTTCAGCTTCTTTTTCAAGTCTCTTATTTTCAGCTTCTTTTTCAAGTCTCTTATTTTCAACCTCAGCCTGAAGTCTCTTCTCCTGTGATTCTGCTTCTCTTTTTTGTTTTTCCATTTCCATTTGTAATCTCTTTTCATCTACCTGCATCTGCAGTTTTAAATTTTCAGCATCTATTCTCTTTTGTTCAGTTAGTTCTTTCATTTTCTTTTCCTCCGACTTCAATGCCTTGGCATATTGAACAGTCGCAAATTCTTCTAATTTATCACCTGTCTTCCCAAGGGCTTTACCCTGCTCAATAAAGTACTCAAATGTAGACATGATGTCTAAAATGTGAGTACAGAACCTGAAATAATTAATTATCTTATTTCAATCTTAATAGCAACAAGACTTAATAAAGTGCTTGTGTAATCAATATGTTTACTCCAATCTCTGTGGGCAACAAGACTTGACACCAACTTGTATTATCAAATGTATAATAATATCACAAGTCACCTCTTAATTATCAGTGCACTACACAAATCAGTGCATAACCATCAGTTATTTATCATAACTGCACTACAATAGTGCATAAGCAAAAAACCACCAGTTAGTTATGATAAGTGCACTATAGATCAATAGTGCATGAGCATATATGTAACAATAGTGAAAGCTAACTATGCAAGAACTATGCAAACAATAACAAGACAATGTAAACAATAACAAAGGTCACCAACAATGTAAACAATAACAAAGATCAAAGTCAAATGTAAACAACAACAAAGATCAAAGTCAATGTAAACAACAACAAAGATCAGAGTCAATGTAAACAATAACAAAGATCAAACAATATGAAAACATTCGCATAAGTCAAATAAATAAACAGCGAAACTAAAAAGAAATGTGATGACAAAATGCGAAGATATGACAAACAAATGACGCTACAGTGTATACACAAAAATATACTTAAAGAACTGAATAATAGATAGGGGAGACCTACAAATACAAACAATCGAAATCGAAACTAAAAAACACAAAGAAAGAGAAAAAAAAAAGAGAAAATAAATATACAAGAAACAAAAATAAAGCACAACTCGTCACAACTAAACAGATATAGCAACGATTGTCGCTAGCAAATTTCACAGTAGGAAATTCGCACAGTCCCTAACGAAAACGCTAACAGTAGAACCTCTGTGACGTGGTATCTTCTACTGAAAGACACCGCCCAACCGAGAAAACCCGCTGAATATAAACATATAAATATACAAATACAAATAACATATAACATATAACAAACAGCAAAAAGTGTGAAAGAATTTAGAAGGCTCAGCTAGAACATAAGGGCACAGTTCACAAACAAAACAGGCCACTTAACTTCTATATGTCCCAAACGTCAGCACGGTGCAGAACAGGATGTCGTCAGCATTCTGAGGATAAAGATCCAACGTTGATTAACATCTGCTCCCATAGACAGCCATGACGAGGGAAATGAGCTTCTGACAGGAAACAGCTTCTGAACTTGACCTTCTGAATTCTACAAATTGACTTCTGAGACCGGAACAGTTGTTACGGCACTTGTCCTTCTTCTTAACAGATCAGGAAATCCATTCGCTCGGTACTTGTCCTTCTAGTTGCAGACAAACTTCAATACTGCCGAGCAGCGCCGGGTAGTTTCAAAATATCAACAACTGTCAGTAATGCCGCGTCTTTCAACAAAATTTCATCGAAGGTGATGAATAGAAACTGCAACGTTGTCTTGTAGTCTGCTGATGATGTCTGGGTTTGTTGACCACCTTGATAGCTGGTATCAGAGTAAATCCCCATACTGGCCACCAAAAATGATAAGGGTGGATTTAGGCTAAATGATAATGGTGCGCCACAATGCCAGGTACGTTAGCTCCGTATAAGATTGACGATCACTTGCCACCCCTATCGACACCTGGTATTAAAGTGCAAGATGTAGGTGTCTTCTCTGATTTTAGGATGTTGCTGTGTATGTGGTAGTAGAACAGTTCACAGGGTATAACACAGGCAACATGATGTGTAGAGTCATAGAAATGGTAACTTCGTTGTATAATTTTTTTCCATTTATTGCACGCCACAAAACAGTCAGGATATTTATATCATCAACATAGTTCAACGAGTTCAGCATTCAAAATCATAGAGTTCTAGTTCGTGAAGCTGTATAAATAATATATATATAAATTCTGCAACAGTGTCAGCTGCAGATCATCACTGTTCATAGACAATAATAAATATTCCCTTTCTGATGCTAGCAGATCAGATGTATACAATCAGTCCGTTTACTGTCTGCACGTGAATAGCATACATGGATTACAGGTCAGCTCGACCTTTATAACCTTCCTAAGTCTAACCATCTGACTTGGACGTGATCTCTGATATAACGAATCCTGGAACACAGACAATAGTCTTGTTGGTCTAGAGCGACCCATATATATATAACTAGTTCAGGTATAAAGATACCGGTGACTTAATCCTAGTCAAAGTACCTCTCCATTTTGAATCACACAGGCGAGCAAAAAGGCGACAAAATGACGAACCTCTAGATGATAGCATAAAGTTCGATACAAGAGGAATTACCTTATTTCGGAAAATCAACCATGAACATATGCCTCCAGGCAGGCTTGAATAATACTGGGAAATAGTCTAGTTAGCTAACTAACTCACAAAGACAATGTATTTCCCTCAGAAAATCACAAGACGCAGGTCGCGTCTGCTCGCGACTTAGACCATTTCTAAAACTCCCCGAGCTGGCCGGAACAACAAACGAAAACCAGGTCGAGACATGCGCAGAACGACAATCTCTGAGTCGCCGTTCACAATAAGACGATTCTAAGAACATTCGAGATAAAGGTCTTACACAGTCGCGCCTTTTATGGTCATGAAAAGAAGCGTTAAGAAAGGTTTCAGGCATCTACAACAGTTGACTGATACTACCAAATAAGGAGATATGGTCACGCTTCGTTCAAGAAATTATAGACCGAACGTGTCTCTATACAAGAGAAGGCAAACTCCTAAAAAATTGTAGTCTCGATAACTCGGATTATGTCCCTTTGACTGTAAAAAACATAATACACACTTCAGTCAAAAAATGATCATACATACGAAAAATGATCATACAAAGGCTTTGAAAAAAGTAATTATTTGTGCGTAACAACTTGGTCATTAGTTTGGGTTGGGTTTTTATATTTAGTTCCCCTTTCTGTAAGGTACGAGGTGTTCCTTTTGATAGACGATTTAAGTATTTGCATGATTTCCGGAAAACATTGGTTTCTTTGTTCCGTGTTCAAAGGGAGAAAATCCTGTATGTTCATTGGGGACCTCTCTATACGCAAAGAGGGCCGCGGGCAAAACCCTATCCCAATCTTGAGGATGATCCTCAGTTATCTTCCCTAGTAAGTTTTTGAGTGTTCTGTTCAGACGTTCCACCATCCCATTAGACATAGGATGATAGATACTACTCAATGATCTATCTATCTTCAGAGTAGACATCACTTGAGACATGGTATCCGATATCAATTGGGTGCCATGATCTGATAATATTTCTCCGGGGAATCCCAGACGAGAAAATATTAGCCAAAGAGCGTCTGCAATATCGGCAGTGGAAATGCTCTTCAGAGGTATAGCCTCTGGCCAACGTGTGCACATGTCAACACACGTTAAGATAAACTGTTGTCCTCTGGCAGATTTGATCTTAAACGGACCAATAATGTCTATTGCCATTTTCTGAAACGGCCTAATAGGAATATCTGCAGCCTGAATAGGTGCAGCATGGCGTGGACCTTTGGATTTGACTTCTTGACATACCTTACAAGATCGACAATAAATCCGTATGTCTTTGTTTACAAAAGGCCAAAAGAAAGCCGCAAGAACTCTAGACTTAGTACGGGAAAAACCCATATGTCCAGCACACTGAGAGTCATGAGCGTGCTGCAAAACTTTAACTCTCAAATTCTTGGGAACAAGAATCTGAGAATGCATTGACGTAGTAGAGTCTTGGACCATACGCACAAGTACGCCATTCTTCATTGTAATCCAAGATTTTCGATTTGTATCTTTATTCGGATCACCTTTTGTTGCAAGAGTGAAGAATTTCTTTAGAGTCGGATCATCTTCTTGCTGTTTTATAAATGAGTCACGAGAAATTACCAAGGGATCTACTTGGTTATGCACTTCAGTATCTTCAGTAGATGTAGTTTGAGGCATATTTAGAGCTTGTGCTCTTGTGACTACTGCATTAGCAGTTTGCATATTTTGTTCTTCCCAAGCAGCAATTTGTTGCGGAGTGCATTCTTTGACTCCGTGAATACGACCAATGATGAGATCAGCGATCGGATTCGGCAGAAGACATGCGTGCACATCTCCCGTAAAGAAAGGAGTAGCGATATTGATGATAGCAGTAGAGTACTTCTCTAAGGTGCCGCCAAATGTTACACATTTGACTACCTTGCCTGTGGCATGGGAAGGATCTATAAGTGACTGTCTAACACCAATGGTGGTGCATCCAGAATCAAATAGAATTGAGACTGGGCTATCATTTACTAGACCTTTATGTAAGACAAGAGATCCTCTTCCATCATGTGCGACTGACGCAGGAAGAGCAGGAAGAGGGTGACCACAACTCAAAGTAGACACCGTAGTTGGTTCGAATAATGTTTTGCATTGGGGGCATTGAGATGCTCTCCCAAAATCAAACGCAGAACATGCCATATTATTATTAGAGTTTTTATTATCACTAGTCTGATCACAGGCTTCATGTGACTCTTGCCGTGCAGAGTTTGCCTGATAATGTGATTTATGTCCCTTATATTGCGATCTACCTCGCTTATCATTGCCTCTCCAATTATTATTTCCTCTATTGTAACCCCTATTTGGGTTTGAGTCATAGTTCTCATGGTTACAATCATTATGTTCATTATAATGAGTATCTCTGTAACTATGGTCTTGTTGTCTCCATGATGGATGACTTGGATAGTTCCTATAATGACTTCCTCTGCGGAAATTCCTATAATTATGGCAACCCCTGTATCGAGGGCTGTCAACTCGTCTCCAGTTCTTCGAAGAAGAACCTTGAAATGATTGATTACCTTGATTTTGATAATTATTCGAGTTACTCTTTTTATCAAACCTGTTTTGTGGTCCTTGAAATTTGTGTGAGTAATTAGGGTTGTATGGTGTTGCTGAAGCAACTGGCATACTTTCCTTAACCTTAGCATTGCTAATAGCTACGTCCGGATGTGCAGTGACGTATTGGGTACAATATTCTTCCATTTCTTTTAGTGTCTTGGGTTTACGCTCATGTAGGAATTCAAGGAATGGTTTATTTACACTTGACATAATCTTGTCCCTGAGCAACAAGTCCATAAGGGCTTCATATGTCTTTTCTGTTTTGGACAGCTCAATCCAACGATTAAATGTAAGACGTGTCCTTGCAATGAATTCTGAGAATTCTACACCTGTTTCAGGTACCATTCTCTTAAACAAAAGACGGTAACCTTCCTCTGTTAATTGATATTTTTTTAATAAGGCTGCTCTGATAACATCATAATTATCCTGGTCAGCCTCTTCTACCAAGCTTAAACTAGTCAGAGTGTCACCTTTCAGTATCTCTGATAACTGACTAGCATATTGTGATCTATCCACATTATGATTTCGACAAGAACGTTCAAACCTATCTAGCCAAACTGTTATATCGTCACTGGATGGATTAAATGCTGGTAGCTTGATCTTATAAATAAAAGGTTTACCACTACCACCAGATGACTGATTAACATTACCCATGTTTGTCAATTTCAATTTTTCTAACTCAAATGCTAACAGTTTTTCCTCATGTTCCCTTTTTGCCTTTCTCTCCTCGGCTTCAGCTTCTCTATTTTGTTTTTCCATTTCCATTTGGAATCTCTTTTCGTCCACCTGCATCTGCAATTTCTTTTGTTCAAATTCTAATTCCAATCGTCTATCCTCAGCTTTTTGTGCTTTTTCATATTGTTTGGTAGCATACTCCTCCAACTTATCACCCGTCTTACCTGGGGATTTCCCTTGTTCAATAAAGTAGTCTAAAGTCGACATAATGTCTAACAATAACCTGAAAAAGTCAATGAAATTATTTCAAAGTAAATGAGAGCAAGTTTTCATAAACTTGAATAATCGGCTCCCTATATCCCAATCTCTGTGGGAGACAAGCCTTTAATAAGGTCTTGTATACTCACTTGTATAATAATAATAATGATAGTAATAAACTACAAGTTTATTCTATAACCCAAGTGTATGATCTAATATACCTTATAGCATATGTCAACCAACAACATAAAGAAATGACAATCAAAGAAAGACAATACGAAAACATTCACAGAAATCAAATAAGTTAAATAGAAAAACAGAAGAAAATAATCACAGAACCTGTGATGACAACCGCGAAGAAATAAACAACACAAATGACGTCACAGTGTATAAATATCAAGTTGTATAGAACTAAATGACAGGAAAGATGAGACCTACAAATACAAACAAATCAAAACAAAACTAAAGAACAGAAAAATATTACAAAAACAACGATAGGTACAGTCGTCACAGCTAACAAAAAATAGCAACAAATTGTCGCTAGCAAATTTTCAATTAAGAAAATTCGCACCTACTGAACGCTATTACAAGACCTCTATTACGTGGTATCTCTTATAATAGTCACCTTACCCAACCTCCCACGGACATATACACAACACTAATATGCAACATGTAAACACTTAAACATAAATACATATATGTCATATAATGTAATGTGTGTGTTGAAAAGGAGGTTCAGTTGTTATCACACAATAATACTGTCAATTAACTAATGAAGTGCCACTTTAATGCATAATTAATTATGGTATAAACTATTACAATGTTCAATTTTTTTGAGCACACCAGAAGATCCACCGTTGAAATCTATGCACTTTTCGCTAACACAGTTACTTCTTCAATAAATCTGTTGTGAAAACTGTCTGCTCTGTTACAAATGTCAACAAGCGCTGACCTAGTTCCAGTGTTATGTTTGACAGGTCAAGCTGACATCGTCTGAAAGTTGTACTGCTTGTGTTCGTGTGTGTCGTATGCAGCCACAAGAAACGTTCTGGTAACAGTAGCTGGCTTCTGGCAATGTCCACTGTGCAGGTTAGACCCAGAAATCTGGCCTACCACATTGATAAATAAGTTTTGTGGCTATCGCATTGATAAGTATGAGTTTCTTGCAGTCTAATAGGGTCATACTGGACACGTAAATGGAAGGTCAACTCGTTCCGACACAGTGCTGACATTGAGTGAGAAATGTAGATGTAAATAACGCGAATGGGTGTATAGTTCTGATAAGTTGACAAGTCACTCACTCAATCATAGTTTGATGTCAATAAGGGCAGACCACTGATGACGTTTCATACATTTATTAATGGACATACACTTCGACCTCACAGGTACAGTCATTAGAACACGTTGGCACAACAATCATCATATACTTGAAAAATTGGTGACAATATCAGATGTATAGTTATGTGGTACATCAATATAAAGGAACGATAGAAGGGAAACACTCAATCTCCTGGTTGTCTATCGTCTCAGGTTCTAACTGACTAATCGCGTCAGTTAAGGTGGATACATACAACATCAACAATAATGGTTCACTGACCGAACCTTCTCCTGGCTAAGATTCTTAAGCCGAAAGTTCATCCAATGGTTATGACGACCATGTTAAACCACAGTAATGGGTTTTTATATTATCTAGCTCCCTGTACCATCATCAGGTAGTAAGACATTTTCTGTTCTCCGATGATAGTCTTACAATGGCGGGAATCAAATATGGCTTCTCCTCCCTGAGCTTCGCTCACTTGGGATGGAGAAGTATGAAGCAGGATTACTTCGATATATAGTCATAAATGTCCTCATTGCTTCTATCTATTTCTGCTATCAATAAGCTGGTTACTGGAGTAATCTGGTGCTGCTAAATTACATGTCATCTTCATCTGTGGTCAGCAACCCGAGATGCACGATAATACGTCTCTCGTTTCGTCTTAGCGACAAAGTTCAGAAAAAAAAGGTTATGTGTTTTACCTTGGTTTAGAAAACACATACAGGCGAATAACGCACGCCATTCCTAGGCGTTAATAATGAATATAGGAGAATCTCTGATAATGCCATTATACAGAGACACCATCTCCTTCCTAGAATAGATCACAAATCACTCTTTACACTTTCTAAATAACCAGCCATAGACACAACGACATGGCAGCCTTCCTCTTCTCTCTTCAGAACACGCTGCGCATGCCTAACAACGCCTTCCACCCCCAGAGTTCAGCTCACAAAATAGTCCGACATAGAAATACAAAGATACAAAGATATAAGAGCCAATCACCTTAACTAGACAAGAATACATATAAATTCAGGTCATAAACATTTTAAACAAGACCAATCTGTTTCTGGCCATACCTGGCGCAAAAAAATGACATAAACAATATTTATACGCCAGATTGACCCACAAGAAAAGATAACCCATGTAATCGAATCTAACATCGACCGATCCGGGTTCTGTCCCCTTACTCTCCAAATCATCCTAAAAGGGAAATTTTACAGGAAAAGTATTAAAGAAAATAATCCTTGAGAGATTAAAAGAGTCCATAGACAAGCAACTGAGAGATGAACAAGCAGGTTTTTCGACAAAACCGATCCTGTGCAGACCAGATAGCTACATTAAGAATAATAGTTGAACAAAGTCTGGAATGGAATTCACCGCTATACATCGGATTCGTGGACTATGAAAAGGCATTTGACAGTGTAGACAGAATCGCTTTGGAAAGTGATGAGGCATTATGGAGTTCCCATGAAGATAATTAACTTAATAAAGAAGACCTATGAAGACATGACATGCAGAGTTCTTCATGAAGGACAGCTTACAGAACCGTTTAAGAATAGAACGGGAGTGAGACAGGGATGCCTCTTGACTCCATTTCTTTTCTTACTAGCAATAGATTGGGTTATGAAAACATCGACATCACACAACAGAAATGGAATCCTGTGGAATCTGACTGAACAGCTTGATGATCTGGATTTTGCAGATGACTTGGCTCTTCTGTCCCATAAGCGTAATCAGATGCAATAAAAAATGAAAATTCTCGATGAGAGGTCACAAGAAGTGGGTCTGAAAATACACAGGGAAAAGACAAAAATAATGAGAATAAATGCAGGTAATGATAACATGGTTGAACTTGAAGAAACACCAATAGAAGATGTAGAATCGTACACACATCTTGGCAGCAATATAGACAAGACAGACAGTGATATCAAACTAAGAATACAAAAAGCAAGAGGAGCTTTCATTGCCTTGGGAAATATATGGAGATCAAGAGAAATCGGATCCAACACGAAAATAAGAATCTTCAACTCAAATGTGAAGTCAGTCCTATTGTATGGCTCTGAGACATGGAGAACAACAAAGACAACAACCAACAAGCTACAGACTTTCATAAATGGGTGCTTGCGTAGAATAGAGGGATTAAAATGGTATGACAAGGTTACCAACGTGGAACTGATGACAAGAACTAGACAAGTGCCAGTGGAACAAGAGATGAGAAGAAGACGATGGCGATAGATAGGACACACACTGAGGAAAACTGTTGATAGCATTACAAGGCAGTCCTTGTTCTGGAACCCCCAGGGCAAGAGAGGCAGAGGTAGACCAAGAAGCACATGGAGAAGAGAGCTTGAAACAGAGGTGAAAATGATGAGGAGAACGTGGAAAGAACTTGAGATGATGGCACGTGACAGGAGGACTTGGCATGTGTTTGTTGAAGGTCTATGCTCCTTGGGGAGTGGAGGGTTATGAATGAATGAAATATGTACGTACATATACAAATGTATAATTGATTTAGTCATTTTGAGTGAACTGCACCCGTAAATCCCAGTCATTTAAATACTTATAACAGAGCTATTAAAGCAATATTTTACTGAGTTAAATCAGTTTGTAGCTCATCAGAACGAGCCAAATCCTTACTCATTGAAGGTCGGGAAATATATAAAGTTTACACAGCCTGGATCCTATCAGCCGTAGTACTTGATTTCTTAAATTCCTATGAGGCTCGCTAGGATTGAAGCACCATTCTTCAATTCACATCTCTGCCAAGAGTAATCTTGAGGAAAAGGTAGACACCTTTGAAGCACTCAGTAGATACTCTGAATTTTGGCCACTGTTGGACCATCACTGAAGAGCAAGGGGAGTAAATCCCTTATCTTTATCTCTGTGGATCTGGTTTTTATCTTCTTGTCGCCAGTTGATGTTTGGCTTCTCTGGATGGAATCGCTTCCCTCCCTCTACCCTTGTCGATGTGTCTGGTTTGGTTTGGAGTTCGGATTCTTAATTTGTCTTGATAGTCGCCTCTTTGCTCGGAGATTGATGAGTTAGTATTTGATTGATGCAGGATCGGGCCTTCTGAGTTTTTCCGGTTCATTGTGGTCATTGGGTGGTTCTTGCCTCATCTTTAGTGTCGTATTGTGAGTACATTGTAGCCTCCTTTTGGGGTCTTCTTGGCCTCCTGTATCCTAACTGGACTGTACTTTCTTCACTTGGAGAGTTTCATCTTTCTTTGGGTTTGTTTTCAGTTGCCTATTTGTAGGATGTGGTTCTTCCTGTCTTGGTATTTGAGGAATGACTGCAGTCATCACCACATATTTGTTTTTTAACATGACTGAATCTTGTTTGGTTTATCGATGTAGGCGATGTGGCTGGTTCAATACTCTCCTATTTTACTCTCGTTGTCTGGTGAAGATTTTGATGATACCTCTTGCTGTATGAGTTAGGTATGGAGCTGTCTCTGAACTCATCCATGAACTCACGAATTTAGTTTAGCGTGCTAATAATCCACTCTGCGATTTCAACCACCGAGTGATCTATTACTTCATTCAGGTCAGGGTCTGCTGCCTTTGTCTCCTCTTTCGCGGTGTTTGGCTATGTGATGTTGAGCTGTTCCATTGATTCGTCCTAGTGTTTCGTAGACTTTTGCCTACTTTTCAGCTTTTGGAAAGCTTTTATTGCTGGGTTCGGTTATTCTTTTTTTCGGACTTATAGTTTGGTTCGATCCATTGGAAAAATTTTACATTGTGTTGTTGAGAGAGGCTGAGCCACAATTATGTGGATTATAAAGCGCACTCACACGAGGCTTGCTGATCTGCGACTACGAATGTTGTTGTTGTTCGTCCATCACGGGTGATGAAGACCACTCTGTTCATCCAATTATTTAGGAATATGTTAGGTTAGTCTATGGGTACGAAGGTGACTGATGAGCCTGATGCGGGCCTGGAAAGATCTCGGACAGTGTGGGCAGGGAATGTTTGCTTCATGTGAAGGTTTTATTGCACGGTCCTTTCTAGCTTGTCTCCGCTGTTCCGCTGCTGCTCTTCTGGATGATTCGCATGCCGCTGCACCTTTACGAAGAGATGTGCGTCAAGCAGTTCGGTCTTGCGCAGCAGCTTCCCATGTGTCAGGGTTTATGTCAAAGGTTTTCAATCACGTCTTTAACGTGTCTTTGAAGCGCTTCTTTTGGCCACCATGGGAGCGTTTACCCTTCTGTATCTCACCATAAAAGAGTATCTTTGGCAGTCGATGGTCTGGCATGCGGACTACATGACCTGCCCAGCGAATCTGTGACTGCATCAGAATAGTATCAATACTAGGGATACCAGCTCTGTCAAGAACGGCGGTATCCGGGATCTTGTCTTGCCATTTGATGTTCATTATCTTCCTGAGACAGACTGTATGGAAGTGGTTTAGCTTCTTTACGTGGCGCCTGTATACAGTCCATGTTTCACTTGCATATAGCAGCACTGGAAGCACCGCAGCTCTGTACACCTTCAGCTTTGTCTGTAGACTAATGCCACTTCGATGCCAAACGTTGGTGTATAATCTGCCAAATGTGCTGCTGGCTTTGGAGATCCTGGTGTTCACCTCATCATCAATGACAATGTTCTGGGATAGTGTGCTACCAAGGTATGTGAATCTGTTCACAACATTCAGTTTCTCACCATTAACCTTGATGATTGGCTCAGTATAAACTGTGCCAGGAGCTGGTTGGTACATGATTTCTGTTTTCTTCGTGTTGATGGTAAGCCCAAAGTTGGCGCAGGCTTCGGAGAATCTATCCACACTATGCTGCAGATCAGCCTCTGAGCCAGCATTGAGGGCACAATCATCAGCAAACAGAAGATCTCTGATGGTGTGTGATTTGACCTTGGTTTTTGCTTGAAGCCTCCTAAGGTTAAACAATTTTCCATCAATACGATAACTAATGTCGATTCCTGTGTCCCCGTCTCTAAAAGCAACCGTCAGCATAGCAGAAAACATGATACTGAACAGAGTCGGTGCAAGTACGCACCCTTGTTTAACTCCATTTGAGACGGGGAAAGGCTCTGATAGCTCACCGTTTTCCTGAACTCTAGCCTGCATTCCATCATGCAGTTGCTGCATTATTGTGATAAATTTCTTTGGGCAACCATATTTTGCCATGATCTTCCATAGACCCTCTCTACTGACCGTGTCGAACGCCTTTGTCAAGTCGATGAACGCTGTGTACAGGTCACAGTGCTGTTCTTGGCATTTTTCTTGTAGCTGTCTTGCAGCGAACACCATATCTGTGGTTCCACGTTCTTTCCGGAATCCACACTGACTTTCAGGTAAAAGACCTTTGTCAAGATGAGCCGTAAGGCGATTCAAAAGGATTCTGGCGAATATCTTCCCAGCGATTGATAAAAGAGAGATGCCTCGATGATTGTTACAGTCTTGGCGATTACCTTTACGTTTATATAGATGTATAATTGACGCATCTTTGAGATCGTGTGGGATGGTTTCACTCTGCCACATTTGCTGGAAGATCATGTGAAGTTTCTCTATCAGAACTGCACCGCCATCTTTATAAACCTCAACAGGAATTGAATCGGAGCCGGGGGCCTTTCCACTAGACAGTTGACGAATCGCTTTCTTAGTTTCCTCCAGAGTTGGTACATCATCTAATGCTTCATTTATAGGAATTTGGGGCAGGCGGATGATGGCTTCGTCGTTAATAGATGATGGCTGGTTCAGAATATTATTAAAATGTTCAGCCCAGCGTTGGAGCATTTTTTCCTTGTCTGTAATTAGTGTTTTTCCATCTGCATTAAGGAGGGTAAATGATCCTGATGATGTTGGACCATAGACCGCTTTGAGTGCAAGGTAAAAATTTTTCAAGTCATGGCTGTCAGCAAAGCCTTGGAGCTCATCTGCTTTATTACTCAGCCATGAATCCCGCATCTGGCGTAGTTTATGTTGGACGATTCTACGCATGTTGTTGAAAGCGTCTTTCTTGAATGTAGATTTTGGATCATTTAAATATGCTTTATGGAGATGGTGTTTCTCAGCCAACATCTGCTTTATATCATCTGAGTTCTCATCAAACCAGTCATTTTGTTTCTTGATGGAAGGACCCAGGACCTCTGTAGCAGTGTTGTAGATCTGCTCACTTAGGGCTGCCCAATTTGTTTCCTCACTTTGGCCGTCTAGCGAGATAGATTTGAGACGGTCTTCTAAGGTGTCAGTAAATGACTGTTTGATTTTTGTCTTCTTTAGTTTGGTGACATCCAGCCTCTTTTGAGTTTTCTTCCCCTGCGGGCGCCTGGCTGGTTGGATACGAATTTTAAGTTTAGATACAAGAGGCGATGATCAGTCCAACATTCGGCACCACACATGGACTTGGTCACCCGGACATCTTGCCTGTCCTTCTTCCTAACAATTACATAGTCAATTAAGTGCCAATGCTTTGAGCGAGGGTGCATCCAGGAGGTCCTGTTGCGGGTAGGAAGTCGAAAAATGGTGTTGATGACAAGGAGGTCATGTTCTGCGCAAGTCTGGAGGAGAAGAAGTCCATTGCTGTTACAGCGACCCATGCCGTACCTTCCAATAGTGCCATTCCAGGAGATGTTATCTGAGCCTACTCTTGCATTAAAGTCACCAAGAATGATGAGCTTATCTGCTTTAGGAACTGATGCAATGACTGCATGTAGTTCTTCGTAAAACTTATCTTTGACGTCATCCTGGTTTGTCATAGTTGGTGCATACGCGCTAATGATGGTGGCATGTTTTCTTCCATAGAACAGGGGGATCTTGACCGTCATCAGTCGGTCATTTATTCCCTTTGGGGGCCCCGCTAACTTGCTGACAATTGCTGTTTTGATTGCAAATCCAACCCCTGCTTCTCGTCTTTCTCCAGTTCCTCTTCCGCTCCAAAAGAATGTATAACCTGCACCCTTTTCGCAAAGTTGGCCCTCACCTGCAAGTCGAGTTTCACTCAGTGCTGCTATGTCAATGTTGTACCTGGCCAGTTCTCTTCCAATCAGGGCAGTTCGTCTCTCAGGTCTGTTTGCTTTAAAGTCTTTGTCAAGGAGAGTGCGCACATTCCATGCGCCTAGAATGAGGGGGAAAAATCTGTTCTTTCTTTTTCTTATATGTCGCCCGCCGAAATAGGGTACCCACCAACCGCGGTAAGCTGGTTAGGTAATGGTGGAGCAGGCAATGTTTAGGGCACCTTTTCTAGCCCCATCCTCATGCCATGGAGGTGAGCAGTGCTTTCCTAAAGAGGGCTGCTCAGTCACTCAGGGGGCTGCCGAATCCCACTGCTGCTCCGATCAGTGGAAGACGACCATATGGCCTGAGCCGCCTGTGTGTAGGTCTGCGACTACGACTGCCAGCGTACCCACGCCTGCCGCTTCGCCGCTCGCCCATCGCCACAGGACTTGTTGTGTGTGGATGGATGAATGGATGAAAGAGTGACTTGCGTGGTGATTTGGATTAAAGTGAGGAAGAGTTGCGCAATTCGTCGACCTCACTCTCTCGCCTGGGTCCATCTCAATCCAGTGGCAAAACAAGTCAAGACGACTGGAGGACTACGAATGTAAACCACCTAACGATGACGTTAAGTAGGTTTTGTTTTCGTTCTCTACATTACTATGTAGCTCGTGCCTTTCAACCATTGGTCATGTGCATGGAACTGTCGGTTATATCAGGAGCTTTTTGTATAGTGTGATACACTTCCCGATTGTGTATGCTGTATTTATGGTCTTGTAGCCTTCTTCCTGATGGTGCTTCTTAAACTATATTTCGTGTTATTGTTGCTGTTATTGAATTAAGTGGGGTATAAATAGCCCAGGTTATCTATACCCTCAGGGTTATTCTAGGTTAGGTCACATTACCCAAGGGCATAGTCTGGTTGATTTGGGAGTTGGGCTGGAAAAGGTAAGAGGGGGGGAGGAGAAGAGATTAATCTAGCCTGTTAAACAGGCATTAAAAAACGACAGGAAATCATCTAAATCCGAAACAACACGAACGTCATTGGTTACTGCAGATTAGTTTAAGCAGTAATTCTCTTCTTTTTGTTGTTGTTGTTGTTGTTGTTGCAATCACGACCCAAATTTCACAGTTGGTGAAGCTAATGGCTCATGCAATCAATGTATGAATTCAGTCAAATGCATGCCGCCGCTCAAAACTTTGAGTAAAGGAAACGTAAGGGACGCGACCCATTACAATGTTTCCCCACGAGCCAATTTTGGGTTGCGACCCCATATGATGAGAATCAGTGATTTAGAGGCACAGATATAGAGATTAGCACAATGTTTGGCAGAGCACACCGCATTCTTACTTAAACTTACCTTTCGTTTTTTCTTTGACCTCCAGGACAAACTTCTGCTACAGTAAAATCATCCGCTAAAGACAAATGTCATTCTTTAGAGGGAAGCAAGGAGGCTTAACTACAAAGGACGTCAGCGATCAAGAGCTGAGTGACTTTGGTGAGTCTCTGTCTCTCGCTGTCTTCCCATAATCACGAGATACTATTCTGTGTAGGGTTTGATGATGATTTTTTGCTTTTTTCAATATATTTTATTAAATTAGATACTGTAAATGTGAGTATACCGTTCTTGTACTGTTATGTTTTTTCTCATCTTTAAAAAAAAATATCAATATTAAAAATGCCTGTGAGAATAAATGGATACAGTATAATGAGAGAACGGAAGGGCAGAATGTTAGAATGGCCTGCTTGCCCAATTCTTAACCTTTTGAAAATACAGTTTGTTCATTCGTTGCCTCTCTCTCTCTCTCTTTCAGTCTCTCTCTCATTTACTATCTTGAATAAAACTTCTCTTTCCTGTGGTATTTGACAGTCTTACCTTGTGGTTCTTAATTTACTTACTTACTTAGTCGTTCCCCTTCTACCGTGAGGTTTGGAAGAGAGAGCGCCAGACTATCCTATCGGCTGTCTTCCTCCTGGCCTGGTTCCATTCTAGTCCTCGGCCCTTCAAAGATTGTCTAATGTTGTCCTCCCAGCGGACTCTGGGTCGTCCTGGGGGTCTGGATCCTTGGCTCTTTGTTTCCCATGCTTGTCGTGGTAGCCGATCTTCTCCCATTCTGCAGACATGGCCAAACCATCTTAGTTGGGACTGTTCTACTTGGGTCTGCAGGGGGTGGGATTTAAGGCCTTGTCGTGTCGTCTGGTTGAGTACCATGTCTCTTCTTGTTACTTCAACCACCTTCCTCAGATACCTCATTTCTGAGGTTTGGATCTAGCTTTTGTGGGTTGTAGTCATTGCCCATGACTCGCATCCATATGTCAAGACTGGGACATAGGTGGAGCGGTATACAGCCATCTTCGTTTTCTTACCAACCTCTCTCTTGCTGAGGAATCCTCGATTTATGGCCTGAAAAAGTCTCCCAGCTGCTGCTTTTCGAGTGGCCAACTCTTCTTTGATGCCTCCCTTTCGGTCAATAATAGCTCCGAGGTATTTAAAGTGGTCTACCTGCTCCAGGACCTGTTCTCCCAGCTTAATCTGATGTCTTCTTTCTTCTCGTGATATCACCATGGATTTTGTTTTAGAGCTGCTTATGACCATCCCTCTCTTCTCCAGCTCTTCCTTCCAGACTTGCAGGTTGAATTGGAGATGTGCCTCTGATTTAGCAATCAGGGCAACATCATCAGCAAATGCCAGCTCCGAAATACAGACCTGTCTCATCTTCCAGTACCCCACTGAATACTTTCTTGTTCTCTCCTTACATGCCTTAATGACATCGTCCATGAGGAGTATGAAAAGGTAAGGTGACAGGATATCACCTTGTCTTACACCAGTGGTGGTCCTGAACTCTTCTGACTTATGGTTTGCTGTCCTCACATAATTTCTGCAAGACTTGTAGAAGCTCTGTATAGCATGAATCAGAGGTGCTGGAATGTTCTTCCTTGCCAAACAATCCCAAAGTTTGCTCCAGGGGACCCTGTCAAACGCCTTTTCCAGATCTATGAAACAAAGATGGATCTCACTCTTATACTCAAGGGCCTTTTCACTCAACTGTCTGAGTGTGAAGATTAGGTCTTGAGTACTTCGGTTCGCTCGGAATCCGCACTGGACCTCATCCAGTTGTGGCTCAGCTAGGCGTCGGAGTCTCTGCTCTAGGATTCTAGAGTAGATTTTACCAGGGACACTGAGAAGGGATATGCCTCTATGGTTTCCACACTGTCGATTGTCACCTTTTTTGAAAATTGGTGTTATGATGTTAATCTCCCAATCCTTTGGTATGGTCTTATTGTACCACGATGCCTGTAGAACCCTTAAGAGTAATAGGTCGCCTGATGCTCCCATGTACTTAACCATTTCTGGTGTTATACCATCATGCCCTGCTGCTTTGCCCATCTTGATTTTCTCCAGTGCTGCCTTCAGTTCTTCCATCTTTATGTCATCTTCACCATCATTGGTTTTCTCTTCTGTGCTAGTGGTTATCATTTCTGATGCTTCACCATGCTCACCATCCAGGAGTTCTGAGAAATATTCTTTCCATCTTTCCATTACTTCCTTCGGGGCAGTAAGCAATTTGCCTTGCTTGTCCTTTATAAATTTGAGAGGGCATTGTTTTTCCTTTCTCATGTTCTTTCGGGTCTTATAGAACAATTTCTGGTTTTCTTGTGCATCTTTTTCTAGCTTTTCTCCAAATTCTTCCCAGGACTTCTGTTTTGCTGCTAGCACTTTGTTCTTTGCTTCTGTTCTGAGTGTCACATATTCTCTATATTTTTCCATCTGTCTTGTTGTGTTTTTAGCTCCTAAGTATTGTTTCCATGCCATTTTCTTCTCTCTTAATTTCTCTTTGACTTCCTCTGTCCATCAAGGTGTCCTCTTTCTCTTGTTCCCAAGTCGGATTTCACCGCATGCTTCTGCTGCAGCTGTCTTTATGATATCCTTGAATTTATTCCAGAGGATTTCCAAGTCATCAGGTCGTTCTTCTGTGTTGCTCACCGCTGCAGCAATAAGCCCCTGATATCTGGTCTTAATTTCTGGCTCTTTCAGCTTGTAGGTCCTAATGCTCATTTCTCCCTGTGGTGGGTTTTGATGTTAAATAGCTAAAATGTGAATTTATGCAGATGTGAGTTCAAGCTGTGAAGGCCCCTGAGTCTAATAAATAATAGGTTTGTATTATCAGAGCACCTTGCTGCTACCACCCTACGACCTCAACCTGCGACGTATTTTCTCCTAAGTAAAATAATGATGTATGTATGTTATCTGGCCAGTGTCTAGGGTAATGTAAAATGTGATGTGATAAAATGACAACAAATACACCTAAGTCTATAGGAAAAGTAATTAACAACACCCAGAGTTAAGTTTAAAATGTGAATTATTTTTTTACAATTTATTGTTCCAGTATCACAATTTTGTGTATACTGGAATTGAAATTCAAAATGATCAATCAAAATATTTACATCAAAATGATTCAATTTATAACTGTATATATTATTATTCACAAATTTAATTACATGTGTCAATCTAGGACAATGTCACTGTACTATTGCTCCTATGAATGGGTACTGTTAGGAAGAACGTCTGAGTTCATCACAATCTGAATAATTTATTAAACACTTGGGAAATGAGAGTAATTTTTGGTTTGATCTATCAAATGCCTGCACACACTGGCTTAACTTTGTGGCTTCTGATGTGCAGGATGAAGTATAGTCACACCACCAGCTTCCAATAACAAGTCAGGCTTCTGATCTTGAAATAACAAGGAGGCCCACAGTTGATACTGCCTCACTTCTTTAGATGCAGAAATATACAGATCTCAGTTGACCTGGGCTCACTTCGAGTTATAGATGAAACCCTGGAACAATATAAATGTGTCCTACATCACCCTCTGATATACTCTCTCTTTCCCTAACTAAACATTTTCAATTATATTCAGATTCAGCATGGTAACTACACAATTAGTTAACGTTCCCAATTGGTTTGTTACCCCATTCATGGTCAAATAAACTTCAAACTACAGTTTGACACTTTCATTGACAAAGAAAACATTTTAAGTTAATAATATCAAGTCATGTACAAAGACGGTGACTTGCTGAAGAAGACGGCCAGTGGTTTTCCTGGTCTTATGTCACAATACTGTACAACACTTGCCCCATTACTATTTAATTTTATTTTCTCCCAAAGTGTCAGAAAACCTGTCGGGCTTTTCTACACTTGTTACTATATTTCCTAACAACTCTGTGAAACAACACAAAGTTTGATGTTGGCTTCACTCTAGATAATCTTTTTCCCACATAATTTTCATACATATTCAATAATACATACATCGTAATAATCATAATAATGATACAAAGGTTTTATTTCTTACCGCATCAAATGAAAATTTCCTACTAATAAGGTTAATTTCGATATATATGGTCTGGTGCAGATCAGCAAAGCCAAGACCGTACTATGATCTTGCTTTTAACACAACTTTATTGTAGAAACAATTTTCTAAAGTGGCAACGAACGCCTTTCCCAAATGATTTTTATCACCCTCATAGTATATTTAACTCCAGCCAATCAGGACCTGTTTGGCATTCTAGCGTCTTCTTTTCAAACTGAACTCAAATTTTCAAATCTTGGACTACCCTTACCCTTCCCCCACTATCTGTCAAGCTGAGAAAGAAGTAGTCTGTTCGTCCATCTGTCTTCTGTCAATATCTCCTTTATTTACTACTAGTTTATAATTCTGACAAGTAATTTGTGATCCCGTTGCTGGCTGTCACACAATGGTTACATTTTTATAAGTTTATTAATTATATTTACTATTATCGTTTTCCTACTATCTAACCTTATATGCTTTGCTTTTGGTTCAAATTCAAATTTCTGTAAACAACGAACTAGTGATACGACCACCAATGCTCCATTCCCCCTCTCACTTACTGTATATTTAAATTTCCACGTTACATCGTAATTTTTTTCTTTTTCTTAACTGCCGTTCTCATTCAGAACGTAGCAGCGCCTTTGTAGTACGTCACAAAATTTCTACAACGCGTTTTCTTTACGTTACCTTATAGTTAATTTTTTTAGCCTGAAATACACAGTGTGTGTGTATATATTCTGGCGTGTCCAACAGTGTGGATATCGTATTAGAACCGCGTGTTAAGCGAAGAGGGGTTATGCAAGGCGGCGTTAATCTTTGCGCTAATACTTGCCGCAGTTTCGTGCCGCAGATCGGGAAATTGTCCGGATTGCTACAATTAGTGGCGTTAAAGTTAAAATATTACGTTAATTCAGACGGTAGTTTGGTGTCACAGTTCTGGCAGATCGTTAATTGTTAGTCTCAAGGACAAAACTAGGAAAGCGTGTTAGATTTAACGGCGGATTCTTGTCTACGCGTTACTACGATATAAAATACAGCGCTCTACTGGCGTTGAGGAAGCTGATAGGCAAACACCCACGGGCGGGTTTATATATATTATCATAGGAGTAAAATCTTACTGAATTTAGCGATTGTTTTCACAGATTTCGCTACACTCCCGCTCGTTTACTTGGTTTCTTGCATGATGTTGGGCAGTTCCTAGGCTGAGCAACTCTTTCAGTTGTTCTTTTGATTGTTAGCAGGTAGTGATCACTTCCAATCTCTGGCCCCCTCCAGACTCTAGCATCCCGGACATATTTGAATGAGCTTCTCCTAACAATGGCATAGTCGATCACTGACTTCTCATTCTTGGTTGGTTCACATCTAGTGTATGCATGTTTGCGCTTATGGGGGAACTTTGTGTTTGTGATGATCAGATTCTGCTCACTGCAGAATGTAAGGAGTCGCTTTCCATTGTCATTGAGAGTATCTTCTCCATATCTTCCGATAACTTCACCCCATCTAGCATGGTCATTTCCAACTCTGGCATTAAAATCTCCGAGCATGATAACTTCATCTAGGCAGTCATCAACTGTCCTTTGAAGCAGCTCGAAGAATTCCTCCTTGACCTCTGCTCTCTCATCCTCATTTGGCCCATACACTATGACCAGGTTGACTATGGTTTCTCCTTCTTTTAGTTTTACAACCATAATGCGCTCCGAGACAAAGTTCCATCCCTTGATACTATCTTTCTGGTTTTTGGCCACAATGCAACCCACGCCCCCTTTAGCTCTTTCAGATGTGGGTACACCACTGTATAACAGCGTGTTGCCATCGAGATCCATGACTCCTTGTCCTTTTTTCTTTGTTTCGGTAATAGCCAGGATTTCTAATTTTGCTTTCCTCATCTCTTCCATCTGCTCCTCTTCTTTCCCATTTATACTTCTTGTGTTCCAACTTCCATAAGTCATAGTCCGTAGTCCGTTCCAGTTCGTCGCCTTTAGAATCAGTCCGGTTTTCTCTCTTATATTGCTCGTAATCATAGTTTAAAGCAAACAGGTGATTGGCCTGTTGTGCCTTTGCATGGTGGAAGGGCTGCCTCCTTACGGCCTCCATGCAGGCCGCCCTCCTCCTTTTTCATCCGGGCTTGGGACCGGCATAGGCGGAGTTGGTTCTTAATTTGCTAATATGAATTGCGAATAGTTTACCTTAAGAATACTAGTAAGCTGTATAACGACAGTGATATCAAAATAAGAGTACAAAAAGCAAGAGGAGCTTTCATTGCATTGGGAAACATATGGAGAACAAGAGAAATCAAGTCCAACACAAAAATAAGAATCTTCAACTCAAATGTCAAGTCAGTCCTATTGTATGGCTCTGAAACATGGAGAACAACAAAAACAACAACCAAAAAGCTACAGACTTTTATAAACGGGTGCTTGCGTAGAATAGAAGGACTGAAATGGTATGACAAAGTCACAAATGTGGAACTGATGTCAAGAATCAGACAAGTGCCAGGGGAACAAAAGTTGAGAAGAAGACACTGGCAATGGATAGGACACACATTGAGGAGACCTGTTGATAGCATTACAAGACAGTCCTTGTTCTGGAATCCACAGGGAAAGAGAGGCAGAGGTAGACCAAAAAACACATGGAGAAGAAAACTGGAAACAGAGGTGAAAATGATGAGGAAAACATGGAAAGAACTTGAGCGGATGGCACAGGACAGGAAGACTTGGCATGTGTTTGTTGAAGGCCTATACTCCTTGGGGAGCTAAAGGGTATTGATTGATTGAAGCTGTATAACGTAGTAAGTTGTTTATGAACTGAATCAATCGTGGAACAAAGAAGTTACCTCAAAACGCCTTAACGGTAAAGATAGTCCCATAGCAGATACTGCCAAAGGGAAGTGAAGTGTTAGAGACTTCTCTATACTTGGTCCAGCTTTTTGAGGTAGGGTGACCAGTTCTCTTCCTCACTGTCTTTACCTTCCCAAACTCAAACGTAGAGCCAGGTATCTATTTACAGCTACTTAGACTGGAGTGCATAGCTACCAGGTTTTGAACCCACAATCTGGTAACTTTGCTGTGAGAGGCAAGCGCTCAAACCACCATCAATTGGATACTTACTTTAGTTACTAGATGAGTCATTCTTCATAGGTATTTTTTTAAAGCCTTTGTACAAGAAATGTGATGTAATTCTCGTGCATGCAATGCTCAATTCAACCCCATGTAGGTTATAATTGCGGAATATAGTTTTCTGTGTTCTATAACTATATATTTGTTGTTTTTTTTTCAGTGACGTAACAACAATGTATGGGTCCCCGGACACAAATTAAGTGGGGCCCTCCTGTTATAATGGGCTTGACAATTATAATCAATATGTGGCAGATCTGTATTACAAAAATGTAACTAAATACTCGTACTTCATCATCATCAACAGTACCCTTCAGCTCCGCACGGAGTATAAGCTTTCAACAAATTTGTGCCAGATCCTTCAGTCCTGTGCCATCTACTGAAGATTTCTCCATGTGTTTATTCATCACTTTTATTTATCTCTGCAGAAACTGTGACATTCTCTGACGTTGGAAAGCCGTGGTTGGAAGGCACCTTCATCTTTATATATATATACATCATTTTAATTTCATTTTGTATCAAATTAAACATTATAGCATCTCCCATTTTCTGCAGACAGGGATGTAATTTAGAAGAAAAGTTGAAGAACAAAGAAGAAGATGACAATGAAATCATTGGAAAGAAAAATTGAAAAGAAATAGGAAGAAACTGATAATGATGTAAGTGGAATGAAAGTTGAAGAGAAAGATGATGACAATGATGTAAGTGGTAAGAAAAGTTGAAGAGAAAGATGATGACAATGATGTAGGTGGTAAGAAAAATTGAAGAGAAAGATGATGACAATGATGTAAGTGGTAAGAAAAATTGAAGAGAAAGATGATGACAATGATGTAAGTGGTAAGAAAAATTGAAGAGAAAGATGATGACAATGATGTAAGTGGTAAGAAAAATTGAAGAGAAAGATGATGACAATGATGTAAGTGGTAAGAAAAGTTGAAGAGAAAGATGATGACAATGATGTAGGTGGTAAGAAAAGTTGAAGAAAAGCAAAGAAGATGATAGTGACTGTAGCAATAAAGGCTTTTTCTATGTGGTACTAACTATCAATATAACCACCAAAGGTTAACTATGATAATGTTACCTCTGTAATGTTATCATAGAATATAACTTGGACTGACACTCAAGACAGTACATACGCGAATGAAATAACTTGACAGAAGTCTGGGTCACAGTTCCATACATATAATATTGACAGCTTAGTCCTGGACATCAGCAACAATAGTACAAAAACTTGCATGATTAGAATATGTAATACAGTCATCCTTACGTACTGGTAACAACTGCATTCAATGTAAGTGCGGCATTCACTCCTCGCACATAAATCTCTATCTCTGATCTATAATCAATGTAAGTGCGGCACTCACTCCTCGCACATAAATCTCTATATGGTCTGTATACAATGTAAGTGCGGCATTCACACCTCGCACATATATCTCCGTGGTCCTACTTTCAATGTAAGTGCGGAATTCACTCCTCGCACATATATCTCTATCCAAGTTCCTCCAGAACTTAACAGCGCGGGAAAACCACAACGCGCTTTATAGTGTCAATACACACGAGCTTCCTATCCAAGCTCCTATTAGGCTTCCAAACACTGGAACAGCCAGGGTCTTATAACTTAGACCTCCTATTGGCGCGGGAAAACACACAACGCGCATTCAAACAATAACATATAATGGTCCTACCATAGACCTCCTCCTGACACGGGAAAACGACGTGTCATTTAATACATCTGTTTCCAAGCGCGGGACAGAACACAACGCGCTGGTAAATAATAATATATAAAGGCCTTATTATAAATACACCTTACGCGGTACATCATCGCGTCATATTTAATATTTCATTATAATATCATAATCACAGACACTAATTCACATACTCTAGAAACACTGACCGTCTCCCTCGACGGATGGCCACAGACTCCCCTTTTACAACTCAGTATTCTTCTCTGACACGTATGCTAACTTCATTCACTTCGCACGCTTTTCTCATGTCCTGTAAACCTCAATTCACACATGAACACCACTGAGTATTCTTCAACCATACTTTACGTGCTTCTAACAGTGAACTTTTAAATGTAACATTCCAAGCTTGCATACTTTAATAAAAATACACTCTAAACAGAGTTACTCCTTTCTCTACCCACACACATGTATATACACGTCATGTATCTCATGACCTTAACCTACTTGCTAACAAACTTCAGGACCGTACACAAAAATCCTTAACACCTAACTCTAGCGTAGAATATGACTTAACAGTGACCTAAATGGCAAGAAACATTGAAGAGAAACAAGGAAGAATATGGCAGTAATGCAAGTGGGAAGGAAGCTTTAAGACGTGGGAAGTCTTAGTTTATTGCAGTTGTATATCATCAAAGCAAGAGGTAGAAAATGTTGGAGAGTCGTTATAGGCGACATTTAATGTAGAGATGGCACTTCATCTAATCATATCTGATAATAGTGTGAACTACCACATCTTATTCAAGTGCCAGACCTTGTAGCATAGGTGACCATGTTTTTGCACAACTTATATCTCCACTACGGTTTATCAATTCTGTTGTTGATTTCTTTCCATGTCATGATGTCAAATTGTCCAGTACCTTCTCTCTGTGGCTTCATTTATCTCTTTTGTGTTCAATCTGTCCTGATGACATGATATAATCCACTTTTTAAATTCTCGTTACATGCGTAAAGAAAGTGGATTAATTGTTCATTATCATTTTCCTTTTTGCTTCTTAGTTAGCATGGGGTCGCCACTGTAGCTGGGCCCCTTCCAGGAAGCCTGGGTCAAGCATGTGCATGCTCTTGCAGTAGTGGTTTTCATAGCATATTGTTTTACATTGATGAGGTTGCTTGCTGCACACTCAATTTCATATTAGTCGCCTTGTGCGACATGCCTGATGGAGCATTTGTCCTATTTTTTTCTTTGTCTTTCCTGAGACACCCCGGGCAAAGAAAGTGTGGATTGCTTCCTTTTAATGTTAGTAATATGTTTGCATTGGATTTTTCCAGAATGTCCACATTACCTATCCCCTTCCCACTGCCTTATGGGTTATGCTTTTTAGTCAACGGCTATCTGACTCACTTGTACACAAACCAACAGAAGTCAAGGGGAAACCACCATTGTATTGTTTCTTGACAGTCATAGATTGAAGTACCAACTTAGTCAAGTTTTTTTTTTCTTCCAGTTTTAAATCCAAACATGTTTTTTTTTCTTTCAAATTTCAGCCATGCCTTATAGAGGTGACAGCTGTACACCACAGATAAACCTACTTAATCTGAAGGATTTTCCTCTAATGCCAGAGGTGAATGGTAACAAAATATACAACAATCTTGACAGTGAGCCCAGTACCCCAGCCTCATCTGACAAAAGTATTATCCTTGAGGATGGGACAGTCAGCATCCAAAAGAAGCTGGGTCTCATGTCAGGAACTGCTCTCATTGTGGGAACGATGATTGGTAGGATAACATTTTCTACCTATTGCTGCTTTCTCTCTGCATGTCATAGGCAATAAGTTGGTTTTTTTTTATTGATTGATTGCATAATCACAATTTCTGTACATTTCTCCTTAGTTGACACTGTTTGTTTATCTATGTTCTTTCTATTAACGATCTTAATGACCATATTTCCTTAATTTTTTCTTCTTTGTTCCTATCTGTTATTAGCCATCTTTATTCAATTCTCTGTTGTCAATTAAATTATTTTAGTCCCAGCTTTATACAGTCTTCTTGTGGTTTACATGTTTTAAGTGGCTTCCATTGCCTGACATATCCTTTTTTTAGGGGGGTGTGGGGGGTAATTCTGTGTTTTTATTTTACTGTTTTTAAGCATATAGTGATAGTTTTAATTAGCAAATCAGATGATAGGCCAATTATATAAGTAAGAATGAATGGGAAGCTACAAGAATATGTCAAGGGTTTCTCATATCTTGGACCCATAAATATAAGGTTACCATATCATTCAAAGCAAAAGGGAGGACAATATTCTATTGTTGTCATGAAAAAAGAGGACAAGGGAGGACATTATAGTGAAAAAGTAAGACATTTTTGTTTAAATAAATAAATGACAGTAAAACAAATTTTTGTAAACATTAAACAATAAGTTGATCAAATCACCTTGATTTTGTGTTTATTGATATGTATTCTGACCATAAACATCTTCTTTAATAAAGCTATATTGGAGGAAAGGGTAAGGAATTTTGAACATAATTTGTGCAGTTTGTTATTTATTCTTCATCCTACAGTGATGCTGCTTTTTATGAGTCTTTATAATTTAAATTATATGTTACGTTCTTACATTCTATTCTTAATATAAATCAAAAAAATTGTTACGTATAAATTTTATTTTCATTTCATATATTTTTTTTTAATCTTTTGATAAATAAAAAAAAAAGTTTATATTGATATGTTGGTGTCAGGATTTATGTTCTAAGTATCTCATTACTGTAAACTCTTCATTCTTGTAAGTGTCAGTAAATTAATAATGGTATAAGATATGATTAGAAGATACCAGGGATTCTGTTTGAGTCATAATTATATTTCAATTCAATTTTGATATCTTTACTATTTAATATTCTGTTGTTGATTGTTATGTGACTATACACTAAATTATGACAGCCAGGTTTCTTGAAGTTTTTTTGATGTATTTTTACAGATCAGTGAATAATAAGCATGATCGTAATGTGATAATAAGCATGATAATAAGCAAAGAAATATATACACTATGTAGGTATAATATTATTAATAAATAAACCTGCCAAAATAATGGAAATATTATATATATATATAATATATGGAGCCGTGGTAGCGCAGTGGTTAGCGAGCTGGCTTCCTAGCTTGGTGGTCCATGGTTCAATCCCCAGTTGAGGTGGGACTTTTTAGACTCCGGGAAGATTAAGGCGGCCAGCGTGACGTTGCCAGCATCGATAATCTTTACCTTTAGTGCCGTCGAGTATGTATAATATGTGTATTGAGTTAGGGTTAGGGTTGGGGTTAACCTAACCCCAACCCTAACTCTAATGGTACGAAAATACACATATTATACATACTCGACGGCACTAAAGGTAAAGATTACACATATACATATATATATTTATAACATAATCTCATCATGAAGCATGAAACCACTATTGCTGGTGGAAGCCAGTGTCAAAGCGTACACTTATGCCAGTATAGATTTATGTAACAATGTGCTTTTCATGAGGTAACCAGCCATTTATGTTACACACATAACAGACTCTTGATTCTTTTTTAACCCTAAAAAACTAGATGCTACAATCAATAAATCTCATACTTTTTATTATCCCCTTAGGATCTGGAATCTTCATCTCTCCCAAGGGTGTCATTGCTGGATCTGGTTCTGTAGCACTGAGCTTGATCATTTGGGTGGGCTGCGGAGTCATCTCATTATTTGGTAAGATATTTTTTATTTGTTGTCCAGTTTTAGCATGCATGCAAGAGTTAGCTAATAAAATGTGCTCAGCTTTTGAAGATATTGATTAGACCATCTGACGTTGGTGCCTGATAGTTGGGTTATTGTTTTAGATTCATTAATGAATAAAAGAAAGGATGCTGTTAAGAGATATTGGCACCATTACTGGCTTTGGCATAGTGTCCTTCATGATTTTTGTCTGGTTGCAAAAGTGCTGCTCCTAGGCCTTTCAGACCGGAATCAACCATGAGAAAAGTGGGTGCTTGCATGTCATAGTATTTCAAGCATGCATCAGATGATATGAGGGTCTTCAAGTGGTTGAATATGTGTTGGTAGTCTTCTGACCATTCATACGGAGTTTCATTCTGTAGTAGAGATCGCAAAGGTTCTGCAGCAGCTGACAAATTTGGTATGAATTGTGCTAGGAAATTGACAGCACTTAAGAATTGTTGCAGTTCCTTCTTTGTAGCTGGTGTTGGCATGTCATGAATATCTTCAACCTTTTTAGGGTCTGGTTTTACACCATTCTGGGTGTACAGCAATCCAAAAAATTGTATCTCCGTTGCCTTAATTGTACACTTTTTGCTGTTGAATGTTAGCCCATTGGCCTGTGCTACATGCATCAAGTTAATCAAGTTACGGTCGTGTTCTTGTTCTGACCTGCCGCAGACTACAATGTCATCCGCAATAGCCACTGTACCAGAACATTGCTCAACAATGTTGTCAATCTTCTGTTGAAAGATGTCTTGTGATACATTCAAACCAAATGGGAGTCTCTTGAAACAATATCTGCCGAATGGTGTTCGAAAAGTTGTAAGGAGTTGACTTTCCTCTGCTATCTCAACACTCCAGTATCCGTGTACAGCATCTAGTTTAGAAAAATATTTGGCATTGTGGAATCTGTGAGTTATCTCTTCCACTGTATGCATTTTGTGTGGACAGCGCTTTAGACTGTTGTTTAAGTGTTTTGGGTCAAGGCAAACCCGAAGAGAACCATCCTGCTTCAGAACGGTTGTGATACTACTACACCAATCAGAATGCTCTTCAACCTTTCTAATAACATCATTCTGCACCATCTTTTCTAGTTCTGTGGCAAGTTTCTGTTTAACATGTATAGGATACTTTCTAGGTGGGTCTATCTTTGGCTCAGCATTGTCTTTTAAAAAGAATCTTGCCTTTCCTGGAAGTTTGCCTATTCTGTCGAACTGTTCTGGGAATCGCTGTTTAAGGTCATCTACTCCAGTGACGTGTAGAGTAAGATGTTCTTTTTTGTCAGCTTTAATGTTGTTAATAGTTACCACACTCAGCTTTTCGCACATTGGTAAACCCAAAATTGCAGGTCCTTCAACATCTACCAAGTAAAATGTTGACGATGTCCATTCAGAGTCTCTCTATAAACATTCAAGTGTTACTGCTCCGAAACAGTCTATACTTGTTCCATTGTAAGCTCTTAGCTTTGTCCTGCCACTCCTACTTTTTACATCCCTTGTGGGAAATCCTTGCTCATCCACCTTGTCAGGCATGATCTGTCTGAATATTCTTAAGGGTAGAGTGTTACCTTGGGCACCTGTGTCTATCTTGAACCGAATATATCTTTCTTTGTGCCTTTTAATTCCTGGTATTCGGAATTGTACCTTGCAGAAAGCCTGCGTTCTCTTTGGTTCGTTACTGAAAGTTAGTATCTTCACAGTATCAAATGTGGAAGGATCACTTGCTTCACCGGAGTCAAGGTCCTCAGTCATCATAAAATGTGTTTGTTTTGATGACTCTCTGCTGTGAAGGTTGTGTTGAGCACTGTCTTGTTTCCTCTTGAAACATAATTTTATCCAGTGGCCCCTCTTTCTGCAGTAATGACATGTAGAGTCTTTAGCTGGACAGTGGTTTTGTATGTGGTTTAGGCCACAACATTTACACATAGCACCTCTGCTTGTGTTGTGTTTTTCTTGTTGCTTCGAACCAGTTGCTTTGTTGTGTCTAGGTTTATAGCTTTTCACTGCATCCACCTGGGCTGCTAATGTACCTTGCTGAATTTGTTTAATGTTTAGTGCTTGTGCCTCGTGTTTCCTGCCTTCATCCAGAAGTTGTTGTAAAGTTAGTGTATCACTCTGGCTCAGTATCCATTTCTGGAACTCTGGCATTGGTGTGCTGAGAAGGATCTGTTCGATAATTCGCTCTTTTTCTTCTTCTTTGTTAAATTTGCATACACTTGTTTTCTCCTTGATGCGAGTGAAAAAACCATCTAGACTTTCACTAGGTTTCTGTCGCAGGTGATGAAGTTCTAATCTTGCCGCTCTAAAGTTCGTGTGCTTTATTATCAGACGTTTTTCAAATTCGTCCAATATGGCTGTGGGGTCTGTCGCCGACTCCACAGGCATGGCGGTAGCAAAACTGTTGTAAATTTTCAAACCTTCATCGTCCAATGCTTCTAGGATATATGGAGTTAGGGTTTGTCCTTCCAGACCAGTGGTCTTGGAATATAGATCTATGCGTTGGCGCCATAACAAGAAAGCTTCACTCTTATCATCTTGACCGGCGAATCTCATTTGCGGTGCGTTGCGATATTTTTTCGCCGCCATGGCTGACCTCGATGACGAAAATTAGCCGAATACTGTACTCACGTGTTATCGTGTAGCTGTTTTTTGCGTCAGTCCGGTATCGACCGCTGCCACCATGTAATGTTATGATGTATGTATATAAGCATTACCTCGTCATCTTCACAAGCACACATTTGTTTCAGAAGGCACTCAGTAAAAGCATGTTCAGTTTGTAGCCATGTTTATTTACAGTATGTCGTACATGTCAAGATTCGCATTATATTACAATGTGTGGTTTCGTATTTATGTATTATATTACAGTCTACACATATTAGTTTACATGGTGTCCAAAAAGTTCATTCTCACAAGGAATATTACATAAACATTGCTATTATTAATAATTATAAACAAATGTAGAAAAATCTATGACGACATGTTGTGCCGAACCATCACCAGTCTATGAAGGCAGATGTATGTATTAATGCACAAGGAGCTCAATTTGAACATCTGTGTAAATAATGTTACGAGCATAAATGTTGTTTTATCTATGAGAATGGATTTTTGTGACACCCTGTAAATCTTAAATAGATAGGAAACTGATCATAAAAAGTTGTCTTCCCTATCAGGCAAGGGTTACTGGCACTTTAGCTTCTTATACACTTTGGTGTGGAAGTGAAATCCATTTAGTTGTGAGATCTAAATACCATTCTACTGCAGTTTTTTTTTTTTTTAATACTTTTATTCTATATGTTAGTACTCACCAGGGGAGGGCATCTTGCTTTTTTTTAGGCTGCAAAACCTTCATAGAAGAATTCTTAGAATTAGAAATATTGCACAAGAGTTTTCTTAGTGAAGGTGTTATTTTTACTGCATACTTCACTCTAATTTCTTGCTTGTGAGTTCAGCCATACTCAGATGCTGCTTTTAACATAAAACTGAAATATGTTGATCACTTTTATTATCATTTCATATTTGTTGGTCATATTGCTGTCTCCATTTATTTTGTCACAAATTAAAATATAAAGAACAAATTCTGTTTATGTGCTCTGAAGGTCTGTGTCTTGTTTGTTTGCTGTAGTTAATCTCTCTAATTAGCAAGTGACTATGTAAAGTATGGCCTACTAATTCTGACTCAATGGGTCAGTTGATTTTGTTTCTGTCCACAGTTTTCTGAATGTTGGTAAGGATATATCATCACAGAAATGCTTTTCATCAACTTGAATTTCTGCACTGAATGTTTTGAAATGTAAAATTTATATTTGTTTTTTGGTTTATTGTGCTCAAGAATGACATTCAATGCTGTGTAAATTTAGTTGTGTCATGCTGTTTGCTGCACTGTACGTCTTTTGTAGTCTTATGTTTATAATTCCATATTCATCTTTTATTCTTTTACATTTCTTTGGTGGTTGTTGTTGTAGTAGCAATGTGCTTTCTATGTGAATATTGTTCGTCTGTATGTCTGTTCTATGTCTGGAGGGGGCCACTCTCTCGGCTCCCTCCTTTTAATTCTAAGAACTCTCATTTCTTCCACTGAACAGGTTTTCTACTGCATCATCAGATGTGGTGCTCCATTGGTCTTCCTCAGCCTTCCAAGTATAGCCTGTCTGTCCAATCACCCATTTTGTCGTGGCATGTGATTGGCTAGCGGGCTTGTGGGCAGGGGCTGAGGCCTCACCTTCCAACAGGCTATACATTTGGTGTCCACCCCTCTCACTAGGGGGATATCGGACCATTTGTGTAAGTACCTGCCCAGTTCTAGTCTTCCACACAACTCATATTTTGCAGGCCTTCTTTTCGTCTGATTGGCTGATGAAAACAGGGCCTGCAGTTTGAATCCTTCAAGATGGGAGAAAAAAAAACTGGGTCTGATAAAGTAATATTGTATTAACATCTCTAATTATTTCAGATTAGCAAATAGATTTATTAAAAATTGAAAGTATGTTATGGCTAAATTTTAACCATAATATTCTTGCTTAAAAAATTTAATTCAGCTTAATTTTACTTGTGAGTTTCATTGTCTGATTATAATAGGTTTATTTTATTGCCATTACTTGAGCGGGCTCTTGGAATCCTTTTCCTTTGTGAAGAATGGAGCCATTATTGTATCTGTTTCCCTTGCAGGAAGCAAGCACCAAACATTCACAGGCTGTTGCAGCGGTGGTTTCTGGGGCAATATTTTTTACATAATGAGGTTGCTAGCCCCATGCACAACCTCATATTAATTGCCTTGTATGACATGCCTGAGGGTGCAGTAGGCCTATTCTCTTCAGACGCCGCCCCCCCCCCCAGGGGGGGGGGGGGAGGACTACACAGGGTGCCCTCAGAATGGCCAAATAATTGTGAAATGCCAGTTTAAATTGAAGTGCCAGGGAAATCTTTAGTTATTTCATGGGCGAAGTCAATTGATTGAGTTACACACTAAAACTTTTGTGAAAGAAATGACCAAGTTGGTGTTTATAAAGAAGATGGATAATTATGATAAAAACATGTCTTAAAAAAAAAGAAGAAGAAAGAGTTATTGAGAACTGGGCCAGAAAAGAGAACAAATGAACTTGTTACCAAAAGGTGCTGAAAAAACGGAATTTATGCATGCACTCTTATATTTGGTCGAAATGGCTGAATTAAAATGTGCAGAGTATAGGTTGCACAACCTACTAGGCAAACACAGCCCACTCAAAGCTGCAATGTACAAATTCATTCATTCATTCATAACCCTCTACTCCTTCAACAAACACATGCCAAGTCCTCCTGTCACGTGCCATCATCTCAAGTTCTTTCCACGTTCTCCTCATCATTTTCACCTCTGTTTCCAGCTCTTTTCTCCATGTGCTTCTTGGCCTACCTCTGCTTCTCTTGCCCTGGGGGTTCCAGAAAAAGGACTGCCTTGTAATGCTATCAACAGGTTTCCTCAGTGTGTGTCCTATCCATCGCCATCGTCTTCTTCTCATCTCTTGTTCCACTGGCACTTGTCTAGTTCTTGTCCTCAGTTCCACATTGGTAACCTTGTCATACCATTTTAATCCCTCTATTCTACGCAAGCACCCATTTATGAAAGTCTGTACAAATAGTGAACAGTATTCATTTATTCATTCATCACCCAAGGAGCTTATGCCTTCATCAAACTTATGCCAAGTGTTCTTGACCAGTGCCATCCGCTCACGTTCTTTCTATGTCTTCTTCATCTCATTCTTATGTTTCCAGTTCTCTTCTCTGTGTGTTCTTTGGTCTTCCTCTACCTCTCTTAACCTGGGGATTACAGTCCCTGCAATTTGATCTTGTAGTCCCTCACTTCTGCTCTGCTGCTGCCTGTACAATTTTCCCTTGATCATTCAATGTACGAACATTCCAAGTGCCAAATTACACTGCTGACCCAGGCTTTTTTCGAAGTGGTCATCGTCATAGATTATGTTAATAAATAAATAATATCTTAATAGATAACGTTATGACAAGATTCGTTTGGACATCTTGAATGACTTAATAGAATTTATATGTGTACGATCTGCCTCGTGTAGTCTCCGGCGATCTCTAAGGAGACAAAAATATAATAGGATTACTGCCCTCACAGGCATGCTGTACAAGGTGACTAGAATGAGGTTGTCCATAAGGTTGGCAACCTCATCATGTGAAGCAAATTACCATAGAAACCACCGCTACAAGAGCATGTGATTGCTTGGTGCAGGTTTCTATCAAAGGTGACCAGCTGCAGTGATGGCTCTATGCTCTAGAAGGATTGTATAGAAGAATGATGATGATGATATAAGAATTCTGTATGTTCAACTGCATGGGGCTGGCAACCTCATCATGTTACAATGCAAACTGCTACAGATAACCACTTTTGCAAGAGCAGATGAATATTTTGGTGCAGACTTCCTGCGAGGAAACCAACTGAAGTGGTGGCTTCAAAGGGAACAAAAAGGGGAAGTAATAATGATGACGATGATATGTTCAACAGTTCTGTCACCTTTCCTTCTCTTGTTTCTTTTTCAACTATTCTGCTGTGAAGTACCACAGGGAAGTTTTATTATCAGTATTTTGTCATGCACATGGTGTAGGATCTGGAGTACTGTCATGTGGGGCTTTAAGTATCTGCCACATTCTTCTTCCATCTTCTCCTGATTGTTTTATTCCACTGTTACATGTCTATGATGTTGGTTGATCAGAATGGTTTATTCTTAAAGTTCCATGCAAACTGGCTTGATTGATCACGTCTCTCCAAAGCATTAATTCGTTAGTGCTACAAATGTTTCGTTGTTGACTTCCTTCTATGTTAGCTGCCAAGTACTTTATCCTTTTTTTTTTCGGGAGCTTTGTCTTGCTTGAATGAATATATATATATATATATATATATATATATATATATATATATATATATATATATATATATATATATATATATATATATATATATATATATATATATATATATATATATATATATATATAACTTAATAGTTTATATTAGGTCACATTATTTATTTATTATTTAAATACATTTATTACTTATTGACTCTTCTTATTGAAAGTTGACATCATCTCCCAGAGCGCAGAACTTGTGACTGTTATCTGAAGATCTTCTACTGTACGTCATCAACTGTTTAGTCTGTGGTAGGAATTTTGACAACTTCATCAACTTTCTTCACAAACATTCTGACTCTGAGATCCATGTTCACCATCGAATCTTCTATCACTTAACACTGTTTACTCGGAATGTCTTTCTTCGTTAGTGTGTCATTCTCCCTGGGTCTGTCAAGATGAAGAAAGGATTCTTCCACTAGGTCACATGTCCAAATACAAAAGATCTCATGGTCTGATAAGCTATTTATTGGTCAGGATCATCATTCGTAATAGATTAAATCCATCTTACACACTGTCCCTCAATATACTCTTTTTTGTTCAGCAGTATTCCCTTCTTTGATTGGTTGCATTATTGACAAGTTTATTTCTGGTTTAAACCGTTATAATTTCTCTGGCTGTAGTCACCATCCTTCTGATGTATTTGGACTCTTGCTTGCTCTTGTTTGACACTACCAAAAGTGATTTTATTTCTCTCCCTTGGAATTTTAACTGTCACTATATATTATGTTTACGTTGATCGTTATGTTGACTCTATACAGCTTTTATTATGAAGGTTTTTGTATCACATGTTTATTTTTTAATGATTTATTTTCTACATATGAATACCAGCTTTGTACTGTTTATGGCAGCAACACTTGTGCCGACATTGCTAGTACTTTTCTTTTATATTCATCATCATCCCCTTCAGCTTCCCAAGGAGCATAGGCCTTCAACAAAATTATGCCGTCTTCCTGTCCTGTGCCATCTGCTCAAAGTTTTTCCATGTTTTCTTCATTCCCTTATGTCTTGTCTCCAGTTCTCTTCTCCATGTTTTCATTGGTCTATCTCTACCTCTCTTACCCTGGGGATTCCAGAACAAGGACTGCCTTGTGATGCTATCAGTAGGTTTTTTTCAATGTGTGTCCTTTCCTTCTCCAGTACCGTCTTCTTTATTTTTTTGTTCTACAGGCACTTGTCTAGTTTTTGTCATCAGTTCCACATTATTGATCTTTCTTTTATATTATTTATCAATTGCCAAAAAATACTTGCCTTATTGAAGTGATCTGGCCAGACATTTCTGCATTTCTATTCACATTCACCTGAAAGATTGCTTTTCTGCTTTAGTTTGCCATCACTGATCGACTGACTACACTGTTCAGTACCTGGATATACATGAACAAACCACAACAGAGATTCGTCAGCAATATAATTCATGCTTGATCTAGCACTTATTTCCTGACATCCAGTTGTCCGTTGTGAAACATAGCTTTATATTTGTCTTTCTGTTAATAGTTTCTGCTAACCCCATTGCTAGAAATTGAAGTTTGTATGCAGTTTATTTTGTCCTCTATCTTAAAACTCAGCAGTTAGTTCATTGTCAGCATTTTAAGTTTCTGAGCTGGTGTCAATGTTTTATTGTTGGCATAGGGAATCACTTTTAAATACCAGTTATGGCAGTCTGACTTTCATAAATGTGTGCTTGTGTAGAATTCGTCTTCTTCTTCTTCTTTGATCCTTAGCCGCCGACTGTCAAAGCAGTCAGTGGCCATCACGCCTGGTGGCATCTTTTTAGGCAGCAACAAACTGCTTCCATTTTGTTTGGTTAGCGGCCATCCTTCGTACAGTGCCCCAGCTCTGGTTCATTCTTTGCATCTCGGCCTCCACAGTCCTCCGCCAGGTTGTTTTTGGTCGGCCTCTCTTTCGCTTTCCTTCAGGGGTCAATAGCATAGCTGTTCTTGTAATGGCATCGGGGTCTCTTCTGAGGATGTGGCCAACCCAACTCCAGCGTCTGCCAGCAGAGAATAGAAGGATTGAAATTGTGTGTAATATCACCAATGTTGAACTGATGAAAAGAACCCTCAGTTGACAGTAGAACAATAGCTGAGAAGAAGCCAAAGGCAATAGATAGGACACACAATGAGAAAGTCTGTTGATAGTATTAAAAGACAGTCCTTTTTCTGGATTTCCCAGGGTAGGAAAGGTAGATGGAGTCTGAAAAACACATGAGGAAGAGAACTGAAGACAGAAATTAAAGGGATACAAAAGATATAGAAAGATCTTGAACTGATGGCACAAGTCAGGAGGGCATGGCATGAATTTGCTGAAGACCTGTGCTCCTTCAGGAGCAGAAAGTAATGAAAGAATGCTAGCAGTAAAATCATTCATTGTTTATTACATTGTTATACTCCTATAGGAGGACACACATGCTATTTTAGTTGGCTTCCATGCAAGATGACTGTGCAATGAATTTAACGTGGTCTTACAGTTGTGACTCCTGTAGCAACTTGTTATAAATGGTGAGGTTGCTAGTCACACATTTATTGTGCAGCTTCTCCTCTTAAGACACAACTGAGGGAGCCATGGTTCTGGTCTTTCTTCATCTTTTCAAAAACCTCCAGAAATCAAATGGGGTAGCAGTTTTCTAGTTGTGCTTTGTATATATATTCATTCCTTCAGTTAGTCAGTAAGTGATCTAGCTGTTTATTATATTTATGGTTTTCTTACTGTTTAACTGTTTCTACCCTATGAACCATATGGAATGCCATGGTATGGTATGCCATGTAATGGTAAACATGAATAATTTATTAAATCAGAATCATCATGGGAGCTACAGGGATTGGGCTCTGTCAGTACCTTTGGCCGTTGAAAGAGGAAACATGGATACAGAAGGAGAGGTAACCAGCATTCATACCCTTTGATATTTGCTGAGGGAGAATGAACACCCATGGGTTTGCCGGAATGCATTGATGTCGATGTTCAACCACAATAACCATAATGGTACATTTTTCTCCCAAAGGCTACCTGGTGCACCTGTTAAGTTATTAGTGAGATTTCCTCATGCCTACACTGTGTATATTATAAAACAAACTTTTGTTGTGCATTGTACGATTTTATTTATTTCATAAGACATTTTCTCATAAACATATTTTTATTTCCTGGTTGTTTTCAAACACCACCTGTGGGGAAAAAATGGGACCCATTTTAATACCTAGGTTAAAAAACAAAGTAAAGACTGCCTGGGATAGAAAGAGTCAAAATTGCATTTATTTAGGCAGAGTGAGTCTTTGGTCCTTTTCATCATCTTGATCCTTCAGCTCCCCAAGGACTATAAGGCTTTGACAGACTTATACCGAGTCCTCCTGTCATGTGCTATCAGCTCTTGGTCGTTCCATGTTTTCATAGAAGAAAACGAGTGAGTCAGCAACATCTTTCTTTGGAGCACGTCATGCTCATCCTTACCAGAGGACATTCTTCTGTCTTGGGTTGCTTGACATTGGTTTATATTGTTGAAGCTTTTGTGGCTTAAAGTTTCTACAGGATTGGGTAGACAGTCCCATACCCAACCCTCCTAAGTTGCTTTTTGCGACTTGCATAGAAGATTACAGTGTTACTATTCTTTTCCCCCTTTTCAGGCCCCACAAACACAATGGTGTCTATAACCTTCACTGTTTTAAAATACATTCATTTAGGTTTAGATCCTTATCTGAGCCTCTAATTGGCTAAGCAGTGAAAGCACTCTTTAGTGGCAAAGTTCCGGGATCGAAACCTGGTAATGTCACTCTCCGATCTACCTAGTTGTAAATTGGGTACCTGACTCATCTCTTGAGCTAGGGAAGGCAAAGGCAGTGAGGAAGGGAACTGGATACTCCATGTCTTAAGAAAGCTGGACCTAATATGATGAAGTCACGCCACTTCCCTACTTCAGTAGCTGCTCTGGGAGTACCTTTACCTTTTATAGATCGTAATCTAATTCAAATAATTATCACAAATAACACTTTTAAAATATATTAAACATGAGAGTAAAAAAAATAAATAGCGGTAAAGTGTAAATGACATATTAACCCAAATGCCTCAAGCTTTCACAGGCCCCTCCTCTTTTACACCATAACAAGTATGACGAATCTTCCATTTTAGGACAAAAGGAAAAAACACGCACATGTATTCACAGTTTTAAAATGTTCATTTACTCCATTTATAATAATTGGACTAGAGAGATAAAGCTATAAGGAAATTTTGGCAATAAAACATACCGTATTGACCCGAATATAGTACGGCTTTGCACATAATATGACCTTGAAGTTTTGAAGGTGTTCTACATGAAAAAAAAAGGTTTCGTTTATCAAGGGTGTATACGCAAACAAGTCTTTCAATTTTTTAAAATAATTTCCCGGTATTAGGCCCTCTGAATGCATTTCTTGATGCGCTGGCACTCCTAAAGTTTTCTTCATTTTGTCGCCAAAGTCGTATACCGTATTAGCCTTGGAAACATCAAACTTGTTTGCAGCTTGTACATTATTTGTTTGTTGTGTCTCGCGTATTGCTCTTAATTTAAAATTCATAGCTTCTTCTCATCCCTTGTTTACTTGAGATGTCGAGGAAGCCTTCTTTTCAACACGATCACTCACTTGCGGATCTCGTGTGTACCGTAATATTTTAATATCAGTAACACAGCACAGATTCTGTCACCAACTAACACTGACCGAATGAATTACCAGTTCAGTGACACTGAAGGGTGCAAATCCTCACTCTCATGCTTCATGTGACCATGAGTTTATTATTAGATGTGCACTGTGATTCCCTCCTGCACCTGCAGTACAGTTCCAGAATGCTACAAAATAGACCTCTGCAGGAATTTGCTGTTTATTTCAGTGAAAAATGTTAGGCTGCGCGTACAATAGGAGTATAGATTTTTTGAAGGACATATTTAGGAAAAAAACATTGCACTATATTCAGGCCAGTACAGTATTATCTACAATTATTGACAAATATCCTAATTATAACCCCATCAGAGGTTAAAGAGTATATTTAAAAAAATAATTAAAAAATAAGGTACAGTAAGAGCGTCCGATTGACAGAGTGGTTAGAGCGCTGGTCTCTCACTGCACAATTGCTAGGTTTCTTCTTCTTCTTCTTCTTCGTTCGTCCTGAAAAGGACGGTGGTTGCGTTGTGTCTGTTTGCGCCTAAGCTGTGATATCTGCACCTTTCGGTCGACACATCCGACTTCTGCACGGCATTTTTTAAGGACCGGGTTTGCCTTCCCATTTCGATCCATGCTCGCTCAGCCAGCCTGCACTGCTGCAGACTGTTTCCAGGACCACCACGTGGAGGTGGAGCACGGTCTTGACCAGCTCTGGTTCGCTGGTCCTGACGCAGGCAGTCAAGCTATGAGTCGCTGACTGCATTCACTATTGCTGCATCTTGGGGTCCCAATTGCTAGGTTTGAATCATGGTAACATCATGCTTCAGTCTACCCAGCTGTAAATGTGTATCTGATTCTGCACTTTGAGTTAGGGAAGGAAAATGTAGCGAGGAAGGGAACTGGTCACCTCACCTTTTGATGCTGGACCTATTATGGTGAAGTCTCTAACACTTCACTCCCCAACGGCAGTACTTTTTTACAGTGTCAGAAATTAAATATGTATTTGAAAAAAATTTATATGAACATTTTCAAGAAAATTTAAGTCATAGTAGTTTTATTATTTCTGTAGTTAGATAGCCCACTGAGCATCATTGCTTTAAATGCTTTAGGCACATTTTCAATTTACAATTATATGCATTCATTTTTAAACCGAAATCTCTAGTTTTGTTTAAAGGGTTGGAAATATTTTAAAAGATATTTTAGACAAAGGGTACAAGAATGCAAATTGTTATACAGAATGTAATTATTTATGTATACTTTTATGTAACAATTTTAATGTGCATACTTATTTATTTGCTCATTTCATCATGTCTGCTGTAATAGATGTTTACAAATGACATTTGTAGGAGTTGTCTTTGACCTTTTTTCTTATTTCTGGAAACAGTAATCAGTATTTTGTCTCCTACAGAATCTCAGTTTTTGTGAAGTCAGCCCAGAGCCTCCTATTATTACCAATTGTTTAAACTTTTTCATAAAATGATTATGTTATTATGAATTACAGCAATGAATTCTGTGATAAGGGGAACACACCAATCACAGCTCAGCCTGCCCCAACAAAGTACTAGAGAAGAGATTAAAGATCACCTTGATTCACATCATTATTTAATCAGCACCTCCTAATAAATCAAAGATCACTTGATGCTAGTATGTTATTTGATACTTAACATAGTAACACCTTTCAACCCCCCAAGGAACATAGGCATTCAACAAACGTATACCAAGTCTTCTTGTCCTGTGCCATCAGGTCAAGGTCTTTCCATGTCTTCTTCACCCCCTTCATGCCTTCACAAGTTCTTTTTTTTTCCTCCATGTTTTCTTTGGTCTTCCTCTACCTCTTACTCTGGAGATTCCAGATCAAGAACTGCCTTGTAATACTATCAACAGGTTTTCTTAATATATGTTCTATTCATCTTCAGTGTCTTCTTTTCATCTCTTGTTCTTCTGGTGCTTGTATTGTTCTTGTCATCAGTTTCACATTATTGATCTTGTCATACCACTTCAATGCTTCTATTCTAAACAAACATCCATTCTAAGCAAACATTCATTCTAAACAAGCATCCATTCTAAACAAGCATCCATTCTAAACAAACATCCATTCTAAACAAACATCCATTCTAAACAAACATCCATTCTAAACAAACATCCATTCTAAACAAGCATTCATTTATAAAAGTCATGCAGATTTTTGGTTATTGTTCTCCATGTTTAAGATAACCACATCAGGTAAAACTGTAGAGATGATAGACTAGCAGATGATAGACTAAACTTGCAGGTAAAAATGTAACAGATGATACTTTATTGGTTATTATATCATTACCCTTCAGCTTCCCAAAGAGCATAGGCTCTCAACAACCTTATGCCAAATCCTTCTGTCCTGTGCCATCAGCTCGGGGTTTTGTCTTCCTTATGCCTTTATTTCTGTTTCCAGTTCTCTTCTTCAGTCTCCCTTTACCTCTCTTACCCTGGGGGTTCCAGAACAAGGACCGACTCTTAATGCTGTCAGGAGATTTCCTCAATGTGTTTCCTATGCATCACCAGCAATTTTTTCACACCTGGTTATTATATGTATTAGTACTTGTATTATTTCGGGGCAGATGAATGCTGAAGTTGAGTTTTGTATTTTAACGTGCAATTTCCTAGTGATGAGTTCCATAAAATTTCTCATTTTTCTTTTAGAGGTCAAATGACCTAAAACAAAACATTGATTATTTCCGTTTGCATAAAATGAGGAATCTAGAATATTTCCACATGTTGACTCATATTTAAATTTTGAATTCACAAAATTATAATACATTCATGTTACTTACTTACTTATTCGTTCCTCTTCTACCGTGATGTGTAGAGGTTTGTAAGAGAGAGCACCATACTATTCTATCGGCTGTCTTCCTCCTGGCGTGGTTCCATTCTAGTCCTCAGTCCTTCAGAGATTGTCTAATGTTGTCTTCCCAGTGGACTTTGGGTCATCCTGGAGGTCTGGATCCCTGGATTTTAGTTTCCCATGCTTGTCGTGGTAGCCGATCTTCTCCCATTCTGCAGACATGGCCAAACCATCTTAGTTGGGACTGTTCTACTTGGGTCTGCAGGGGTTGGGTTTTTAGGCCTTGACGTATCATCTGGTTGCGGACCATGTCTCGTTACTTCAACCACCTTCATCAGATACCTCATTTTTGAGGTTTGGATCTGGCTTTTGTGGGTTGTAGTCATCCATACATCAAGACTGGGACATAGGTGGAGCGGTATACAGCCATCTTCATCTTCTTACCAACTTCTCTTTTGCTGAGGAATCCTCGATTTATGGCTTGAAAAAGTCTCCCAGCTGCTGCTCTTTGGGTAGCCAACTCTTCTTTGATGCCTCCCTTCCTGTCTATGACAGCTCCAAGGTATTTAAAGTGGTCGATCTGCTCCAGGACCTGTTCACCCAGCATAATCTGATGTCTTCTTTCCTCTCGTGATATCACAATGGTTTTTGTTTTCGAGCTGCTTATGATCATCCCTCTCTTCTCCAGCTCTTCCTTCCAGACTTGCAGGTTGGATTGAAGATGTACCTCATGTGATGATTTCAATTGTTCCTGACGTACTGATGTCTTATTTTTCCATATAAATACAAGCGTTGTACTTTTCACCAAGCATAACTTGCTTACACAGTAAACATTTCTCTTTTACATTCTTGTTTATCAGTTACCACAAACTGCTTGTCCTCTGAGTTTATTTGTTCATCAGTTTATCAAATTGCTTCAGTTTTTTTCAGCCATTCATATCTGAATATTTTTTGTAATTTATCATGTAAATATGAAGTTCAGTAGTGTTAATATGTCACAAAACAGTCGGGTCTTAAATAAAGCAAGATGATAGAAAACAAACATTTTTGTTAATGTTCTAAATTATCAAGACCAGTAACCATTTAAAGAAATGAAAGAGAAAATAATTTCACTTCTGTTCAAGAGCTCAAAAGCACTGCAACAAAGGAAGGAACAATCCAGGTTAAATAGTCAATATATAAATTAAAAAGAACATCATTTGTAAGATCTATTTTCAGGCACAATGGAAGACGGAAATGTTCATTAACAGATCAGAAGGGTTTATTAAATTAATATTATTGCCTTGTAGTTAGAGAATGACCATCTTGAAGATTTTTGGCATTTGAGGTGGAGAAGGAAACCTTATACTGGGTGTCAGACTGGGTAGGATAACTCCCATGTTTTTGGCACTGATTTAATCCAATTTCTCTTTCATTTTTTTTTTATTGCAAGCGCTGTCAGGTCTAATGGACCCCAGGTCTTTTTTGTTTTTTGTTGCTCATTGCTGAATATGACTTTTCTCTGGTACACTCATGTAATGTGTTTATTTCAAATGTAAGGCTGCATTTCATTTGTTTTTCATATTTTTCATCATTATCAATTTCAAATTAATATTCTGTGATTGCCTTTTAAGAAGATTCTCATATAGAATGAGGTTTTAAGTATAGAATGACAGTGTAACATCCATTGCCACAGTATTCAAAAGTAGCAGTGCATTTTATGACTGGTTTTTCTTTTCTTGTCATCCTTACAGGTGCACTGGCATATGCTGAGCTTGGAACAATGATAACAAAATCTGGAGCCGAGTATGCCTATCTTCTTGAAGCAGGAAAAGCTTTACCAAAGTCGATTGCTCCTGTTCCTGCATTTCTATTTGCATGGGTGTCTGTTTTTGTACTCAAACCTTGTCTATTTGCAGTCATAGCTCTCAGCTTTGGGATTTATGCAGTGGAGCCTTTCTATGATGGATGTGAACCACCTCCATCCCTTATCAAGCTTGTTTCTGTTGTTTGTATCTGTAAGTACATCTATGTTTTGTTGAAGAAGTTACTTTGTAAGTGTTTTGTTATAGTTGTTCAGAATCTTCATCATTGTACTCTGAGCAAACCCATATGTGCTCAGTCTCCCTTAGCAAATATTGAAGTGTATGAAATCTGATTCTACCTATAGCTAGTTGGTTTTATACATGCGAGATGTGTCCTTTGCTAAGGAAATGAGAGACTAGAAAAATGATGCATATATAATCTATTGTTATATCTTCCCCTGCTAGTCTTATGTTTGATGTTAAATACCAGCAGTCTTAACCTTGTCGATTCATCGACTGCACTGTCACTCTCTTACAGAGGTTGTTTTCATGTAAGCTGTGCTTTGTTCAACGATGAGCCTGCCCTTCACTGAGTAGAAAAGCCCCCTCCTGATTTCTCAGTGGTGTACAGCTCAATTGCATCATCATCCCTGGCATGATCATTTATCAGCTGATTAAGTTTCAGCTCTGCTTTCACATGCACCAATCTCTACACTCCCTGCCGAGACTGATGATGGTAATTTATCCAGTTCTCACTTGACTTTCTCCACTCTTCCCCTTGAATATACTTTTAGCTGTATGACCAGACCAGTCATTGCCTCTGCCTGTGGGATCTATTACATCCCTCTCTTTAATCTCGCTCCTTTGATGTCAGCTATGTTTCCATGCTGTGGGTATCTGCTGTCTGTGGTTACCCACATATAGGCTTTTGCCTGGACCATTGCATACCTTGATCTTACTGACAGCAATCCAAGCATGTACCTCATCACAATGAGCGGTATCTCTCAGGCAGCCCAAGGCTATTCTTATTCCTTCATTTTGAATGCATGTTTGTAATAAACAGTAATAAAACTTACAAACATTCATTCACATGCTTTTCCCCTAACAATATCTGCAGCTTGAGTATTCCAACAACCAGAAAGTCCTGCCAGCCTGAAGCTATTACTGTTGCTAAGATTAATGTAGATTATTCATGCCTTTGATTTTTTGTTGTGAATTAATATAAATTTATTTCTTTATGTTTTTTATTTCAATTACACGTGAAGGAAAACAAGGAATTACCACACAAGTGCTAAATGTTCCAGGTGTATAATTATAGTTGGATCTAGGAGTTATTTTATTTCCTTATATTTTATTAATGACCTACTTATGTATTCATATGTGGCTGCCGTGTACTCTGTTATTTCATTAATGCTGCACTGAAATATTGTAGTCTGGCTACTTTATACTGTCTTGCATTGTTGATAAAAGTATTTTTTTTCCCTGTCAGGTCTGGTTGCAGCTGTTAACTGTTACAGTGTTAGTTTAGCTACCAAAGTCCAAAACTTCTTCACGATGGCCAAGTTGTTGGCAATCTGTGTCATTGTTGTTGGTGGATTTATTAAGATATTTCAAGGTAATTGTTGTGTTTCTGGGAGTTTTGCTATGGAGTCTGCCATGTCAACTAGTATGGGTTATCTGTACAGATTTTTCTCATTTACAGATCTTTACGGCCTGATAAAGTCTATATGGTGTTCTGATTACAACCTCTTGTAATGGGTATAGTGGCCACCGCTGTAAAGATATTTCGGGTCACTGTAAAAGATCGGTGTTGTTTGCTCCACTGTAGTGTACACAAACCAGTGCTACAATCCCAGCAATCAGTGGTGTTAATGATGGGTGTGTGCTGGAAGACAAAGGTCAGCAACGACTGTGTACCTTTGCTACAGTTTAATTGGACGTACACACTCGACAGCACGAATAGTGACAAATCACAGGTTGGCATAATACATCATGGTACAGTGGATAAATGGTCTTGCAATGATACATGGGCACTCATGTAGAATAATAGCATAATGGACTGTCAGTAGACAAGCACTCAGTATTGCCCATATATATATATATCATCTGAGTTTACTGACAAAGCACGTCAGATTATAAACAACATTCAAGATGGCTTCTAGACCTAACCTCGTCTAGCGAAGATTCCTTACAATAATGTTCAGCACATATTTTCCATATAATCATATCGAACCGCTAGTACTGGGTTCTCATGTGTAGCAGTGATCTCTGGACTCATCAAGCGATAATACGGGGTATCCCTTTCTCTTCTTGAAAGTCACAAAATATTTGGATACAAGATGGCTTCTCTCGTGAGCTGTCACTCACGTTTGGATACAGATAATGAATCTGTATTAAAGTTAGTCATTCATTAAATGTTCTCATAGCTCTGTAGATTCTATCATGATACAATTGACTTCATCATACAAGATATAGTGCTGCTAGGAATGAATGTCATCTTCATCTAGTTAAATATATTCTCTCAGACGTACAAATCGTGCCTATCGAAAAACGGTGGCTTCGTAAGAGAGTTCCTAAGGAGAATCTTTTGTTACCTTGGTATCAGAAATATGATTCTGCCATTCCTTGGCAATAAGAATAAACACTGGGGTAAAGCATACACGATAGGTCTAGACGACTATCACTTTCCCCATAAATACTGAGATCACTTTTTCCGGCGACAAGCCGCTACACAAAAATCACAGCCCCATCAGGACGAAGCCAAATCACACCTCTCTAGCGACACATCCGCCGAACAGCCCTTTGACCTTTCTATCGACCAAAGACCATATAGTTCGACTTAGATATGTAAAGATATACAGATATAAGACAGACTCGTCCTACCCAGACAAACAACACACATAAATTCAGGCCATAGATACACCGAAGCAAGAACAACCTATTTCTACCCAAACAAAGAATAAATCGCAGTAAAACTGGATTCATCCGCGGAGTTCGATCAAAAATGACGACACTCCTTTCAAGGGAAGTAACTCAATAATGACTTTTCCTTAAGCACTAAAAAGTATCTATTTTGTTTACAAAATATTTGCGAACATAACAAGCATACAAATGTATTATATTGTAAGATATCAAAGACTGCACGTAACACGGCCGTACAGGTTTTCACCTAATTATTAACCCTTTGCAATGTGATTGAGCTAAAAATGCCAGTGCACAAAGTCTAACATCCAAAATTGATAGTGGGAACACTGCCTAGCAAGACCTGAGTGTTTCCGGTATGAGAGAAGCCTCCGTTTTCTGAAATTGTTTTCTAAATCGATCGATATTTTGATTTTTCATAATTTTTTTTTTTTAAGTCATGGCTTTTCGGGCGGTGGAATCTTTGCTTTGGAAGCTGAGAGGTGACTTGTATTTGATCAGGAAGATGATGATGCGAGCCTGATTTAGACTCCGACAGTGATGAAAAGGAACCTAGGGAAAGACATGCCTAATAATACTGATGACAGGAGGTAGTCAGTACAGCATACTTTTTATAAAATTTTTTGTTTTTGTAGGAAACCTGCGACCTAAACCCACACTAGATCTAGTTTGTCTGGTCATGGACTTAGACATGATGGGTTCACAGCAAAAGCCATAGTGGAGAATATTGAAGGGCCTAAACACTTGGCCAACAAGGGGAACCCTTATGATGATCATACTGCCTCCTGTATGATGCTCCGTATTGAGTTTCCTGTTAAATTCAACGTGAAGAATTGGTACCAAATGTACAAACAAGGAAAACACAGTAAACAATAACCTACGCTTTTAACGTGTGAAAAAAATGCTCTTGTGATTTCTCAAAGAACAAAATAGTCAGTATATGGATCTTTCTCTGTCGTATAGTTCTTTTTTAAATATTTTTTTGTAGGCTGCAAGTATTTCAGATTTTTGTACAGGTTTCTGGATTTTTTTACACGTTTTTTTTATATTTTGTACAGGTTTTTCATCTCCTGGGTGTTTCATGTATGGTGTCTGCACAGACACACACTGTATGTTATCTCTGTTCAGATATTGGTCATTGACTTTGGTCAGAATCTCAAACTTGCTTGGGTAGTCACCAAATTGTTAGGTCAGAAAACTGAAGACTTCGTCAGGTCAGAAGTTCCCTCTTTTTTGGGGCTCTAATGAGTTAAAAAGTCGATGAAAAGAATATCTAACATGTGAAATTAAAGAAAGAGTAAGCTTTTTTTTTTTAAAGATAAAGTATCCTTAATGGGTTATAATTAGGATATATATAATGTAGTAAATTCAAGATATTAAAATCTGATTTCGGATATCTAAATATAGTATCTTCTCCCCCCTCCACTGTCCAAATAAGGAGTAAGCAAAATTCAGGTGAAGGTCAGAAACTTTACCATAATTTTATTTACATTGACTACAGGGTACAGACAAAAACTCTACAAGTATTCTTCCGAAAAGTTCTAGAATTTAGAATTTTTATCATTGTATGTCCCCATGTACACAAAACAAACTGATATGGTCAAAAAGTTTAATCTGTATGAATCATCATTTCATTTAATTTTTCACTCTTCATGGAGCAGGAATCCATCATTGCAGAAAGTATGCGTCAACACATTCATGTTCTTTTGCAGCAGTGATTTCTTAGCATTTTGTTTTACATGATGAAGTTACCAGTAACCATTGGCAACCTAATATTAGTCACCTTTTACAATATACAGGACAAAGCAGTAGTCCTTTTATTTCCTTGTGTCATCAGAGACCAACTGGAGCTACACATTTGAGTGCTTGAGGGATGACTAGTGCTAGCACCACATATAAGCACCACATCTGTCGCATAATTTGATTTGGCAGAAACTAGGACCCCAGATTCTGCAGACACAAGTGGAACAGTCCCAATTACCATGGTCTGGCCATGTCTGCAAAATGGGAGACAAATATGGGAAACCAAGAGCCAGGGATCCAGACCTCCAGGACAACCCAGAGTTCGCTGGCAGAATAACATTAGACAATCTTTGAAGGACTGAGGACTAGATTTGAACCAGGCCAGGAAAAAGACAACTGATAAGATAGAATGGCGCTCTCTCCGGCAAATCTGTACACCTCAGGGTATAGAAGAGGAACAACTCAGTCAATAAGAAACTAGGACCGTCAGTCATAAATCCAAGTTTGATCTTGAGTCTCATTACAAAATCTGCTGTACTTTTCAATCTGTATTTGTTGTTTTGTATATACATTTTTGAATTGCTACAGTCAACATTAAATCCTCTGTATTCTGTTTTTGGTTTATTTAGGTCACACAGAATATATCAATGAAGGTTTTGAGGATACCTCCCGAGATCCTTCTGGCATTGCTCTTGCTTTCTATGATGGTCTGTGGGCTTACGATGGCTGGTATGTGGGCAGATTAATTACATTGCAATAATATTTCATTCACCAAACTGAGTGTTTAGCTGTCCATTCATGAAGTCATGAATCTTAAACTACAAAATTTGTAATGTGCTGTATTACCAACAAACTATTATCTTTGTGCACTGTATGTCCTATCAAGAATGAACAGGATTATAAATTTTTGACTTCAATAAAATCATAGAAAAAGTATATCTTGTTGAAGAAATTGTTATTATCACAAACATTTTTAACAGTTAACTTTACTGTATCGTTAGAGGTAATGACTGAAAAGAAATAGTGACAAATGATGTCAGCAAATGATCTAGATGTTAATACAGACATCCCACGAAAAGAAGAAATCATCACAGCAATCAAAGGGTTAAAGAATGGAAAAGCTCCTGGTCATGATAACTTAAATGCAGAGCTATTTAAGACAGACCCTGAGCTAGCAGCAGAACTATTAGAACCATTATTTGCACAAGTCTGGAAAACAGGGACAACACCAACAGAGTGGAGAAAAGGAATAATTTTCAAATTGCCCAAGAAGGGAGATCTTGCAGACTGCAATAATTGGAGAGGAATAACTCTTCTCTCATTTCCCAGCAAAATACTAGGCAGGATAATTGTACAGAGAATCTCAAAAGCAGTAGACCACAAACTGAGGAAAGAACAAGCAGGATTTAAAAAGAACAGAAGATGTGTAGATCATATATTTACCCTCAGGAACATTATAGAGCAGTGCTCAGAATGGCAAAGACAGCTGTACATTAATTTCGTTGATTTTGAAAAGGCTTTTGACAGTATACATAGGGACAGTTTATGGAAAATACTGAGGGCTTATGGAATTCCAAGCTGCATAGTGTCAATCATAAAAAGCCTTTATGCCAACTTTACGTGTAGCATTGGTCAGAGCAACCTAACCTTTGAAGTGAAGACAGGAGTATGACAGGGATGCCCCTTATCAACCACTCTATTTTTAACAGTCATAGACTGGGTGATGTGCCAGACAACAGAGGGCAATCGAAGAGGAATAAGATGGACTACATTTTCTACATTGGAAGATCTGGAATATGCAGATGACATTGCACTGCTAGCACATTCTTATCAACACATCCAGGAAAAATTGAATAGACTTAATAAGTATAGCCAGCAGGTGGGCTTGAACATCAGCCTAAAGAAGACAGAGGTCATGACGCTCAATGTGAGCAACCCTGAGCCCATATCAGTAAGGAATCAGCAGCTGGAACAGACAGATGCCTTCATGTACCTAGGATGCATAGTAACACCAGATGGCGGAGCAAGCAAAGACATCAACAACAGAATGAACAAAGCAAGAACAGCCTTTTTAGTCTAAACAACATCTGGAAGTCCTCTCAGTACAGCACAAGCACAAAAGTAGGATTATATCAGAGCTGTGTGCTTTCTGCGCTTCTCTATAGTGCAGAGAGCTGGAGTCACAGAGAAGGAAATGTCGAAATTGTCCTCTTTTCACACAACATGCCTAAGAAAAATTATCCGAATCTTTTGGCCGAATACCATCACCAACCAAGATCTGCTTACTCGGAGCAAGCAAGAGGACATACACACCATCTTAGCTGGCAGACGCTGGAGCTGGGTTGGCCATGTCCTCAGAAGAGACTCCGATGCCATCACAAGAACAGCTATGCTACGGACCCCTGAAGGAAAACGAAAGAGAGGCCGACCAAAAACAACTTGGCAGAGGACTGTGGATGCTGAGATGCAAAGAATGAACCAGAGTTGGGGCACTGTACGAAGGATGGCCGCCGACCGAGCAAAGTGGAATCAATTTGTTGTTGCCCTACAAGACGCCACCAGGCGTAATGGCCACTGACTGCTTTGACGGTCAGCGGCTAAGGATCAAAGAAGAAGAAGATGTCAGCAAAAATCCACTGAAACTTGAAAGTTTGAAAATATTCACCAGATGCCTCCAGAACAGTTCTAAAAACCCAAAACTCACCATTTCAAAGACATCTTAGGTGTTCACCAGTTTAGAATGGAAAATGATGCTTCCCTTACACCTAAAGTTTTTGAAAATGAATACCAAATACAGCTTAAATCTGAGACAAGAGCTGTATGTGAGTTTAGTTTTTAAATATATGAACATTATCTTCCAATTTCTCATATTAGAGCCACTATTTACTTATGTTTTGGTCCACTGTTGTTGTCAAGTGTAGTGCGGAGCTGAAGTTTGCATACTTGAGCCACATGTGTTGCACTGGCTGCTGTGAGCCCGTGTTGTGGTTGTTGGATTTCTGTAATACTATCTATCCATCTGCTTCTTGGTGCGCCCAGTGCCCTGAAACCAGATGTACTGTCGTAGGTGTGTAATAGTAATTGATCGTTCTCCATTCTCATTGCTATAAAAATGAAGCATGCACACAAATTATGATGTCTTATTTTCATTGCTCACAAAATCTGCTGTGCATTGCAGAATTTTAAACTGCTACACTTTTACTATTGTTTGGTGAAGGAAACTTTATTTTTGCTGTTATATCTAAGTAAATCACAAACTAGCATTCCATCACTAAATTTGTAAAATACATGAAATTGTTTGTGTATTTTCAGGAATAATTTGAATTATGCAACTGAAGAATTGAAAAACCCTTTTGTGTAAGTATTCACTTGATAAATAAAGAATCAATGAAATGTGTAGATTTGAGATATTATTGTGTATGAGAGTAATACTGACAAATGTTTCTCATTTATACACACAACTGTTTTGTGTTCAGTGAACTTGCATGTACAACTATATAACAATTATTTTTACACTGAATTATTTATGTGCAGTATACTTTTCTTGTCTATCAATTTTTAAAAAAAAGATTTTTTTTTTTTTAATATGCTCTGGTATAAGTGGAATAAACAAAGTCATTGTTATTTGCAGTCTAGAGATATGAACTAATAAATACTAGAGGAAAGATTTGTGACCAAGTGTAACCAGGTAACTAGGCAGATATGTCCCATTTAATCATTGGGTAAGGCAAAGCAACCCAAGTGGTACAGGACAAGTAGTGTGAAAGTGGAACACACTTAAATTGACTAAACTTGTGCTACAGTATGCTTTAACAGTAATCAGCATGTTATGAACATATATTTCTCTGTTAAACTAAGCTTACTTAAAGTAAGGAATTTGACAAATTACGATTCTACCGGACTTTTTGTTTGTTTTAAATTTGGCTAAAGCTAAGCATTCAGTATCTTCCCTTGTAAAAATTCCATGCCTTGCCACTGAAAATTTGGTACAGTAATAATTTTAGGATTTCCCAGGTGTTATTTCTGCCATCACCGGTGTCAATACCTTGTCGAGGTATGGCGGCTTGCGTACCCTGATTACCCCCAGAGCTATGCCAGCGGGAGTTTTACTCCTGGAAGGTTCTACCAAGCTGGACAGGTTTGCGTGGGCAGGGGTCAGACTAAAGCAGACACCCTGGTCCTCCAGGTTGGGGGTTTTAGCATAGGGCTGACACCCCTGTCTATGTAAAAAAAAATTGAAGTTACGGAAACAACAACGAGTGAACAAACTTTGCTGCGGGATGGACATCTGGAGTCTGAGGCTCGTGAACCAGAGTTGGGGCACTGTACGAAGGATGGCCGCCGACCGAGCAGAGTGGAATCAATTTGTTGTTGCCCTACAAGACGCCACTAGGCATGATGGCCACCGACTGCTTTGACGGTCAGCGGCTAAGGATCAAAGAAGAAGAAGAAGGTGTTATTTCCACAATTTATCTGATTCCAGATAGGGTTTTCTCCAGTGTAGATGAGTACAATGACGGTCGGCGGCTAAGGATCAAAGAAGAAGAGATGAGTACAATACAGGGAGATGGGAGCTGGAGACAGACATGAAAAAGATGAGGAATACACTGGAAGACTTTGAGCTGAGTGCATGCTACAAGAGGACAACATGTGTTTGTTGAGGGCCAATGCTCCTTTGGGATCTAAAGGGTATTGATTCAATTGAATACAGTGTGCAATAATAAAACCTGGACTGGATATTTAGAAATAATGACCTTACATTTCAGTATTTACTCATTAAAGATGACATAACACATTTCAGACATTGACTTATATTAGCTGATCAGTATATATAACCCTCGGTCAATGAATAATTTGATATTATGATTCGTAAAATTTAATTTCTTGTCTACAGCAACCTGCCTAGAGCAATAATGCTAGGCATCCCACTGGTCACTGTCTGCTATCTCCTGACAAATCTGTCCTACCTGGCAGTCATGTCAAAGGAAACTCTTCTGGCATCAAACGCTGTGGCAGCTGTAAGTTCATTGCTTATCATGTTAATGTTTGCTTTAAAAGATGTGGTGTATTAAACCTTTTATATTTATGCTGCATCTCACAATCCTCTTCATATCTGTTGAAAATGAAGTATGATCTTGAGTCACAAAGTACCTAAAAAGTTTTTCATTTACGTTTTAATAAGTTGACAGTTTTGTAAATTGCTTTCACAACTTAAAGTGTAGGAAATTTCTAGTCACAGTGTTGAGTCTTCATCCTAAACAGTTTGATTGTTGTAGCAATGTTAAATATCGCTACTCTATCTGTATTAAATAATGCTGCTTTAAAAACTGATTATTAAATATGAAAAAGCAAACAAAAATGGTACTCGAGTCAGTTTTACAAATGAACAGTACAGTGGAAAGATGGAATGTTTTGGGATTACCCTCTGTCAGATACTGTCACAAACAAAACAACGATGAGACATACATAAAGGTTATGAGACAATAACAAACGACACCGAAGACATGTGGACAAATAATATTTAATTAGCAAATAAAATGCTGAACAAGAACGAAATATCAATGTGAAGAAACTAACTATAGTAACAGCAAAGAATAACAAATGAAATAAAGGAAAAGTGTGATCTGATGTAAAAGTTATGTACGGTGATGAATCAATATCATCTTAATAAATAGCCACCACAAACAGTTTTTGTGAACTGAAAGGGTACCAGGAGTTGAAATCTAATTTGAATTTTCAGTATCGGATGAGACAGTGCCTTACTGATGAAAATATGTGCTAGTGAATTGAAAAGTTACCCAACCAATTGTCACAGAAGAGCAGTTTGGAAAAAAATGGGAGCATTTATTCGTTCTGACTACAGATGAGAATGCTGAACTGGTGCATGATATGATTCTTTAACAAAAATACTAAAAAATGGTTATTGATAAAGTGGCAAAGGATTGCAGATCAATCTTTAGTTGCTCTTATGAGAGCATCTGGAAAGGACTAGGCTTTAGTTAAACTTATGCTAAACAGATTCCATGGCACAAATCGGGATATGCAGGACACAGTGCTTGTTTTACCTGTCAGTTAGCTAGTAACACTTTCATAGGGTTATCAGGAGCCTGTGCACCATTTAAATATGTATGCTAAGGAAATGAGAGACTAGAAAAATGATGTATATATAATCTATTGTTGTAGCATACATTTTTGAAAGTGGATTGTAGATAATGAAATGCCCTTGTAGACCTGTTTTATTTATTCAACTGCAAGGATCTTTTTTTAATTATTCATTAGTAGGCGAAGATGTATATGTCAATAAAAGAGGAGGCTGCTGTAAAACTGAAAAGGAAATAAATATATATAAATTAAAACATAAAATGGTGTGGAATCAGTTTTACAAAGTAAGGCGTACACATAAAACACAGGACGTTTTGGGTTTCACCCTTCATCAGCCACAGCTACAAACAGGTGACAAGGACAAGAATTAAAGACAGGTCATAGAAAATACTACAAACAACTACGATGGTGAGAAACACAGTCAAAACGAGCAATACAAGCAGATGAAAAAGTAAACACAGGTGATGAGCGAAAAAAGAACAATAATAACGCAAAAAAAATGTAAAACCAGAAAGAAAGAAATATCAAAACAAGAAATTAAATAATCGGCAAAACTCAAAAGGAATTAACAAAACTGGTGAAACAAGTCCTGATTAAAGTAGCAAGATCCGTGGAATAAAACAGTGAAGATCACTGTCAGCCGGTAACGCTAATGGAAGTAACGTATAATATAGCGTCAATAAAAAAGACACAAAAAGGATACGAAATGAAACAAAAACTATAAAAAAGATAGATCGTGAAAACAATGACAGAAGAAATAAAGAAGTCTGAAATAAAAGAGAGCCACAAGAATTCATGCAAAATGATGTTGGACATTTAAGCCATTGGAAGATAGAAACCCATGTGAAAAATGAGACAATTCTCCAAGGAAAATTGAGTCCGGTCATCCCCAAAGCAAGGACGGAGGGTGATAATATTAATAGCAGAATTACCTGAATGGTTAGGTCCATTTAAAGGCAGAGCAACTGGTGAAGGTTTGCCATGATAAATGTCATTTAAGTGCTCACGAAAGCTGTGCCAGTTTCACCGATATAGGTAATACCACACCTTTTACAGATGATAGCATAAATCAAGTTTCTGGATTCACGTGTGAAAGACTCTCTAATGACATTATTTTCCCTTTGGAAAAGTAACTGTCTGAGTTTGGAGTACAAACTGGCAGCTCTTACGTAAATGGCATTGGCACAGTTTAGTACCAAAGTGTGAAGGGCTAGTATACCTCAAGCGGCTGTGTACAAGAATATCCCAAAAATTTTTATCCCTTCAATATGCCATCAAAGGCGTATCTCGAAACAAGTTTGAGCCTGCCAAATGTAGTACTAGGTTTGGCAGTAAGTGCTGTCTGACAAGCGATGTGTCTGATGTGATTATGAGCATCAGATGAAACTCTTTCAGAATAAAGACATCGGTGAAAAAACTAGAGCATCTCTTGCGCTCGTTCACAGAAATCACCATCATCGTGACATATCCGACATAAGCGTAGAAGTTCAGAAAAGGGAATGGAATTTTTACAGCTGAGAGGGTGAGAAGAAGTGTAAAGAAGGAAACCATGAGCGTCTTTTGTAAAAGACAGAAGTTTAAAGACCAGTAGAACTAAATGGGTACCTGACTTTGCTCTTGAGTTAGGGAAGGAAAAGGCAGCGAGGAAAGGAACTGATCACCCCACTTCTTGAAGCTGGACCTAGTATAGTGAAGTCTTTAACACTTCACTCCCCTACAGCAGTATCTGCTATGGGACTACTTTTTTAAAATCTGTCAAGAATGTTTAAACTTTCTTCAGTTTTCCTTGTAGCATCATTCCTGTATTTATTTCATATAAACAATTCACAATGTAATCATATTTGCTCATTTTTCATAAAATGTTTTCATATTTCTTTGCTTATATCTTCCAAATTAGACATGGGGGCAGGAAATTCTTGGGGTAGCAGCCGTCATGATTCCAATATTTGTTGCACTGTCTACTTTTGGTGCTGCTAATGGTTCCTGTTTTACTGGAGGGAGGTAAGACTTATATCTTATCACAGCTTTGAAGCATCCTGTGATCTGATTTACATATGAATTAATACATCACATCTAAGCAAGCTAATTAGTGTGTTCGTGACAAATCAGTATTGTGAACAATTGTACAGATAGATTCTGTATTCAGAGCTGAGGGATATTTCAGGCAAATTATATACACATACTATTTTTCCCAATTTATATTCCTTTAGACAAATAAAACAACCTCATTTTTAATGAAGAGAAGATAGCTGTTCTTACTGTGTGTAACACAGGGGACAGTTCTTTGTTATTTGAAGCTCTTCACATTCTGTTATTCTCAGCACTCCAAGTCCCTGACAGCTGTACCAAGTTAGTGACAGATGTAGCATATGTGCTTAAGAGTATTTTTCTATAAGCCATCTTGGCAGTATGATTCCTTCAGTTTTTCCAGCTTCTTTTAGTATGATACTATAGGAAAAGGAGGTAAAGGATCTCGTTACATGACTATTGAGGCATATTGAGAATATGGTGTTAAGCCCATATCTTCTTGACCATCGGCACACTAGGGGTGATGTGGTCAGCATCACGCCAGCCACCTTAACCTTCCCAGAGTTGCTGTGGTACCCAATTCATGAGGCTGGGTCAACCCTGGAGCATTTGCAGTCTAAAAAATCTCACCTCAACTGGGGACCGAACCATGGACCTCCGAGCTAGGAAGCCAGTGCACTAACCACTGCTAGTATGATACTATAGCATGTGCAATAATATAGACTACAACTTGGTAATTTAATCTATTGTTTGCAGCTTCTTATGTCTTTATTTACTAGAAGTCATCTTGGTGTCAGTATGAATTTTCTCGATCATGTTCATATCTTATTCAGGCTAAACAGTCTGCCTTGAGGTTCCAGATGTCATTATGGCTAGTCTCTACCCCAAGCTGTGCTTGTGTTTACCACCATGAAGGCTGATGAAGTTATGGTTATTCTTCATTTATCTGTTACTATCTGTTATAATCTGTCTTTTTTTATTTGAAAATGTTTGATTCAACTTTTATTGTCTTCTCCATGTCTGTTTACTTGGTAGGAAATCATCTATGCTTTGTGCACACCAGTACTTTCCTTGCACATGGTATTTTCCATTCTTTCTATGTGGTCAAATGATCTATCCATTTTAAATATTTGTTATGAAAGGGGTAGAGGGAAGTGGGTAGAAATCTACATTGTATTATGTTATTTTAATGATTATTCTTTATTTCTCTGCGACTTTTTCATGGATGAGGGTCCATAATGTTTGGCCAAACTGTTGTATAGCTAAGTCTAAAACTTTACATTTGAATTAAAATAAATGACCTTAGTAGGTTTATATGACATTGAGTATTAATTTCATAAACCATTTTGGTCATTGTGTATTTTTCTTTTCTTAAAAGCAAACCTAATGACAAATTCAATGTCATTTTAATAATGTATTTTATGAAGCATGTTTAGTTCTTTGCAGGGGAATACTGCCACTGAAGTTTAATATTTTGAAGTGTCCGGTTATTTATTGATTTACTTACTTACTTACTTAGTCGTTCCCCTTCTACCGTGAGGTGTAGAGGTTTGGAAGAGAGAGCGCCAGACTATCCTATCGGCTGTCTTCCTCCTGGCCTGGTTCCATTCTAGTCCTCGGTCCTTCAAAGATTGTCTAATGTTGTCCTCCCAGCGGACTCTGGGTCGTCCTGGGGGTCTGGATCCTTGGCTCTTTGTTTCCCATGCTTGTCGTGGTAGCCGATCTTCTCCCATTCTGCAGACATGGCCAAACCATCTTAGTTGGGACTGTTCTACTTGGGTCTGCAGGGGGTGGGATTTAAGGCCTTGACGTATCGTCTGGCTGCATACTATGTCTCTTCTTGTTACTTCAACCACCTTCATCAGATACCTCATTTCTGAGGTTTGGATCCGGCTTTTGTGGGTTGTAGTCATTGCCCATGACTCACATCCATATGTCAAGACTGGGACATAGGTGGAGCGGTATACAGCCATCTTCGTTTTCTTACCAACCTCTCTCTTGCTGAGGAATCCTCGATTTATGGCCTGAAAAAGTCTCCCAGCTGCTGCTTTTTGAGTGGCCAACTCTTCTTTGATGCCTCCCTTTTGGTCAATAATAGCTCCGAGGTATTTAAAGTGGTCTACCTGCTCCAGGACCTGTTCTCCCAGCTTAATCTGATGTCTTCTTTCTTCTCGTGATATCACCATGGATTTTGTTTTAGAGCTGCTTATGACCATCCCTCTCTTCTCCAGCTCTTCCTTCCAGACTTGCAGGTTGAATTGGAGATGTGCCTCTGATTTAGCAATCAGGGCAACATCATCAGCAAATGCCAGCTCCGAAATACAGACCTGTCTCATCTTCCAGTACCCCACTGAATACTTTCTTGTTCTCTCCTTACATGCCTCAATGACATCGTCCATGAGGAGTATGAAAAGGTAAGGTGACAGGATATCACCTTGTCTTACACCAGTGGTGGTCCTGAACTCTTCTGACTTATGGTTTGCTGTCCTCACATAATTTCTGCAAGACTTGTAGAAGCTCTGTATAGCATGAATCAGAGGTGCTGGAATGTTCTTCCTTGCCAAACAATCCCAAAGTTTGCTCCAGGGGACCCTGTCAAACGCCTTTTCCAGATCTATGAAACAAAGATGGATCTCACTCTTATACTCAAGGGCCTTTTCACTCAGCTGTCTGAGTGTGAAGATTAGGTCTTGAGTACTTCGGTTTGCTCGGAATCCACACTGGACCTCATCCAATTGTGGCTCAGCTAGGCGTCGGAGTCTCTGCTCTACTGAAAAATGATGACCTGTTCTTTCCTGGATAGTTGATGATATGCATCATTTTTCAAATGGCCCGGGTGCTCTCTTTCCCATTTGGACTTGAATGTAGCCTTTATAGTAGTCTTTGCCATCGCGTAAGTTGTCTCTATATCATTTTGTTGTAAGGCACCTAAATATGTAATAATTTGTAGCCTCAGTATAGTTTTATGTCATAGATAATTTGAATGGCAGTTAGTTGTGCACTAATTTCTAGTGTCATTTATTTTTTGTCCTGTACAATTTTTAAGAGGTCAAAACAAACAAAATTTAAGAGCAGTTTTAGAAAACCAGAGAAAGAAAACAGTGAAGCAGTAATTTCTTCCTGAGGATAAAGAACTCATGCATAATGATAAAATATCCCTATGACAGAAAAATGGGAAGTGCATCCCCCTATGAAAAAAACTCAATGAAACTGTTTTATCATTAATTAAATATTTGCTTCTCATTCATGAAGCAAATCTGCTGTACTCATCCTTTGTGCAGGTTAATTTACGCTGCTGCAAGAGAGGGACACCTGCCTGAAGTCTTCTCTTACATCCATGTCAAGAAAGCTATTCCACTTCCTTCATTATTGCTCACGGTGAGTCCTTTTGTTTTTTTCATTTATTTTATTTTTTAAAATTTACTGAGCGATTTGTTTTCAGATCTTGAAGATCTCTTTAACAGTCTGCTGTATTATTAACTCTTGTTTTTCCTTTGCCTTTCAGATATATGTGGAAATTAGGCCTTCATATGTTGTTGCACATACTTCTGTTTGTTTTTTCTAATCTGGGGATTCCAAACAAGGATAACAAAAAAAAATAGCAGAGACAGCCTTAGGGGAATGAAGTGTTAAAAACTTTACTATACAAGGTCTCAGCTTGGGGAGGGGGGGGGGTGTGATTGCTTCTTTCCTTCTTCACTGCTTTGCTTTCCCTAACTCAGAAGCAGAATCAGTTACCCATTTACAGTTGGGTATACTACAGCATGACACTACCAGGTTTCAAACTCAGTCATTTTGCCTTACGATGCAAGTGCTCTAACTTCTATGCCCTTAAATGCTCTGTGTGCTGAATTATACACCAATATTGAACTCAATTTGGCATAAACAGTTGAGAAAGTAAAGAAAGGGGAAGAATGACATGACATTTGCCACAAAATAAGAGCATTTCTTGTACAATCTTTCCAGATAAAACAATTAAGATCTAAATTTTAATATATTCCTGTGTTCACAGACTTTGGTCGCAATTCTTATGATGATCCCTGGAGACATCTTTAGCCTTATTGATTTCTTCAGCTTTGCCGCCTGGCTGTTTTATGGAGCCACCATGGCATCAGTATTAATCCTACGCTACACAAGACCAAATGCACCAAGGCCATACAGAGTAAGCAGACACTAGGCCGGTGGTAGCACTGTAACATCTATTACACTCTATTATTATAATTGTTTTTGCCATTTATTATACTAGCTTTTATCTCTTTCCCAGGCTCCCCAACATTCACAAACACTCGATATAGCACCACTCAGCAGCTACAGAACACATGACAGTTCTTCAACTTATCATTGGCTGTCAAAGAGTAATCAACAGCCCTAGTTAAACATCCTGTTCCTTTTCTTCAGTAATCTATGCAGAAAATGTTGTTCTTTTCTATTTTTCTATAATGTTATTGGTTTCTCTACATTTCCTCAATTCCCATCTTCAGTTCAGTTTTCTGTGATAATCCAGGAACTTTCCCTTGATTTCATATTTCAGCTTACAACATTCCTGTCTGTATTAACTTCCATTTCTTCTTTTCTTCTTCTTCGTACACTTTCAGACGTCCACTTGAATGTTCTCAAAGAAAGCAGTAGTCAGTTTGAGGCTATTTGAATCCCCGTAAAGCTTTTCCACGAAAGGAGCTGGCGTCGGCCATATGCACTTTCTCTGTACCACATATAAGGGGCAACTTTGAAGCAGATGTTCAGCAGTCATTTTATCAGTGCCACAGTTTCACTGATCGGTAGTTCCTATCTTTAGCTTGTTGAATAGATGGTATCTCAATCTGTTGTGGCCAGTGCGGAGTCTGAAGATTACCACTTGTTCTCTTCTGTGGAGCTGGTAGTAAGCATCATTCTGTGTGTGCCCTGGATGTTCTACATTCCATTTGTTTCTGTAACTGATTCTGATAAAACTCTTTGCCTCCTCAAAAGTTATGCTTGCATCAGGCTGAGGTAGATGTGAACCTTCTTTTGCCATTTTGTCAGCCTCTTCATTGCCGGCGATGTTACAATGAGATGGGATCCATTGGATCACAACACTTTTGAATCGTTGACAAAGTTTGTGGAGCACTACTCTGAGATCATCCAGGTCTGTATTATTTTGGCTTTTCAACGTTGCAATTACTGACTGTGCATCAGTAAAGAAAGCAACTTGTCTCTCTGCCGTTTCTTCTGTCAATATAACCTCTGCTGCAGTTTTCAAGGCCTCTGCCTCTGCTCTGAAGTTGCTGAAGAATCGTCCTGTCACCACTGACAGCCTTTTTTCTGCACCAGTGCTTAAGGTCAGAAAGACACCCCCACCTCCATTTTCTGTTGCATTTGTTGCTGATCCATCTGTGTATGCATGGGTCCAGGTGTTGCGTGGATAATGTTTCTCTATGTATTTTGTCGCTATGGATTTTCTATCTGTTGCAGTTTGGCTCTTTTTACTTTCAATTCCAGGAATGTTTTCTATCATTTTAGGGAAACGATTTTGACTTACCTTAGCCATTGCTATCTGTTTAATCTTTTGATGTTGAGTAATGATGTCGACCTGTATAATGCCTTTATTTACTTATGTGGTCTTATGGTTGATACTGACATCTTCAATTATCCTACACATTTTTCAAAGGATTAGGGACTTGTTTTCAAAATACTTAAGTTGTGCAATGCATAAGTGTTGTTCTCCAATATGGACTGTGGGCATTATTAGTATTATATATGAGTGAGGAGCCGTGGTAGCACAGTGGTTAGTGCACTGGCTTCTTAGCTCGGTGGTCCATGGTTCGATCCCCAGTTGAGGTGGGATTGTTTAGACCGCAAACGGTTCCGGGGTCGACCCAGCCTCATGAATTGGGTACCAGAACAACTCTGGGAAGGTTAAGGTGGCCGGATTGATGCTGACTACATCACCCCTAGTGTGCCGATGGTCAAGAAAATACGGGCCTAACACCATATTCCCAATATGCCTCAATAGGCGTGTAATGGGATCCTATACAGAGTGGTTCATAAATAATTGAATACTTTCAAAAATGTATAACTCAGTAACTATGTTTTGTATGAACATGTTGTCTAAACCAATTTGTAAAGGAACTATCACCATTATTTATATAATCTTACAAATGCATACAATGTGCTACAAAGGGTCTAGAATTAACTAACTTCAGGATAAATGTACGAAAAGAAGAAATCATCACAGCTATCAAAGTGCTAAAAAATGGAAAAGCGCCTGGTCACGACAATCTAAATGCTGAGCTATTCAAGACAGACCCTGAACTAGCAGCAGAACTATTAGAACCACTATTTGCACAAGTCTGGGAAACTGAGACAACACCAACAGAGTGGAGTAAAGGAATAATTGTCAAATTGCCCAAGAAGGGTGACCTTGCAGACTGCAACAACTGGAGAGGAATTACACTCCTCTCAGTTCCCAGCAAAATACTAGGCAGGATAATCATCCAGAGAATTTCAAAAGCAGTTGACCATAAACTGAGGAAAGAACAAGCGGGCTTCAGAAAGAACAGAAGATGTGCAGATCATATATTTACCCTCAGGAACATTATAGAGCAGTGCTCAGAATGGCTTTGAAAAGGCTTTCGACAGCATACACAGGGATAGCCTATGGAAAATTCTTAGGGCTTATGGAATTCCCAGCCACATTGTTTCCATCATAAAAAGCCTCTATTCTAACTTTACATGCAGTGTTGGATCGAGTAATGTAACTTTCGAAGTGAAAACAGGAGTACGACAGGGATGCCCCTTATCAACAACATTATTTTTGACAGTCATAGATTGGGTGGTGCGCCAGACAACAGAGGGCAGTCCAAGAGGAATTAGATGGACAACGTTTTCTACACTGGAAGACCTGGAATATGCAGATGACATTGCACTACTCGCGCATTCACATCAACACATTCAAGACAAAACCGATAGACTGAATAAGTATGACCAGCAGGTTGGCCTGAACATCAATTTGAAGAAGACAGAGGTCATGACACTAAATGTGGGCAATCCTGAACCAATAACAATAAGGAACCAGAAGTTAGAACAGACAGACACATTTACTTACCTAGGATGCATAGTAACACCTGACGGCGGAACAAGCAAGGACATTAACAACAGAATGAATAAAGCGAGAACAGCCTTTGCTGTTCTCAACAACATTTGGAAGTCTTCCCAGTACAGCACAAACACCAAATTAAGACTGTATGAGCGCTGTGTACTTTCTGTGCTTCTCTATGGTGCGGAATGTTGGAGAGTAACAGAGAAGGAAATGTCGAAACTGTCCTACTTCCACACAATCTGCCTAAGGAAAATTCTCAGAATCTTTTGGCCAAACACCATCAGCAACAAAGAACTACTTATTCGGAGTAACCAGGAGGACATGCACACCATCATAGCTGGCAGACGCTGGAGTTGGGTTGGCCACGTCCTCAGAAGGGACCTTGATACCATCACAAGAACAGCTATGCTATGGACCCCCGAGGGAAAGCGAAAGAGAGGCTGACCAAAAACAACTTGGCGGAGAACTGTGGAAGCTGAGATGCAAAGAATGAACCACAGTTGGGGCACTGTAAGAAGGATGGCCGCCGACCGAGCAAAGTGGAATCAATTTGTTGCTGCCCTACAAGACACCACCAGGCGTGATGGCCACTGACTGCTTTGACGGTTGGTGGTTATGGATCAAAGAAGAAGAAGGATAAATGTGTGCCTTGTGATATGAGGGGCACATATTGAGCATATAGCTGGTCGGTGTAGTGGATTATGTATGTTTACAATTTCTTGTCCTATCTAGTATCTCCTCCCTCTGTCATCCTATTTTTCCTTTAATCTTTCCTGTTGTCATAAGGTATTCCAGCTTTTATCTCCCAGAAGAAAGTGGGTTGTTTATTTCTGATTTTTGTTATAAGATTCCATTGACCTCTTTCAGAACATCCTCATTACTCTTTTTAGCTTTGCATGGTATTTTTAACATTTGTCTGTAAAACTACAGATTTGTTGCGCAGAATACCTTTTAGTTCACAGAATGCTGTTTTGGGCTATTCTATATGTTATCTCTGAGTGAGATGCATTCACATCCATTATTAACTTTCCTAGGCATTTCAATCAATGTACTTGTTTCAGAGCTGTCCAGATTACTTGGAACATGCATTCTGATGAAGTCTGCCTCTTTGAGAAGACCATTACTTCTATTTTTTTTGCTATTCATTAATTTTGTTGTTTATTAATATGAACTGGTGTAGACAGGGTGTTTCAAAATTATGTATACACATTTGAATGCTTATAACCCACACATAACTTAACATCTTGCTATTTTGCAAGAAAAGAGCGGAATAATGTTAGATACACATGAATAATGTGAAGTTTTTTTTTACAGAACGTTGTGCTCATCTCATAATGCGCACAGTGAGGGACCTGAGACATCACATTAAAACAGCATGTTTCAATATTCATTAAGTAAAAATACAGAATGGCAGTCAGTGAACAATACGTTGTTGCAGGTCGTCGACACTGAACATGTGTGACTTTAAATGTGAAAATGCATTAATTCTATCTCAAATGATAATTGAGTTATCAGCATTAAAAGTGTGTATACATAATTTTGAAACACCCTGTATTAATCATTAATGCTGCAAAAATTATCATCTTTGCCACCATATAAATTATCTTCATTCTCATCATAATAAATATAATTGTCATGAACATCATCATAGCTCTCATAATCTAAACTACCATCAAAATCCATTAACTATTTCAGGTACCAACTATAATGCCAATCCTGGTTCTGTGCGTATCGGTGTACCTTGTGTTCGCCCCCATCATTCAGCAGCCACGTATAGAGTTTTTATATGCCACACTGTTCATCCTCAGTGGTCTTCTGTTTTATATTCCATTTGTGATGATGAATGTGAAAATTAAAATGCTAGGTAAGGTTAAAATGTCCATGTTTAGCCAAAATGTAGATCACTTTTGACATGTTTGTAGCAGACTATAAGTAGCTTTCTTAACATGCCTTTTTTTAAAACCCAGAATTAGATATCTTTAATATAAACTAACTTACTTACTTAGTCGTTCCTCTTCTACCGTGAGGTGTAGAGGTTTGTAAGAGAGAGCACCATACTATTCTATTGGCTGTCTTCCTCCTGGCTTGGTTCCATTCTAGTCCTCGGTCCTTCAAAGATTGTCTAATGTTGTCCTCCCAGCAGACTTTGGGTCATCCTGGAGGTCTGGATCCCTGGCTCTTAGTTTCCCATGCTTGCCATGGTAGCCGATCTTCTCCCATTCTGCAGACATGTCCAAACCATCTCAGTTGGGACTGTTCTACGTGGGTCTGCGGGGGATGGATTTTTAGGCCTTGACATATCGTTTGGTTGCGGACCATGTCTCTTCTTGTTACTTCAACCACCTTCCTCAGATACCTCATTTCTGAGGTTTGGATCTGGCTTTTTTGGTTTGTAGTCATTGCCCATGACTTGCATCCATACGTCAAGACTGGGACATAGGTGGAGTGGTATACAGCCATCTTCGTCTTCTTACCAACTTCTCTTTTGCTGAGGAATCCTCGATTTATGGCTTGAAAAAGTCTCCCAGCTGCTGCTCTTTGGGTAGCCAACTCTTCTTTGATGCCTCCCTTCCGGTCTGTGACAGCTCCAAGGTATTTAAAGTGGTCAACCTGCTCCAGGACCTGTTCTCTCAGCTTAATCTGATGTCTTCTTTCCTCTTGTGATATCACCATAGTTTTTGTTTATGAGAACAGAGTATCAAGAAGGAAATATACTGTGAGAAAATGAAGTAAAATTAAAAAATAAATGCATAAACCATTGATCAAAAATGATTATCAAAAGTCAACCCCTTAACTTATGTAATGAGAGGTCAAAGATGGAACAGTAATCTTGAAATATATTAAATATTGGAGCTCTTTTTTTTTGGACCTGTATTAGCTATTTATGATTTCCAGTGGAGTCTGTACAGAAATTCTACTAGAATAGTGTCCAACAACAACTGTAAACAGTCATTTCAACTACTTGATGATTAATCACATCTTGAGTCATAGAAAAAACTTTTTTTTTCAAAGGGCTGAGAACTGGGCATGCTGACTTTCTAACATTCTGCCCTTACTTCAATACTGTATCCATTCATTCTCACATGCATTTTGAGTAATGAGTAATCAGAGTCTAAGTTACTCAATTGCAGACTGTCTACGGCAAATTACTTGAGAAGATAGTGGTGAGACAATTAATGAACCACCTTGAAAATGCACACATCCTCCCTGACACCTTGGGCAGTTATAGACCAATAAAAGTAACATGGGGTAACGCTGGAACATTTGCGTACGATGTATAAGAGGGTTTCCAGGGTAAACAAGAAACGGTGGCTGTGGCAATTGACCTAGAGGATGCTTACAACAGTGTTGACTTTGCAGCCTTGATGGACTGTAGTGGAATGTGGTGTAAACCCATGGCTAACAAGGTGGATAGCAGCTGCCTTAACTGAGAGAACAGTTGCATTTCGCTTGAGAACATGGACATCAGACCCAATGCATATTTGCCCAGGATTACCCCAGGGTTCTCCATTATCACTGGTGCTGTTTAACATCAATACAGCAAAAATAGCTGCAATCCAACCAACAGGTTTGGGACGAACATTAACTTTTGCCAATGACTTGCTCATTTACAGGACTGGTTCAGATAGACATGAAATGGTTAAAAGCATACATGGGACACTTTGGGCAGTTTCTAAATGGTGCGACGAAACCAGTTCCAATGTCAATCCCAACAAAGCCTGTGTGCTTTGGTGCTACTTGAACAACTCCATATTGAAAGCAGATCTTCCAGACATTACTCTCAGTGGACAGAAAATTGAAAGGCAGAACAAGTTGAAATACCGTGCAGTAACATTCGATCGAGGGCTATCATATAAGCACCATGTTGATCACATCATACAGAAGTGCAAGAGAGGTCTGGCAGCCTTAAAAACAATGGCTGTAGCAAACCTGGAGCAGAGACTACTGTCTCTCCTGTATCATCAACTAAGACCAGCTGTCTGTAATTGAGTATGGCCTGGGAATACTCATGCTGTCAATATCACAATGTGAATGACTGGAAAGCATTCAAAATGAAGGGATGCAGTTAGTCTTGGGCTGTACGTGAGATACCCCTATTGTGATGATGCGGCACATGCTTGGATTGCTGTCAGTTAGTTCCAGATATACGATGGCCCAAGTAAAAACTTATATGCGAGTAACTTCAGACAAAAGGCATTCCCTGCATGGGAACATAGCTGACATCAAAGGAGCAAGAATAAAGAGGGGGATGTCATGGATTGTGCAGGCAGAGGAGACTATTAGGCAGGTGACCACAGCTGAAAATATATTCAAGGGACATGAGTGGATTAAGTCAGATGAGAGCTGGATGAACTACCAGCAAGTCATCATCAGCCTTGGTAGAGAGTGCAGAACTTGGGCCAATGGGAGAGCAGAGCTGGAATTGATCAGCTTATAAATGTATATGCTTGGGATGATGATGCCATTGTATACAATGATGGGTCTGTAATCCGTGGTAATAAATCAGGGTGGGGCTTCTCTGCTAGAGTACAGGGCTGAACCGTCGCTGAACATAGCGGGGCTAACATGATAACCTACAGTATGAGAATGGAGGTAGAGGCAGTTACTGCTGCCTTAAGATGGCTGTCTGAGACTTTATTAACAAAGACAGTTATTGCATCAGACTCACAATCCATGCTTCGAAAGGTCCAAAATGGATGGCTCCGACCTGAATGGAAAACCTCCATAGAAGCATCGAATCTTCAAGAACTGATATGGATCTACTGTCCTGGTCATGCAGGGGTACACGGCAATGAAAGAGCTAAAAGACAGATTAGCTTCAAGAGCACCCATAGAAGGTGAATTGAACATGGATAAGAGAGAAATACTGAAGGCTATTCATGATCGCCTATTAGAGAATGACACTGCAATAGATGAATCATCAAGGCTAAGACTGCTGGAATTTGGCATCAAATGGAAGACCAGCAGGGATGGACGTATGAGAGGATGCATCCCGCGTGTATACAACCAGTGCACAACAGGAACAATTAGCATTCATACCCTTCGACATTTGCTAAGGGAGACTGAGCACCTATAGGTTTGCCTGGAGTGCAATGACATCGATTCTGATTAATATTAAGTTAATCCATTATATTTATACTATACTGAAGCACATTAAAAACGCACCACCTGTATAATCCAGGAACAGAGTGTGAAATGTAAATATAAGTGTTTACAAGTTTACATATTTGGAATCTTTATTCATTTTCCTATGAATCCATGCTGGTCATTAATTTGTACATTTGATTGTTATGAAATTCATTGCATTCTGTGCAGGCAAGGGAGAAAACCAAAAATGCAACCAATAAAAAAAATTCATTCACACTATCCTCAGTATCTGGTATGTCCACTGTGTGCTTGCAAACAAGCTTGGCAGCGGCTCTGCATGGAACGCACAAATCTCTGAAGGAAATTCTGGGGAATCAAGTCCCATTCACGTGTAAGAGCAGCTACGAGCTGTTGCAGATTAGCTGGAGAACCTTGCCTGTAGACTCTGCGCCCAAGCTCGTCCCACAGATGTTCTATAGGGGACATGTCTGGTGATAGGGCAGGCCAATCAATCGTCACAATGTTCTGCTGCTGTAGATATTGCTGCGTAATGCATGCGGTGTGCGCACGTGCGTTATCCTGCTGGAGAAGCTGCAAGTCTGGATAATTTGTGAACGCAGAAGCAACCAATGCATCCAGAACCTCATCTCGATATGTCACAGCATTAACATTTCCACAGAAGACGTGAAGAGGCAAGTGATGGTGAAAACTGAATCCTCCCCAAATGTGAATACTGCTACCTCCAAATCGGTTGTGCTGATGAACACAGCAATCTGCAAAGCGCTCTCCACACTGTCGCCAAATCCGCATACGTCCATCAGCAAAGGATATGTTGAATCTGCTCTCGTCTGTGAATAGGACAGCATTCCACTGCAGTCTAGTCCATCTGACATGTTGCTCTGCCCATTGCAGGCGCTGCTGACAATGTCTGAGTCAAGTTTGGCTTAACATAAGGTCGTCTTGCAGTAAGGCCTGTATCTCTGAGTCGTCGTATGACTGTCATTCGAGAGACTTGCCCACGTCTACCCACTATTGCTCTTGCTGTTTGACTTGCCGAGAGAGAACGATTCCTTAGGTGACTCAGCACAATATGACGATCCTGCACAGGGGTAGTAACTCATGGTTGGCCACTCCGAAGTCTATCCCGGGCACTGCCAGTGATTCCGTAACGTTCATTGAGACGTACAATAGTGCTGTGGTGGCAATTCATCCTTCTGGCAATGGCCCGCGAGCTCATTCCGGTCTCCAACAAACCAATGGCTCGTTGGCGGTCGTTTTCAGATAGTCGTGGCATTTCAACATCCAGGAAAAAATGGATAGACTTAATAAGTTTAGCCAGCAAGTGGGCTTGAACATCAATTTAAAGAAGTCTGAGGTCATGACGCTCAATGTGAGCAACCCTGAGCCCATATCAGTAAGGAATCAGCAACTGGTACAGACAGATACCTTCACATACCTAGGAAGCATAGTAACACCAGACGGTGGGGCAGGCAAAGACATCAGCATCAGAATGAATAAGGCAAGAACAGCCTTCTTTAGCCTAAACATCTGGAAGTCCTCCCAATACAGCACAAGCACAAAATTAAGATTATATCAGAGCTGTGTGCTTTCTGTGCTTCTCTATGGTGCGGAATGCTGGAGAGTTACAGAGAAGGAAATGTCGAAATTGTCCTCTTTTCACACAACATGCCTAAGAAAAATTCACCGAATCTTTTGGCCGAATACCATCACCAACCAAGATCTGCTTACTCGTAGCAAGCAAGAGGACATGCACACAAGAACAGCTATGCTTTGGACCCCTGAAGGAAAATGAAAGAGAGGCCGACCAAAAACAACTTGGCGGAAGACTGTGGAGGCTGAGATGCAAAGAATGAACCAGAGTTGGGGCCTGTACGAAGGATGGCCACCGACCGAGCAAAGTGGAATCAATTTGTTGTTGCCCTACAAGACGCCACTAGGCGTGATGGCCATTTACTGCTTTGACGGTCGGTGGTTAAGGATCTAAGAAGATAAGAAGTGGCATTTCAAGCACATGTACTGGGTGTTTTGTCTCAACGGCCTTTTTATACCGAGTATACTGCCACAACGCGTACACATTTTCAGGGTCATAGCTGTTGGGAATCGTGTTGCACGTGTAACTTTCATTGTTTTCATGTAGTCTGTACACAAACCCGTGGGTTGAATCATGCACTTTCCATTCCAGCAGCCATTCGCTCTCTACCTCATGACAAAGACGGGGAAAATCCATTCCCACACTTTTTTTTTCCAGCTTCTCGGCATCAGTATATATAATAGTGGTGTGTTTTTAATGTGCTTCAGTATATTATAGTTCTTAGTTGAGCATGTTAAGGGCACTCTTATTTCAACTCCTATTGTTAATTATTTTTTTTTTAACAAATGCTTTGCAAGTGTATATTTATTTTCACATTACAAATCCAATTTAATTGCTCCATGCTGTTGGATCTGTTCATTTAATCTGTTTGTTACTTCTTCATTTCTCAGCAAGTGTATCCTGCATACAATAGTTCTGTTATGTTTGAATATGTGTTACTTCTTTCTTTCAGGGCCATTCACAACTTTTCTTCAATGTGTTTTGGAGGTTGCACCCAGCAGGTATGCTCCACCAGAATGAGAAAAGAAAAGGCACAGAAAATCTTTATTCTGAACAAAGATGAGTCTCTGTAATTGGACAGACACTGAAAAATGTGTAGTAATTTATTCATGTTTTTTTATCACCATTTTAGTCTTTCCTGTCACATGATCTGCCCATATTGTGATGTATAATAATTAACAATCCATTACCATCCATAAATAAATCCGAATGATTTAACATGCTATATACATTTAGTGAATTATTATTTTCTGTAGTAAGAATGGACTGTCACTGCTTATCTCTTCTCTCCATTTAAGCTCCCAGGTGTTTAGAATTATTTATAGTGAGATATATTAGTGCAAGTTTCATACATTTTACTATTCAATACAAACTTAACTCACTCTATCCCAACCAGTTTTTAGGCCTACATAGAAACCAGATTGAATGACAATTTTCCACGTGATGTTTTAAGCCGGCAGTAAAAATATGTATTCGTAAGAAAATAATTCATAAATAAAATATTGTAAATTGCCTGAAAAATATTTTGACGTGTTAGGAGATTTATATGCAACAAATAAGTTTGTTTTCTAGAGTATACAGTATGCATACATGAGGAAATCTGGCTATAACCAAACAGGAGAATAATGTAACACATCATGGTGCACTATACAGCGCTGGGGGCGTCTGCTTGAATATGTTCAAAGAAAGCAATGGTCAGCTTGAGGCTACTTGTATCTCCATAGAGTTTTTCCAGGAATGGTACTGGTGATGGCCACATGTGCTTTCTCTGTTCCTCGTATGTTGGGCATCTTTGAAGCAGATGTTCAGCAGTCATTTTTTGTGTGCCACAGTTACTCATGGGTAGTTCCTATCTTTAGCTTGTTAATAGATGTTTAAAAAGAGTTAAACAGGAATTATGCTTCAATAGTAAACTTGGTTCATGAAGAAAATATAGGTACATTTGTACACATTTTCCAGCATAGATTAGTGTTGGTAATAGCAGAGATGTCCACATTATACCGCATTACTTTGTTCATGATGTAAGTTACAAACTTCTATTAAGTGAATGTTTTTTCCATGTAGGGTTTCCAGTCTGTTGAGATCTCTAATATTATTCAGATCCTGTGCTTGTATTTTCTATGTTGACTGAGTATTTTGACTAATTAAGAATGATTCAAAATGCTGTTATAAATGGTACATAGTAGATTCAAGGTGATACAAGAAGTTCGCTTGTCATTCATTAATGAGGGGAGAGGTCTTTTTAGGCAAAGTTAGAGTTTATTCATCAACCAGCACAGACTAGCGGATGGTCAGCTTACATATGTTATTACATCACACACAATGTAAACACATGCACAACAGCACACATAAGCATTTTAATAGGTCACTAATACAGACCGTAATGATTTTCTTTAAAATGCTATTAAGACAAATTTTATCATAATGTAATATGTATTAAATCATACATGTTGATGTTATATCTACATAGATGAGATTCCACTGTTACTGCCAATATTTAAGTTCATTAAGGTTAGTACCTGTATGGCAATTGTTTTCCAGGACTGATTTCTGGGCATTAGCTTACAACGTTAACTTAGCATATACTATAATCATTTTTTTTTTTAAACTAGACTGCAAGGACTTTTATATTTGGACAGGGGCCCTAATATAACTGATGGACCCTGTGTCTAGGTTGAAAGGGGCCAAAATGGTAACATGACAGCATTTTGAGATACTGGTATCACAGAAAAGGTCTTATGGAGAACTTTAGTGAACAAAACTATTAAAATTTAATATTCTTGATAAAATGTTATGACAACCAATGTCACAAAAATTAAAATATGAGAAAGTTAAATTAAACGTTTAATGTTATATTGACATTTTAAAATAGATAATTGCTTTAAAATGCATTGTTATATATTTAAGGTCACTTTTGAATGTGTAGCTTGTACCATTTGAAAGCTGAAGTTTCTTAAAATATAAACATCTCAAAATTGATATTTTTGACTAATTTAAAGATATTTCACTTATTTCTCCAATTCAGATATGCTTACATATCAATAATTTTGTTACACAGGAATCAGATTTCATCACCACTGCCAGTACAAGATTTTTATTAATATTTCACAAAATTTATGCCATATTTTCCAAGGCAGATGTCGTAGTTTTTACATTGTCCATAATAGAACATAATTTTACATCTGTTTAAAAAACTATATTTCTTATTCGGGAAACACACATGTGAGCATAAATTATACACAGTGAATTAGAAACTCTATACACTGAACTTAGACAGTTATTGTAATGTACGTTAGATGTTTATGTTATTTAGCTTCACTTATTGAAGCTACTTTTCTGTGCCAGTCAAGTCTGTATAATTAATAATTGTCACATCAACAGCGGATTGTGCCTTGTACAGATAGTCAATGTTTCTAAAGTTGCTTTAACAATATTAGATAGTCAATGTTTCTAAAGTTACTTTAACAATATTAGATAGTCAATGTTTCTAAAGTTGCTTTAACAATATTAGATAGTCAATGTTTCTAAAGTTGCTTTAACAATATTAGATAGTCAATGTTTCTAAAGTTGCTTTAACAATATTAGATAGTCAATGTTTCTAAAGTTCTTTAACAATATTAGATAGTCAATGTTTCTAAAGTTACTTTAACAATATTAGATAGTCAATGTTTCTAAAGTTACTTTAACAATATTAGATAGTCAATGTTTCTAAAGTTGCTTTAACAATATTAGATAGTCAATGTTTCTAAAGTTGCTTTAACAATATTTTGATGCGTATTAGCCTCATAAATACTTTTACTTTTTATTTGATTGCTTTTAGGTTAGTTAATTTGTAACCAATGTGTACACTGTTACTGTTAGGTAAAACGAATGATCAGTTCAGAAGTAATTAAACTTCATTCTTGCTTTAACATAAAGTTGTATCAACTAAGTTATCATTTGTTACTTATAGTCAGATTGTATAATATGTATGTTGCAGCATTAGAAACCAAAGAACATTATAATAACAAAGATATCTATATTAATTTATGACTGAGAAATAAATTATTTTCGGTAAGCAGACCTGTAATATTTTTTCTATACCAAATTTATAAAGCAAAGTATTGAAAAGTAAATATACAATACCATATATTAATACAAGTATACTGTATCTTAAACTATTAAAAACTATACTTTGCTAAAGAAATGAAACAAATTAGGTTTTAAACACAAAAATAATTTAAGTGAATATGACACATTAATTGGCATTTAAATGAAATAAATGCTACAACACCTTTAAATATCTCGGGTCCACTATATGTAGTGATGGGAGATCAAGTAAAGAAATCAAGACAAGACTTGAGATGGCCTCAGCTGCCATGACAAGACTGAATGTGATCTGGAAAAGTAACATCAGTTTTCCTGTGAAGATCAAATTATACAAATCACTTGTATTATCTATTCTCTTATATGGGTGTGAGAGCTGGACACTCACTGCAGATACGGAGCGAAGGATTCAGGCTTTCGAGCATAAATGTTATAGAAGAATTTTGCGCATTTGCTATAAAGAGCACAAAACAAATGTCTATGTTAGAGAGAAGATAAACACCTATGCAGGCCACCAAGAACCACTTTTGTCAGTAGTGAAACGTCGAAAGCTTGCCTGGTTTGGGCATGTAACTCGTCATGACTCCCTTTCGAAAATGATCCTCCAGGGAACAGTCGAAGGTAAACGGAGAAGAGGAAGGCAAGGAAAATCCTGGGCTGATAACATCAAAGAATGGGCAGGACACGGTTTTTCCACACTTGTACGCATTGCTGAGGATAGAGAGCAGTGGAGGACCCTGTCTGCTGATGCTTCCACCATGGCACCCCTACGACTCATGACGGGTTGAGATGAGAAGAAATGCTACAAAAGTTCTGGGATGAATTATACTTACAGGATTAATATGTGCTGTGTGAAATGAAGGGCCCACATTGAGCATTTTGTAAGATTGTACAAATAACTGATAATTCTTTTATAAATTGATTTAGGCTACATATGAAACCCAGTTACTGAGTAATACATTTTTGAAATGTTTCATTTCTTTTTTAATCACTCCGTACTAGTGCACCATTTCAGGGGCGGCAAACTACAGCCCACGGGCCCAATGTGATGTCATTTTATCAGGCCCGTCAATGATATACAGACCTTTTGAATCAATGACCCATTTCTTATAACATCACAGCAAACTGGAGAATAAAGTAAATTTTACATAGTTTTGGAAAATTTTTCTAACTATAGGAATTTTCAAGAGTTATGAAATTTGTGGCCCTGTATAGAAATGTTTCAGTTCTTCAGTAATAATTTTTGCTTTAAAACCGTTGTTCATACATAATGATATTCTACAAGACATGTAGTTTGATAAAAAATTAATTTGTGCAGATGTTTTCTCATGTTGTAAATATCCTCAGTTTTACCGTGTCAACTCGGCCCGCAAGACCTAACATATTTACTTTCTGGCCAGTCTCTCAACAATGTTGCAGACACCTGCACTAGATGATTGGTTGACTGAATGCATCAAAATATTAAACTCAGTAATTTGCCAAACTTCTGCTTCTACCAGAATGCATTTTCAAAAGTTTCAGTGCCAAACTACATATGATTTTGTGGTATTGCATCACAAATGTAGCCTCTCTTCTCTCTGTTCCCTCCACCCAAATTCCCAGAGGAAAATATTGCCAAAAACAGGCTGTGATCTTTTGTTATAGAATTTATCATATGACATTAGTTCTGTTTCATACTGGTTTTTTTAATTTTGCAGTTGTCCATTTTTGTACTTGATAGGTAATTTGATAGCTTATTTCTCCCTGTTAACTTCTTTGTATTGTTACACAAGTCTTGCATATTTCCTTTGGCTGCAATTTCATCTGTCTCTCTCTTGTCATCCCATCAGTAACTTTCCTCCTGTCTCTTCTGTTACTACTTTTACTTCTTCGTTTGCTTTTATGTAGTCTATATTTCTTGAGTCTTGGCTGTGGACATTCTGTTGAAATCTGCGTCCTTTCCCCCCCCCCCCCCCCCGCGCCCCCCCCCCCCCCCCCCCACCACCCCCCCCACCCCCACCCCCCCCCCCCCCCCCCCCCCCCCCCCCCCCCCCCCTCCCCCCCCCGCCCCACCCCCCCCCCCCCCCCCCCCACCCCCCCCCCCCACCTCCCCCGCGCCCCCCCCCCCCCGTCCCCCCCCCCCCCCCCCCCTTGTCTTCTGTCTTATAGATGGTTTCTGTTGGTATCCAAGCATTGTTACAATTACTTGTTACATTACATTGATCTTGCTTATCTTATGTTGTACCAGTACTGTTGTGACTATCAAATTACTTCAATGTATACTGCAGTAGCGTAGTGGTTAGTGCACTGGCTTCCTAGCTGTGGTCTATGGTTCGATCCCCAGATGAGGTGGGATTTTTTTTTTAGGCCGCAAACGGCTCCTGGGTCGACCCAGCCCCAACTGGGTACCAGAGCAACTCTGGGAAGGTTAAGGCGGCCGGCGTGATGCTGACCACATCTCCCCTAGTGTGCCGATGGTCAAGAAAATATGGGCCTAATACCATATTCCCAATATGCCTCAATGGGCGTGTAACGGGATCCTTTACCTTATACATCATTAATATCTGACATGCAGATAGGAGAAAATGTTTAGTTCTTGTGATTGTTGAAAATGTTGTTTCTTAAGCATTGATTCACTTGTTTCAGTATTGCTTCTTAAATTGTCTTATACTTTTTTTTTCCCACAGTCTACATTTATTGATCTATAAAATGTATCTTCGATATCTTCACTCAAGAGTTTGACTGCTGACAAATGAAAGCTTTATGAGATCTTGTCCATGCCATAAAAGCTATTGACATATCTGAAAAAGGGGCATTAAAAAAAATTTCACTTCAGTTACATTTAGATTTGTCAGTAGGTAACATTATGTCAGATGAGAGCAGTTAAAATAATAAACATTCCACACATTTTAGTTTGCTCTAAAATTTATAAGTGCTACAAACATTAGAGTGGGGTTCACATGAAGAGTCATCATGTTCTTGCGAAATCTCATTTCATAAACTGATAGCAATAGGAAATGAAAAGCCTTTATTATCTTGGCATAGTGAGTCTTAAGACTGAAGTATTATTCAATGCATCATCAGTCACATGTGAATTTTTTGAAGAGGAAAATAACAAACTCCAGTAATGTGGTCAAAAATGCCATCTTATGGTTGTTGTTTTAACTAATCTGAAGATGTCCTGTTTGATGTGAATGTTTATTTTATTAGAATTCCAATCTCCCTGCTTAGTTACCCACATGTCCATGTATTGCGCCAAAGGTGTCCATACACCAGGTCTGCTATCAGTATTTTCTAGAAAATTTCTCTCACAAATCAGAGTAGTCATCTTATCACACAAACAAACACCCACTGAGCCTGATTTTGTAATATGAAACAGATATCCCACTCATTTCCACTTCCATTGCATATGTCCCTGGGCAGATCTGCCATAGGGACACTTTTGGGGTGTTATGCCCCGGGCTATGCAAATGTGTGCTCAACAATGGGAACAAAAACAATGGATGTGGAAAGCTCCCTTTAAGATGTGTATTAAAAATATCACAATTCTATTTCATGAGTTATGATAAAACCAGGAGTAACTTTGTCATTTGTATAATGTTTTTACATGCAGCTAGCAACCTCATTGAGTTAACAAATTGCTAAAAAAAAAAAAAAAACTACGACTGCAAGTGTACATGAATACTTTGATTTGCAGGCTTCTTGCAATGGACCAGCAGCAGTGATGGTTCCATGTGTAATAAGCAGCTGAAAAGGGAAATGATGCGTAGCATGAAAGTTTAAAAACTTGGATTTGTGAAAGATAATGTTATTGTAACTTAAAGGCAAATCTGGCATGGAGGCACATTTGGTGTGCTACACCAAAATATACAAAGATTTCTAAATCTGTGAATAGTATCTGCTGAAGACAGACTTCTGTCTTAGTAATTGAAATAACTTTGATGTATCTGTAGACTGTACATGTAAGTGTTTTATGTACATTTTTTGCATGCCTGAATAACAAACAAAAGTCTGGTCTTTCATGGTGAAAACTATTTATTTATTTTGTATATGTACTGATCCATAGTTACAGATAATTCCTTTTGACTAAATCCAAAATAACAACAGCTGTACCAAGCTGTCAGTTAGTATTCTGTATTGGGCCAAATAATAAAAATTACAATTTCCAAATTCTAGAAGAAAAAAACAAAATACTTTGAACTCAGGAAGTCAAACTGAATAGCTGTAGTTATTCAAATGGATCACGATTTTTTAAATTAAAAAAAATAATAATAAAATAACCAATTGTAGAAAAAGATGTCAAAAAACCTAGTTTGGAATGTGCAAATATTGTATTTAAATTGTTTTTTCTCATTTTGATTTGTAGTAATGCCACTCTTATACAAAAACAAATGTATACTGCTTTGCACAATCTTGCTGACTTTTTAACTTCCTCATTATTCCCTTTCATATAACCCAATCTATTTCTCAGATAAATTTGGCAGCCTGTCTTAGGCTTCTCTCATCACCATCGTTTCTTCTTCAACATTTATTCCTTAAGGCTAAGCTAGCTAGCTCTCACTCTCTCTGTGTTTTTTTTTGGTCACTAGTTCTATTTGTATTTGGCCATTTAAGAGGCTGAACAATTTAATTTGGCTGAGTATGAATTAAAAAATAGGATCTGGTGCAGCCGTGATTGAAAGAAAATTATTTAACTAAATCCCCATGACAGATATTAATTCACACTAACAACAGACATTGTGACAGGTAAGATTTCACATGAACTAACCATTTTTACAACAGACATTGTGACAGGTAAGATTTCATTTGAACTAATCATTTTGAACATTCTATATCAGACAACATGGATGACAATGTATTAAAAAAAAAAAACCATCTTGTTTGATCAAGTACAGTATAAAATGAAGGGTAATTCACACATTTTACCAGTGGCAGAAGATTCTAAAGCACCTGAAACAGGTTTGATTTGGATGTCATTTTCTGCAAATATGCTGTCGAACATTTGCTGTTATGTTTTTTGTGATGAGTAAATTGTTGAAAAGAAACTTTCTAAACAAAATGCAGGCATAGGCTGCAATGTTTTTTTGTGTAATATATTTTGTGGTGGGTAAATGGTTAATGTTTATAAACAGAACTTTCTAAACAAAACAAAATCATAAAATTTGATTTCCTTTCAATCAACTGTTTATCACAACATTTTAATTTCAAAATGACTTTCCATCGCTCTACATCAAATATAATACTGCATGAACAAAGAGTGATTCACTTTTGTAAATGAAATAATGATTTGAGTGGAACTGAAACTTATTAACACTAACTCTACATACATTTTACAGCTTTCACAAAAATATTTTCAAGTACCTGCTCATAAAAACCTCAACTCATAATGTCCTCCAAGCTGCTGGGAGCTGCCTGATGGGTACCATAATATTCCATAAGTCACTCCCAGTGGCTTGTTGACTGATTGTAGTTATCCTATAAGGCATTGCTTTCTTAACCATATTATACATTTTTTTGACCGTAGTAATTTTTTAAAATGCATATTTCTGGCATATAAAGCACGAAATTATCAGTATTTCCATGATCTGAAGCTTGTAGTATGTTGTTTTGAACAACTTTTTTCTGGCCCTTTATTTTTTCAACATGATGAGTGGGCAAAAACCTCCATTTAAAAAAAATATTTTTTTGATAAGAACAGCAAAATAGGCTTTCAACTTGCTAACACAAGAATAAATTAAGATACATTCTTATTGCAAGAAGAACGTGATGCTGGAAGCTCGTCTAGTGCATTTTATGTGGCATATTGGAGGTAACCCATAATTACATGCCCTTTGTAGTTCGGGAAGGGGGGGCCTCTTAGAGACAAAGACAGAATTGGGCCACTGCTCGGGCATGTCGTAAAGGTATTAGGTTATACATGAGGCTGACAACCTCATCATGTAAAACAAACTGCTACAGAAACCACTACTACAAAAATCATGTGCCTGCTTTATGTAAGCTTCCTGCAAGGATGCCAGCTACAGCGGTGACTCCATGCTCCATAGGGAGCAAATAGAACAATGATAATAAATGATGACAATTAAATGGTGGAAATAAAAGAGTTAAACAACATCATCATCCCATTGTAGCAGTACTACCACAGCAAACATTAAGCTCATGTTTTAAGTGCTATTAACACGTCATCACCACAGCAGGTGTTCACCTGAAATTGTCAAAGCATAATTCATTAGTATTTTGCTGTCTACAGATATCATCATAATCACTAGAACCTTTAACAAATACTGTTTTATCATTTTTACAGTTGATGGTATACACTGGTTAGATGCCACTTGATGTCAACAACAAAATTATTTAAGTTGTGTTGTTTAATATGCCTGTTAAACAAATTAAAAATGATCTGTGTTCAGGAATGTAAAACTTTGATATGTAAGAGATGTTTATAATCATAGCTGATAGCATCAATGCATTTCATTTGTCCAGATTTTTTAAAAAAAGGACCTAAACACTACTGTGAAGGCGTTTATAGTTGGTAGTTAATCAGGGATTTGAAGGTTACAGTGGTAAAATTATGTCACATGAGCATTTCAAACACCATACTCAATTTCTTCATGATGAAAAGAATATCTTAAAAGTAATGGTCTGTTCAGTGTTTGAGGTATTCCAATACTGGTAACAGATGAACCAGATTTTGTAACAGAACAATATCACTAAAACCAGGTGACTAAGTATGGCATAAAACAAAAATAAATGTTTCTTTTGGCAAGTTTTGTTCTTTATGTGCCATCCTTGCATTGCGTGTGTCACTTGCATAAATTTCCTGTATTAGAATCCTCAAATTATGTGAACTGTGCCACTTGATAGTTATGAGAATGTTCTAAAAATGTCAAAACTGATTAAAACAGGAGAATGCACAGTTTCTGTTCAGTTTTATGACCACTTTTGTGGCACAGCATCATACATTTGCCCCAGGACAACTGTAAATAGTGTGAATATATATGCAGTGATCTTTTATCACATGATTGTTTGGTTGATGAGCTGCAAAATAAAAAAAAATGCTTAAATTATTATTGTCTTATTGTTTTGTTTGGTATCTTTGCTTCATCTTTACTGTATGGTATTTGCATATAAACATTGTGAAAACCTGTTGATAGCTTTACAAACAGTCCTAGTTCTGGATTGTCCAGGGGTTAAACAAGCAGATGCATACACAGAGGAGAGAACTGGAGACAGAAATGATGAGAAAGACATGGAAAGATGTTGATCACGTGACAGGATCACACAGCAGATGTTTGTTGAAGGCCTGTGCTCCTTCAGGAGTTGAAGGGTGATGATGACTTGCATATACTTCCCCATGTAGTTCTCAGGGAGGGGGGAGGGGGGTGTCTCAGATGAGATAACAATGAAAGAATGTGTCTGGCCACCCCAGCATGTGAAAGTTTGTTGCAGATTTCCTGCAAGGGGCCCAGCTGCAGTGGTGGCCCCATAAAGAGCTAAAAGGAAAATGATGATGATGAATTTGCATATACTATACCAGAATATAAAGTGGTGTGTGTGAAAATGGTGTTTCAAATCTGTATCTAAGTATCCTTGAAGACTGAACAAATTGAAAACAAAACCATCACATCTAGATATGTTTGCTTTAGTCCAATTATTTCTCCAACACACGTAGTGGCTTATTCCAAGACTGTCTCAGTGCTGAATAATCTGTCCTTGTTGCTAATTTTTAGCACTGACAATTTTGAAAAATCAAAGCAAGGTCACTTAAAGAGTAGGCATCCTACAGGTGTATGTATGAGCATGAAAGAAAAATGGGAAAAAACAGGAAGATTGGTGATTTTATCAAACACATTAAGTCAAAGTTCTATTTAGCATAAGGCTAATGAAGGCCTATGCTCCTTGGGGAGCTGAAGGGGGATGCTGATGTGTCAATGTTCTTAAGACACATCATGAGAAAGAGAACAGTCAGAGAATCTAATAAAAACCCACTCTAAGTGATGACAGACAGAGAAATACCTCAACAAACAGGGCTAGGGATGAAACTGAAGACACAGCTGATTCAAGAAACCATAAGAAATCGGGGAGGAGGGGGGGGGGGAAGACACATGATCACCAATGCCTGTGAGCACAACACTCATTAAATGACTGGAGATCTCTGGACAGTGTATCTCTCAAGAGAAAACATGGGATAATAATGCGAGTCTGGAAACTAACCAGACAAGATGTGCACTTTTAATGATTAAACATTTTTCTCACTGTGACTTATCAGATTTCAAGATCGACCAATCAATACCCTGTAGCTCTCCAAGGAGCATAAGCCTACTACAAACACTTGCCAAGTCTCCCTGTTGCATGCCATCAGCTCAAGGTCTTTCCGTATCTTCCTCACCATTTTTATTTCTGTTTCTAACTCTCTTCTCCATGTAATCTTCAATCTGCCTCTGTCTTTCCTGAGAATTTCAGACTAAGGACTGCCTGGTAATGCACCCAACAAAGTTTCCTCAATGTGTGTCCAATCATCGCCAGCGCCATCTTCTCATCTCTTATTCCACGGGTACTTGTCATCAGTTCCATGTTGGTGACCATATCGTATCATTTCAATCCTTTTGTTCTAAGCAAGCATATTTATAACAGTTTAAAATCGATATTACAAACATTGCTCAGAGATTCAATGAGTTAATACAAAATAAATATAGCTGTACTTGCTTGGTGAATCATGACACTGCTTGAATGTCCATGATAATAATAGCCCCCATCAGTCATAACTGACTATGGGAATGTGCCCCTGAGGTGACAGCCATCAGCTGCTTATTTTCCTGGTGTTCCTTTCAACGTTTTCTCCTCTCTTCTGCTTGTTGTTTGAGCTTCTTTATGCCCAATCTGAGGTGGCGCTGTAGACAGCATCGCCACGTGGTGCAATTGGCAGCATCATCCTCCCAGGCTGCTGAATTTATGTCCAGAATCTGTCCACGAATGTCCATGAATCTGACACAAATAACAATCACCTAATTGAATGCATTGAGGAAACCTGTTGATTGCCTTACAAGGCTGTCCTTTTTTTTGAAATCCCAAGGATAAGATAAGCAGAGGTAAGCTAAAAAATTGAATGCATAAAAATCTTGGGTTCAACTCTTAAGAGTTAATATGCATGTGTCAATTTAAAATCCATCAATCGAAACCAACCCACAGCTTACTTCAACTTGACTTTGTAGTTTGTGATGACCAAGTAAACAATGGCAGCGTTTGCACAGAAAAATACAAGTCCTGCAGCCCATATCATCAGAAAAGTGTTGAAACCCTTAAACTCCAGCAAGTAAGCCGGAAGTAGCCATATACCCTGGAAAATATCATGACATTTGTCAATTTTCAATGCAACATTCAATTCAATGTGTCATTTACAAAGTTCAAAGTAAATTTTAAAACACTGAAGATTAAGACTCTCCACTCTAATCCGAGCGTTTGATTGACAGAATGGTTAGAGCGATGGTCTCTCATGGCAGGTGCCGGGTTCGATTCATGGTATTGACACGCTTCAGTCTACCTAGCTGTAAATGGGTACCTGACTTTTCAATTGAGTTAGGGAAGGAAATGGCAGCGAGGAAGGGAACTGGTCACCCCACCTCTCGATGCAGGACCTAGTATAGTGAAGTCTCAAACACTTCACTCCCCTACGGCAGTATCTGCTGCGGGACTACTTTTTTTTACTCCAAACCAAACTATAATGATCATTTCTGTACTCGTTTCTTTAATTATTACCAATGTCGTGGAATGTGCCATGTAGTTCCCAGGAAGTCTCTGATCAAACAAAGAATAGGACTACTGTACCCTCAGTCATGTCGTACAAGGTGACAACCTCACCACGTAAAACAAACTGCTACAGAAACCACCATGGTAAGATCATGTGACTGGTCAGTGCAGGCCTCCTGCAAGGGGGTCCAGTTGCAGTGATGGCTTCTGTCCTCTTTGTCTCATAAAAGACCCCTGGGAACTACAAGGGGCACTTCTAATATAGGGGCCATAAAATCGTCTTAAGTGAAGGACTAACAACTTAAGACTGTCAGATACACCTACAGTAAACTGTAAAAATATGCTGTTACCGAGCACTAAACCACATTCATCAGCCTACAGAATTTTCTGAACACTAATATCCACATACATCGGCCTACAGAATTTTCTAAGCACTAAACCACATACATCAGCCTACAGAATTTTCTGAGCACTAAACCATATACGAGGTAGCTTCAAAAAGTTCCCGGAATTTGTGTATTGTATAGAAATAAGTAACAATACAATTATTTACTCTACATTTCCTTCAAAATAGTTCCCTTCGGCAACTACATACTTTTGCCAATGTCCATACAGCTGTTGGAAACATTCCTGGAACCCATTCTTTGACACCTCTCTCAGCTGCTTTGTTGCATTGGTGATAACGTCCTCAGCATCCTTGAATCTCTGCCCTTTCAGTGCCGATTTTAGTCGAGGGAACAAGAAAAAATCAGGCGGTGCCAGGTCGGGAGAATATGGAGGATGTTCCAGGGCAGTCACATTGAGCGTTGCGAGGTACTGCTTCACCAGTAGGGATCGATGTGCTGGCGCATTGTCATGCAGCAGAACCCAACTGTTTGTTATCTATTTTTCTGGGCATTTCCTTCTGACTGCATCTCTTAGACGACAGAGGATATCAACGTACATTTCCTTGTTAACCATTTGGCCTTCAGGAATGAATTCATGGTAGACAATACACTGGGAATAAAAAAAAAACTTCCAACCTAACTTTTCCTTTGCTCTTGTCCAAACGAAATTTCTGGGTCCGGGGAGATGAGGGTGATTTCCATTCAGAGGACTGACATTTTGTCTGAGGACAGTACAAAACACACCACGTCTCGTCTCCTGTGATTATGTTGTTGAGAAAATTGCTATCTTGATCAGCCACAGTGATTAGGTCTCCTGCAGTGTCAATCTCATTTCTTTCTGTTCAGGAGATAACATTTTGGGAACCATGTGTTGACAAACACGGCGCATGTGCAGTTCATTGTAGAGAATACTGTGGCAACTTCCAACTGATATTCCAACTTCTGAGGCTATTTTCTCTACACTGTCTTCTGTCAACACGAACAACGTACCGAACACACTCAATGTTTTCATTGTTTATCAAGGTAGGCGGTCGTCCGCTATGTGGATCATCATTGACATTAACATGACCTTCACGGAAATGCTTGTGCCACTCAAAAACTTGCGATTTCTTCATTGCAGTATCACCATATGCTTTATTAAGCAAGGTTACTGTCTCTGAGGGTGACTTCTCAAGCAAAACACAAAATTTGACATTTGTACGTTGTTCAATCAAGTACATTTTCAACTCCGACGATGCTACATGCACACCACACAAACAAACTTCTGTAACTTCTGTTCGAGAGTACATGTGAAGGTTACATAATCCATGTCGTTTCCTCAATGTCACTACGAACTTATAAAACTATAATCTCCATGACATAATCACTCATTCAAACATGAGTCGACTATTCTGGGAACTTTTTGAAGCTACCTCGTACATCAGCCTACATAATTTTTGGAGCACGAAATCACATACATCATCTACAGAATTTTCTGAGCACTAAACCATATACATCAGCCTACAGAATTTTTGGAGCACTAAATCACATACATCAGCCTACATAATTTTCTGAGCACTAAACCACATACATCAGCCTACAGAATTTTCTTAGCACAAAACACATACATCAGCCTACATAATTTTCAGAGCACTAAATCACATACATCAGCCTACATAATTTTCTGAGCCCTAAACAACATATATCAGCCTACAGAATGTTCTGAGCACTAAACCACATACATCAGCCTACATAATTTTCTGAGCACTAAATCACATACATCAGCCTACATAATTTTCTGAGCACTAAATCATATACATCAGCATACAGAAAGATTCCCACTCAAGCAATGATGCACACACAGACAAAGACAATACAGGTAAGATCCTTACCTGAGCACCGAACCAGAGTGACAGAAGGCATGCTGATTTAGTAATGGTCATCTTTAAATGCGGTAGGATAACAGGCAGCAGGCTAAGGTACCACAGGAAATACTGCGAAAATAAATAGATGAGTGTGTGGATTTGGTACGTATGTGTGTACATATGACCTGTTGCCTAGTGAAGTTCCAGGGGGGTCTGACGAGATAAAGAAAGAAAAAAACTTCTGCTCCCTCAAGTATGTCATACAAGTCAACTAATATGAGGTTGTGTACGAAGCTGGCAACCTCATAATGTAAAACAAATTGCTTCAGAAACCACCGTTGCAAGAGCATGTGAATGCTTAGGACAGGCTTTCTCCAAGGGGCCCAGCTGAAGTCGTGGCTCTATGCTCCATAAGGTGCAAACAGGAAAAATTATATAATATGACAAGCTAATACCTCTTTAGATGAGGTGATCAGATGCAACAATGCAGAGTGCTAGGAACAGATAGTGAGAGACAGCAAGCACCAGTGAAATTAAAAAAGACAACAAAAAAGCAAGAAAAATGTGAGACTGTTAAAAAATAGTGGGACAGAGCAATAATGAAATAGTAAGAATAAAGTGAGAGAAAAGTAATAGCGTGACAACAAGAAAAGATGAGATACATAAATCAGAGAAATGTAGTGACAGCACAAGAATGATTTAGATACACCAATTAATAGTAAATTAGAGAGTAAAATTTGTTTATTTACAAAAAAGGTCAATGATTGCAGGGGGGGGGGGGGGGGAGAACAGAAAAATTAAGTATATGTGCCAAACATGGGAAATAGCAGTGAAAGTGTTAAAAAAAAAGTCAAAGTGTACAAATTACAAAGAGATTTTTACATACTGTGCAAATTAAAAATAGACAGAAAAAACGCAAGTCAATGTGCAAAACAGAAAAATGTGTATATGTGTGTGTGTGTGGGGAGAGTAAAAGTACAAGAAAGGATCAGCAATTTGAAAGAGTGGAAGAAATATCTTGATGAAGCAATGACAAGCGAGCGAGTCAGCAAGAAACAAGAGCAATATAGGGTGAAAGCATTTGCAAAAAGAAAACATTCAAAGTAATTCTTCTTCTTCTTTGATCCACTGTCACTGAGCGTCGGCTCTTGGTGACCATTCAAAGTAATAGAAAACAGTACATAATGAGCAAGGTAGCAATAATGAATAAGAGACAGCCACAAACACAAGTGATGGAACAAGAAAGACTTAAGAAAGAACAAGAGAGGCAGTGTGACACACAGAACAAAAGAAACAAGAAAGGGCTACAGCATGACAAAAAAATCAAACAAAAAAGACTGAAACAGCTAGAAAGAACAACAGATTGAGACTGAGCAAGAAAAAGGGGAAAAGTATACAAGTGTAGACAGTAAAAGAATAATTTAGAGACATCAAGCATTGTTTGAGTCTGAACATTGCAGCAGGAAAACAAAGTGCCTCATTGTCAACCAAAACTTAATGACTAAATAATTATGCGTATATTTCCAACAAAGCACAGACTTTACTCATATTTGTTGGACTTACCTGGGAGGTACAAACTTTGTTTGCCATGACAAAAACAAATGTGCATAGAAACCAGCACAGGGGCTGATCATTGTAAAAGCGTACTGCCACAGTAGCTACCAGCACAACTTGAGGCAAGAACACGAGAAGACGCAGGCACAAGGGGACACCAGCTACTGGGTCAGAGGTCAAGTACAACAAGTAGAAATATGGTGAAAAATTATGTCTGATATCCCCTCGAACTATGTGATAAATGTATGTTTCATACAGAAAGATCCAGCCATATCTGCAAAGACAGAACACATCTTATAGTTAACACCCTGCAAATATGTGAAACTAGCTACACATTTTAATAAGAAGCCATACGCTGCACTGAAAATGAAGAAAAATAGTAAAGTGAAAAGACAAATTTAATAACAGAAGACAGACTGAAAACTCACAAACAGATAAACAACCTTTTTTAGCAGCATAATTACTTGAGTTTTTCCAGAACTGTGTTCCAGAAATATCTTTCAATCTTCTTCTTCTCCCTTTTAGCTCCTTACGAAGCATGGCACCACCACTACAGCTGGTCCCCTTGCAGGAAGTCTGCATCAAAGCATTCATGTCCTCTTGTAGTTTTTGTAGCAATTAGTTTTACATAATGACTTTGCCTTCCCTATATACAGCCTAATATTAGTTACCTCTTATGACAGGTTAAGGTCGCAGTAGTTCTATTCTTTCTTTGTCTCCTCAGAAACCCCCCAGGAGCTACGCAGGGCATCTTTCATTCAGGGCTCACTAACATACTGCATGGATCTATTATTATACCCATATGAATATTTCTAACTAGGGCTACACAACATGGCCGTAAGCAAATATATAATCTATTTTTAGTGTATGAGTTCTTAGCTTATTTAACAGCATCCTTTGTGGTTTACGAAGGTAGCTGAGGAGAACCACAAAACAAGAACCACTGCTACCTTATGCATGTCTTACATGGCAAACAACGTGAGGCTGTGCTTGGGGGCTGAGAACCTCATCATATCAAATGTACTGCTAAAGAAACCACTCATGACTAACTACATAGAAAAATTAAGGATGAAAAAATAAAATAAAATATGGTAACAGAAAGAAAATTAAAACTGTTCAACAAAGAATAGTCGAATGGCTTAGAACGTTGTCATAGAATGTACTAACTGGCTGAGTGAGTGTCATATGGAGTGGCATCTGTTAATTAGTAGATACATTTCTGTATAAATCTGTGCAATCTACTTAACCTCCATATCACATTATATTCTTATCTACTTTCCATATCACATACTTTCGTCTACTTTCCATATCACACCTATATTCTTGTCTAATTTCCATTCCACACCCATATGCTTGTCTACTTTCCATATCACACCCAAATTCTAGTCTACTTTCCACCCCACACTCATATTCTTGTATACTTTCCACACCACACCCATATTCATGTCTACTTTCCACACCAAACCCATATTCTAGTCTACTTTCCACCCCACACCCATATTTTTGTCTACTTTCCACCCCACACCCATATTCTTGTCTACTTTCCACACCACACACATATTCCTGTCTACTTTCCACACCAAACCCATATTCTAGTCTACTTTCCACCCCACACCCATATTTTTGTCTACTTTCCATACCACACACATTCTCTTTGTGCTCTCCATACCACACCCTTATTCTTTTCTTTTCTCCATACTACACTCATATTATTTTCTCCATACTACACTCATATTATTTTCTCCATACTACACTCATATTATTTTCTCCATACTACACTCATATTATTTTCTCCATACTACACTCATATTATTTTCTCCATACTACACTCATATTATTTTCTCCATACTACACTCATATTATTTTCTCCATACCACTCCCAAATTCTTGTCTTCTTTTCATACCACATCCACATTCTTGTGTTCTTGCCATACAACACCCATACTCTTATCTTCTCTCCATATCACACCAACATTCTTGCTTGCTGCCTTCTATGCCATTAGATCACGACTTTCAGCCATATCTATACACTATTATTTAAACACTAATAATCATGACTGGCGACCATGTCCTTACTTCAAATAAAAGAAGCCAGTAAGTGCACCAAGAGTTAAACCACTGATAATGATAAACACCACCCGGTCTCTGTTGGGCAACAAGCTTGACAGTATTGTTGTTATTCCCCTGCTATTTTGTCTACTTATTCCTCTTTCAGTTTTTCCCTGAATGTTCCTCTTAGTTCCTCCCAAATACAGGTAGATTGGCATGGCGTAGATGACAGGGTAAATTTTGAAGTGAACAGCCAAAGCATAGCATACAGCTGAAAGGATGATCTTGCCTTGAATGAGATGTGTCAGGGTTATAAGGACTAGGTACGCCATCAGTGATTCAGCATTGCCTCTGCTTGAGACTGTGGCTGGCAGAGGATTGAGAAGCCAAACAAGAGCACAGTTTCTAGTTGTGTAGCAATCATGGCCGAGTTCTCTGACAAGTCTGTAAATGGAGTGGCCAACCAGGACGTCAAATGTGATGAATATGAGCTTGCCAATAAGAGGACACAGCCAGACGTTCAGAGTCAGTGCCCATGCCAGGAGTGGAGTGTATCTGTACGTGGCTCGTAGATATGGGGACTCACCCTGCAGGAAAGAAAATAAATGTCAATCATCATCATTGTGTTTCTTTGTGTTGCTTATGGGAACATGGAGTCATAGCTGCAGCTGGTCCCCTTGCAGGAAACCTGCATCATGCAATCACATGCTCTTGCAGAGGTAGTTTATCTTGCACTTTGTTTTACATGATGAGGTTGACAGCTCCATGCCCTATCTCATATTAACCTCCCATGGCAGATATTAAAATAAATGTAATACTTTTATATTTATATCTCATTTATACACATGCACACACAGACAACTAGGCTACATGCTAACTAAGATGATACAAAACATTTTCTACGACCTTTCCTTTTGTCAAGTATTTTGCTGACTGGCATAAGTGATCATTAATTACCACTGAGCTCTCCACCGACCACAGTCCTTCATCCAATAAACGTCGAGCCTTCCTGTCTTGTGCCATCCCTTAAAGGTCTTTCCACATCTCCTTTACCCCTTCATGTCTATGTCTCATTCCTATCTCCATTTGTTGCCTGGTCTCCCTGTACATCTCTTAACCCGGGGATTGCAGAACAAGGACTGCTTTGTCATGTGATCACCTATCCAAGGCCAGCATCTTCCCCTCACGTCTTGCTCTACTGGTGTCTGTCATAAGTGATAATATCTCCCCATAGTTTCCTGTCCCTAGCACTGTTTGTAAGTTCTATTATTGATTATTGTCCACGTCATGAAGTTGAACAGATTAGTATCCTCTCCGTTTGTCACCATCTATCTCATTTTCAGCCAACTTTGCCTACTGTCACAATGTGTTTTAACTACCTCTCCTCATAACATGCCTAGGAAAAGTGGACTGTTTTTTTCTGATGTGTATAATGTGTTAAGTTATTTTATGTATATTTGCCACCATCCGAATGTTGATTCAACATTATTCTGGCAAACTCCTGCGACGTGGCTGGCACCAAACTGTATCAGCTACTACCATTCCTTTGGACCTACCGGCTGCGTGAAGAGGGGAAACATGCTGCATGACAAACAGCTTGATCTCCATATAACTTTTAAAAAATAACATTTTGCCTTGTTTTGGCGAGGCGCATTCCGTTCAACCAAGTCGGTTATATTAGGGAGCATGTCCAAACATAAAAGATCTTTAGGTCTTGCAACATAACCAAATAATTGTGTATACTGTGCCCAAGCTTGCGCCCTGGAGAGGACACTCCAGCTTCGCAGCTGAGGGTTGTAACCTCTGGGGCCCATTCCCATTGTCAGTTATGACTGAAGGGGCTATTATTATTATTTGCCACCATCAGAACAGCTTCTTTAGTCTTTTTTTTAATGTTTATGAGGTTCTTACAATTTTTCTGTAACACCATATTTCTGTGACACACAGTGATCCTCTTGTTCATATACTGGCTGTCCATGATTTACTTCTACATGTCTATATTCTTTTATCTGAACACTCAAAAACCGAAATGTTCTGAAAATCAAAAGTTTCTTTCAGCTACTTTTCGATCACCAATAAGGGAAATTTCTGACCATTTTGGGTGATTTCTGGCTTATTTTCATGCACATCTTGGTGACGGGCTATTTTGGGCAATTAGGGCTACTTTTCTAATGTGATTTGGGTAACATCGGAAAACCAAAAACATCCGGTTTCTGAAATAAAGCTGTCCCTGATGATTTCGGATAAAAGAATACATACCGTACCTATAAATAAGAGGATGAACTCTGTTACATTAAAGAACTTTCTTACACCCACCACTGACAACATTTGTCCTATAGGATGCTTTTCCTTTTCTCTAATGCATATTTACTTGGGGTACTATTGAACAACAAATGAGAAGATGCTAGCGAAGAATACGACTCAAATTAAAGAAACCTGTTGATAGTATTACCAGACAGGTCCTTGTTCTGGAGTCCTCAGGGTAAGACAAAAATCATATGGAGAAGAAAGCTGGAGGCAGAAGGGAACGGGATAAAGATAACATTGAGCAGATGACACAGGACAGGAGAACTTGGCATGAAGTTGTTAAGACCTTTGCTCCTCAGGCAGCCAAAGGGTAGTGATTGAATGAATTATGTTGTTTGCTTCCAAGATGCATCTTCCATCTGATGTCAGTATGCCCTCGGTATTTCAGTCTCTGAACCTAATGGGACTGAAGATGCGTCAACAGTGAAGAATGCAGTCAGCGACCCATAGCTAGACTGCCTGCATCAGGGTCAGCGAACCAGAGCTGACCAAGACTCTACTCCACCTCCAAGTGGTGGTCCTGGAAACAGGCTGCATTACTGCAGTCTGGCTGAGTGAGTAGGGATCGAAGAGGGAAGGCTAACCCTATCCCAAAAATGCCGTGCTGAAGTCGGATGTATCGGCCGAAAGGCGCAAATATCGCAGCTTCGCTGTAAATGGGCACAATGCGACCAACGTCCTTTTCAGGACGAACGAAGAAGAAGAACCTGATTTAAAACTGTCCCATTTGCTCTGATACAGTATAGTGGAGAACATTCTTAGAGATGATCATTATGTCTATCGCCTTGTTATTTAGGTTGAAAACTTTATTTTTACATTCTGTCACACCCTATAACACAAGAGAACCATGTCACTGAATGTGACAAAAGTAAAGTATAGTAGCCCTTTAGTCATAACCGACTATAGGAAACAAAAGTACCCTTTTTCTAATAAGAAAAATACTGCAATAGTAATATGAAATAATGGGCTGACTAAATACACCTGACCATGTGTAGCTCCCGGGGGTATTGGATGAGCCACAGACAGAACATGACTACTGCTCCCTGAGACGACTAAATATGAGGTTGTGCATGAGGTTGGCAGCCTCATCACATAAAACAAACCGCTACAGAAACCACCACTACCAGAGCTTGTGAATGATTGGTGCAGGCTGCCTGCAAGAGGACCATCTACTGTGGTGGCTACATTCTCCATAAGGAGTGCAAAGGAAAATGATGATGGATCAAATGCAGCAGCTGAATGCACCACTCCTCTATCAAAATAAAATAAAATAAACTACACAACAGTACATTTATACATAAAGTAAATAGGACAACTCTTTATGCTTGACTGGTGACATTTTGAATAATTTGGGCTTTTTTTCCACTGTAACTTTCATGGATATGATTTTCAAGTTTTTTTTTTTTAAAATAAAGTTTTGCCTTGTTTTGGTGAGGCGCGTTCCGTTCAACCTAGTCGGTTATATTAGCAGGGTTCATAGCAAATTTCTTCAAGCATTTTCCAGGTCGCTACGAACCCTGTATTAGGACGCATCTCCAAATATAAAAAACCTTTAGGTCTGATTTTTATTTTCAAGAGTGGGATTACCAGACCCGGCCACATCCCTCTTTAGTTTTAGTGTGCTGCTATTTTATTCTTTGTTCCCCAATAACAGATCCTAGGATTCAAATGCCAAGCAAATTACAGCAAGAAAATTTTGGCTAAACTGTTTTCACTACAAAGGAATAAAAGTAAAAATCTTAGAGTGAATTAATAAATAAAAAATGTTTGTGTGGTTTCGGCATTTCTTCCAATGTAAAGCCAAACTGAAACTTTTAAGCCAAAGACTTTAAGAAATTTTAGAATGTCTTCTTAAGGTAATATTAACAGACTTTCATAAATGAGTGCTTGCGTAGAATAGAAGGATTGAAATGGTATGACAAGGTCACCACTATGGAACTGATGACAAGATTCAAACAAGTGCCTATTGAACAAGAGGTGAGAAGAAGATGCTGGTGAAGGATAGGACAATTATTGAGGAAACATGTTGGTAGCATTATAAGGCAGCCGTTATTCTGGACCAAAAATCGGGAGAAGAGAACTGGAGATAGAAATGAAAGTGATGAGGAAGATGTGAAAAGAACTTGAGCTGATGTCACATGACAGGACGACTTGACATGTGTTTCTTGAAGGCCTATGCTCCTTGGGGAGCTAAAGGGCATTGATTGACTGATTGAGTATCAACAGTGCTGGATTCACATGCGTAAGACATTCATTCGTTATTATTCAGCTACCTAAGGAGCAAAGGTCTTTAATAAATTACCACCAAAACATCATGTCTTGTGCCATCTTTTTAAAATTTCCCCATGCCTTCTTAGTCATGTCTCTTCTACCCTGGGTTGTAGAGGTTTGCCAGGGTGAGCACCATACTATCATATCGACTGTCTTCCGCCTGGCCTGGTTCCACTCAAGTCCTCAGTCCTTCAGAGATTGTCTAATGTTGTACTCCCAGCGAACTCTGGGTCATCCTGGAGGTCTAAATCCCTGGCTCTTAGTTTCCCATACTTGTCATGGTAGCCGATCTTCTCCCATTCTGCAGACATGGCCAAACCATTCCAATTTTTCGTTACCCTTTTATGTGTCTCCAGTTCCTTTCTCCATGTTTTTTTTTCAGCATTCCCCTACTTCTTTTACCCTGGAGAATCCATAACAAGGACTACCTTGTAATGTTATGGACAGGTTTCCTCAATGTGTGTCCTATCCAGCAGCAGTCTTCTCACCTCTTGTATCATCAGCGTTTATAACGGTCTTTTCATCTGTTCACACCAGCGACCTTGTCATACCAGTTCAAGCATCCATTTATGAAAATGTGAAACTTTTTGATTGTTGCTTTTGTCGTTATCCATCCTTTCTGAAGTTATGTGATACACGACGGGAAATGAAAAAGGTTAAGAAAGAGGTTCCTGAAGCAGCATGGCAATACAGTATGGTGAATAAAAATATTAGAAAGAAAATGAAACAGGCCAAAGAAAAATGGGTAGCTGATCAATGTGAGTCCATTAATACGGGGCTAATAAAAGGTAACAGCAAGGCAGTTTTTGACACATTAAGAAGACTATCAAAACCCCAAAAGCCCAGGGTAACTGTCATAGAAGATAGCAATGGGGCTCTGCTCAATGAAAAAACAGCTGTAATGAGAAGGTGGACAGAATATTGTAAAGAATTATATAACTGTAAACTTGACACTGACTTAGGCATATTAAACAACATTAAGTGCGAAAACAGAGAACTCGGAAATGCAGCAATACTACGGGAAGAAGTGGAAGAGGCTATATGTTCGATGAAAGGAGGGAAGTCACCGGGTGTGGATAATATACCAGCAGAGCTCTTGAAATATGGAGGACCAGATATAGTAAAAATCATGACAACAATTTGCCAGAAGATATGGAGTACAAAAAAATGGCCAAAAGAATGGACGCAGTCATTAGTAATACCGCTTCCAAAGAAAGGAAATCTAAAAATGTGCAAGAACTACAGAACCATTAGCCTTATTAGTCATCCAAGTAAGGTGATGTTAAGGATACTTTTGAACAGAATAAAACAGAAATCAGAAGAAATCTTGTCAGAGGAACAGGCTGGCTTTAGACCAAAAAGAAGTACCTCAGAACAAATCTTCAATATTAGATTACTGATCGAAAAACATCTCCAGCATCAACATGATTTATACCATAACTTCATCGATTTCACAAAAGCCTTCGATCGAGTCTGGCATGAAGGTTTATGGCAAATAATGAGAAAATTCAATTTTGATACCAACATCATAGATATCATTGAAGCACTATACAAGGACGCAAGCAGTGCTGTTTTTGCAAGCAATGACATTGGAGAATTTTTCAAAACAACTGTAGGAGTTCGCCAGGGATGTATCCTGTCACCAGTGCTCTTTAACATTTATCTAGAACATATTATGCAGGAGGCTCTCTACGATTATAAATCAACCATATCGATTGGAGGCCGACCTCTGTGTAATCTACGTTTTGCTGATGATATTGATCTGATAGCTGGAACAGAATCAGAACTTCAAGACCTTACCTCTAGACTGGAGAAAGTAACAAGAACATATGGGATGGAAATTAATATAGAAAAAAGCAAGATATTGGTGAATAGCCATAAGAAACATGTTCCGACCAACATTACGTTAAATGGGCAAACGTTAGAAGAAGTTAACACCTTTAAATATCTCGGGTCCACTATATGTAGTGATGGAAGATCAAATAAAGAAATCAAGACAAGACTTGAGATGGCCTCAGCTGCCATGACAAGGTTGAATGTGATCTGGAAAAGTAACATCAGTTTTCCTGTGAAGATCAAATTATACAAATCACTTGTATTATCTATTCTCTTGTATGGGTGTGAGGGCTGGACACTCACTGCAGATACGGAGCGAAGGATTCAGGCTTTCGAGCATAAATGTTACAGAAGAATTTTGCGCATTTGCTATAAAGAGCACAAAACAAATGTCTATGTTAGAGAGAAGATAAACACCTATGCAGGCCATCAAGAACCACTTTTGTCAATAGTGAAACGTCGAAAGCTTGCCTGGTTTGGGCATGTAACTCGTCATGACTCCCTTTCGAAAACGATCCTCCAGGGAACAGTCGAAGGTAAACGGAGAAGAGGAAGGCAAAGAAAATCCTGGGCTGATAACATCAAAGAATGGGCAGGACACGGTTTCTCCACACTTGTACGCATTGCTGAGAATAGAGAGCAGTGGAGGACCCTGTCTGCTGATGCTTCCACCATGGCACCCCTACGACCCATGACGGGTTATGGGTTGAGATGAGATGATGATCCTTTAAAGCCATTCAATACGACTGGACAGACTCAACGTGTGAGCTGAAGATTCTTGTTTTTGTGTTGGCTTTGATTTCTTTTGATTTACATATACTCCCCAACACAATGAAAGCTCCATGCGTTACCAGAGTCGAAAGAGGAATAGTGCTCAGTACTAAAAACAGCTCTTGACAGATCAAGGGATGGTGAAAAAACAACATATATTCATCAAAATTACCTGCGACACAAACTGAGCAGCATCTGAAAACACGTAATAGTCAACATCTGTAAATTTGACAGCCATATATGTGTCCTGCCAGACCCCATATAACATCAGTCCTACGCGTGCTGCAAAGGCAAGGCTGTACCACCAGTGCATCTGCCCTTCCAAAGGCATTTTTCACAGACCTAGCTGAAAAATAATTGAAAGGTATGCAATATCAGGAGCATAAACAAGTTATGACATGTAAACTTATGTACTTCTGTTGTCACCATGGATACATGAATGAATCTTAATTCCAATTAACTTTCTGAACTTCTCTCAAAGGCTGCCATTCTTTAAGAAGCTGGCTTGAACTATTTTTTTTAAAACATTTTCTCTGAGTCCATACTATTTCTGTAAATCTGTCCAGTGACCAAACTTTGTCCTGCATAAAGATAACTTTACCTCTTTTGTTAAATAAAAAAAAAAAATGCTATGAACCCTTTCTGTGATCTTGTTTGAATTAGAATATGTTCAGTATTAGACCACTGGATTCAAAGTAAGAATGGGTCTGTCATAACTGATTTGTTTTTAAATAAATCATTTATATGAAGATAAAATTAATGTGCATGCATTAAAGAGGTACACATAAACAGCAACCACAGATTTTCAGTCAAAGGACACCAAGTTTTTCAACTCAATCAAGAAGGAAACAAAGTAGGTGTGCTTATGTGAACTTCAACAAGCAGAAATCATTGGGATTGACATAACAACAAACAGGGGATGAGTAAAACATAGATAAAAAGCTTAATTGAAAGAATAATAACTGACGAATGGACAGTAGAGTGGGATGGAAGACTGAAGGGCAGACATGCATAGAAATTGTTCAAGACTCCAACGAGAACATGTCAGGTATCTAGAGAACTAAAAATTCCTAGCACTAAGAAACTTCTCAGACTGCAACTAGGAATGGGATATTTTAGAATAGAAGAACCTTACTGTGCAGAGTGTCTAGAAAAAAATAATATTTCCTACTAAAATGTAGGAAGTATCAACAGAGAAAACCAATATTAGATTATTTACAGGCATGCAATTCATCCATAACTGTGGAACAGGTGTTGAGAATAGATAGACCTAGAGAACTGCACAATATGGTAAAACAGTATATAATAAGAACTAAAATTAATATATAAGGATCAATGATGGTGTGAGGATAAGGGGTAGTCTGATGGAGTGCTCGTGTGGATGATGGCAGATAGTTGGTGGATTTGATGTAATCTCGGACACCTCCAGGCTTTCTCACCCCCTTCCACCTTGTTAACAGCAGGGCAGTTGTGAGACTTTACTTTGTTCGTTTTTGTTCTTGTTTGTATTAGTTTGTTTTTTATTTTTATTGTTTGTTTGCTTCTTGAAAAGGGGGTGTCACACACAAATACATTCACACAATTTTGGTTTTGATTTACTATATTTGGACAGAGTGGAGGGCAGAAGAAGATACTATATTTGGATATTGGAAATCTGATTTTATTGTCTTTAATTTATTACACTATATATCCTAATTATAACCCATCAAGGGTTGAATGGGAAACTTTGTTTAAAAAAAAAAAAAAAGAAGTGAACATCCATTTTTACAACCTGTAGGCCCCTTTCATTGAGCGTCGTGACCTCTGTCGCTCAATGTGAGCAAACCTGAGCCCATATCAGTAAGGAATCAGCAACTGGAACAGACAGACACCTTCACATACCTAGGATGCATAGTAACACCAGATGGCGGAGCAAGCAAAGACATCAACAACAGAATGAACAAAGCAAGAACAGCCTCTTTTAGTCTAAACAACATCTGGAAGTCCTCTCAGGACAGCACAAGCACAAAATTAAGATTATATCAGAGCCATGTGCTTTCTGTGCTTCTCTATGGTGTGGAATGCTGGAGAGTTACAAAGAAGGAAATGTCGAAATTGTCCTCTTTTCACACAACATGCCTAAGAAAAATTCTCCGAATATTTTGGCCGAATACCATCACCAACCAAGATCTGTTTACTCGGAGCAAGCAAGAGGACATTCTTCTTCTTCTTTGATCCTTAGCCGCCGACCGTCAAAGCAGTCAGTGGCCATCACGCCTAGTGGCGTCTTGTAGGGCAACAACAAATTGATTCCACTTTGCTCGGTCGGCGTCCATCCTTCGTACAGTGCCCCAACTCTGGTTCATTCTTTGCATCTCAGCCTCCAGTCCTCTGCCAGGTTGTTTTTGGTCGGCCTCTCTTTCATTTTAGTTCAGGGGTCCAAAGCATAGCTGTTCTTGTGATGGCATCGGGGTCTCTTCTGAGGACATGGCCAACCCAGCTCCAGCGTCTGCCAGCTATGATGGTGTACATGTCCTCTTGCTTGCTCCGAGTAAGCAGATCTTGGTTGGTGATGGTATTCGGCCAAAAGATTTGGTGAATTTTTCTTAGGCATGTTGTGTGAAAAGAGGACAATTTCGACATTTCCTTCTCTGTAACTCTCCAGCATTCCGCACCATAGAGAAGCACAGAAAGCACACAGCTCTGATATAATCTTAATTTTGTGCTTGTGCTGTATTGAGAGTACTTCCAGATGTTGTTTAGGCTAAAAAAGGCTGTTCTTGCCTTATTCATTCTGATGTTGATGTCTTTGCCTGCACTGCCGTCTGGTGTTACTATGCATCCTAGGTATGTGAAGGTATCCGTCTGTACCAGTTGCTGATTCCTTACTGATATTGGCTCAGGGTTGCTCACATTGAGCATCATGACCTCTGACTTCTTTAAATTGATGTTCAAGCCCACCTGCTGGCTAAACTTATTAAGTCTATCCATTTTTTCCTGGATGTGTTGATGTGAATGTGCTAATAGTGCAATGTCATCTGCATATTCCAGATCTTCCAATGTAGAAAATGTAGTCCATCTTATTCCTCTTGGACTGCCCTCTGTTGTCTGGCGCATCATCCAATCTATGACTGTTAAAAATAGAGTGGTTGATAAGGGGCATCCCTGTCATACTCCTGTCTTCACCTCAAAGGTTAGGTTGCTCTGCCCAACACTACACGTAAAGTTGGCATAGAGGCTTTTTATGATTGACACTATGCAGCTTGGAATTCCATAAGCCCTCAGTATTTTCCATAAACTGTCCCTATGTATGCTGTCAAAAACCTTTTCAAAATCAACGAAATTAATGTACAGCTGTCTTTGCCATTCTGAGCACTGCTCTATAATGTTCCTGAGAGTGAATATATGATCTACACACCTTCTGTTTTTTCTAAATCCTGCTTGCTCTTTCCTCAGTTTGTGGTCTACTGCTTTTGAAATTCTCTCTATAATTATCCTGCCTAGTATTTTGCTGGGAACTGAGAGAAGAGCGATTCCTCTCCAATTATTGCAGTCTGCAAGATCTCCCTCTTGGGCAATTTGACAATTATTCCTTTGTTCCACTCTGATGGTGTTGTCCCCGTTTTCCAGACTTGTGCAAATAGTGGTTCTAATAGTTCTGCTGCTAGCTCAGGGTCTGTCTTAAATAGTTCTGCATTTAAGTTATCATGGCCAGGAGCTTTTCCGTTCTTTAACCCTTTGATTGCTGTGATGATTTCTTCTTTTCGTGGAATGTCTGAATTTACATCTAGATCGTTTTCAGCCTCAGGAACATTCAATTGTGTCTCTGTTGGTTCTTTGTTCAGAGTTTCTCTGAAGTGCTCTGCCCATCTTGTTTCCTGTCCCTCTGCTGTCGTGATGAGATTTCATTGCTTATCTCTTACTAATGTAATATTGTTTGCACCTCGTTTTCCGCTGATGAATTTAGTTATTTTGTATACTGTGCTTTGTTCATTTCTCAGTGCTGCCTCTTCTGCCTGTCTTGCAAGATCGTCTAGGAAATTCCTTTTGTTGGCTCGGGTTTGGCGTTTAACTTCCTTGTCCAGCTGACTGTACTGTTTGCTATGTAGTTGCTTTAACCTGGGGGACTTCGCTTCTATTTTCTTTCTTTTCATTTCCTTTCTCAGTGTTATGGTGTTTAATGTTTCTGGTGTTATCCAGTCTTGCTTCTTCCTTTCCTGGAATCCCAAGCATGATTTGCTGCTTTCCTTATATATTGTTGAAATGGTGTTGAATTTCTGGTCTATATCATCAGTCAGTCTTTTCTGACTTTTGGCAAATTGATATCATTTCTTTATGTCAGCCGCAAAAGCTTTTCTGGTAATGGGGTCCTTCAATTTGCTGATTTCAAACCTTTTCTGTGTAGTTACAATTGGTCCAGCCCTTCTTAGTTTCACTTTCAGTTTTGCTACTACTAAATGGTGATCACTTCCCACATCTGCACCTCTTCTTACCTTCACATCTTGTAATGCATGTCTCCATCTACCGTTAATCATGATGTGGTCTATCTGGTTTCTGTCCCGACCATTTGGTGATTCCCATGTTAATTTGTGAATTTCTTTATGGGGGAAAAGTGTTCCTCCAATGACCAGGTTGTTAATACTACAGAAAATTATTAATTTATCCCCATTTTCGTTTGCTGTTCCGCTGCCGCATTTCCCCATTACTCTTTCATTATATGTATTGTGTGTACCAACTTTCGCATTGAGGTCTCCCATTACTATAATAAGATCATATCTAGGTGTGTCTTCCATTTCTTTCTGCAGTTGTTGATAGAATTCATCCTTGACCTCTTCATCGCTGTCATTCGTTGGTGCGTAGCATTGTATTATTGTAGTATTGGTGAATCTACCTCTCAATCTTAATCTTATCAGTCTGTTGTTGATGGGTTTCCATTCCAGTAATGTCCTTTCTATTCCTTTCTGTAAAATAATGGCTACGCCTTCGTTGTGCTGTCCATCCTCTCTTCCAGAGTAAAGTATTGTTTCTCCTGTTGCTGTTTTAACTTTTCCTGCCCCTGTCCATCTGCTCTCGCTTATCCCTAGAATGTGTAACCTATAGTTTCTCATTTCTGCCGTGACCTGTTTTAGTTTACCCGTCTCATTCATTGTCCTGACATTCCAAAATCCTATTCTTGTATCATGTTTTGCGGTCAGGACATCCATTCTCATGTCAGTGGCTTCCTTTCGGCTTTCACCACTGATAGTCATACGAGCCTCAGACTCCAGATGTCCGTCCCGCAGCAAAGTTTGTTTATTTGTTATCGTTTCCGTAACTTCAATTTTTTTTACATAGACAGGGTTGTCAGCCCTATGCTAAAACCCCCAATCTGGAGGACCAGGGTGTCTGCTTTCGTCTGACCCCTGCCCACGCAAACCTGTCCAGCTTGGTAGAACCTTCCAGGAGTAAAACTCCCGCTGGCATAGCTCTGGGGGTAATCAGGGTACGCAAGCCGCCATACCTCGACAAGGTATTGACACCGGTGATGGCAGCAAGAGGACATGCACACCTTCATAGCTGGCAGACGCTGGAGCTGGGTTGGCCATGTCCTCAGTAGAGACCCTGATGCCATCACAAGAACAGCTATGCTATGGACCTCTGAAGGTAAATGAAAGGAAACCAAAAACAACTTGGCGGAGGACTGTGGAGGCTGAGATGCAAAGAATGAACCAGAGTTGGGGCACTGTACGAAGGATGGCCACCGACCGTGCAAAGTGGAATCAATTTTTTGTTGCCCTACAAGACGCCACCAGGCGCGATGGCCAATGACTGCTTTGACGGTCGGCGGCTAAGGATCAAAGAAGAAGAAGAAGGCCCCTTTCGCCAACCAAACAAAAACCTATCATTTCAACTATGGAAATAAAAGACTTCAAATGCACGTGATCTGAGATTTCAAGTCATTCTGAAAGGTGGAGATAGTCAGATACAGAAAGCAGAGGAGATGAAGTAGAGGACTGCAAGACAGATACAAATCTGCACCTAATCAACAGGTCGGATGTTAAAATCAGTTTATACTCCAGTAGATTGCATACCACTTCCACTCCAGATCTAGCCTTCGTCATTGGGGATATCCTTCATAAAATTGATGGACAGATGCTAGATCAGCTAGCTGTCAGCGACCACAGGTTCCTCAGGAACTAAAACCATTGCCCGATGGAACTACAAATAAGATGACTGGTATAGATTTGTCATCCTGACAGACAGGTTTTGCTAGACCATCAACACATCAAACAGCAGTATGAAAACAATGGTTGTGAAAGCGTTAATGAAGCAATACTCCAAGCAGCCACTGAGTCCATTCCCAGAGTGGCAAGAAATAATTACAAACCATACTGGGCTGAAGTACTACCAAAGCTCAAGAATGTAGTTATAGATGACAGAAACACAGCAGACAGCACAAATGACTGAAGTCAATATCTCACCCAAAGCCATCACTGCATAATACAAAAGAATATTAAATCAAACAACAAGAAAATAAGAGGGAAAAACTCCCAGAAAATCTAAACTTAGAGAGGGAAACAAACTAGTCTCAAAAAATGAAAGATCTTATGACAAACACATCAATCAAACAAATTACAACATGCTAAAATATCCTAAGCCTAACCGGTAATCTCCTATCTTTCGTACTTTTTTTGCTCCGCAGTGAATATGTATAGTTAGGTGTTGTTTCGTAGCACTTAGGGTTAGGATTAGGGTTTGTGTTAACCATAATACTAATCCTAACTGCTACGAAACAACACCTAACTACATATATTCATTGCGGACCAAAAAGGTACGAAAGATAGGAAATTACCCTTAATCCTAACGACGTTGGCGGCTTACTAGGATGACAACGAAGGACACAACCCACTGTTCTTCACTTCAACCGCTACTCGAAACAGGGTTGGGGTTAGGTTAAGGCTAGCTATAATGTAAATATAGAAGGCCAGTCTGGCAATATAGGGCACCATGGCGGACCTTGTCTACTGTTGTCGCCTTTAACCCAAAAAAAAGTGCGTAATTTAAATTCAAAGAAAATTACCGATGTGCATTTATCTAGGCATATACATCTCTAAAGCGGCAAATCAATGTGTATCAATAACGTTCACATAGAAGTTGAAACTACTGCCATGTTTTTTTGCTAAATAAGGGAGACTACTTAGATATATATTACGTATGTTTATGTTATAATTTCCCCCTTGAGCGGGAGCGATGTAGCACCTTCCACGGAGGAAACACAAGTCATTATTTCCCTTTTCGCTATTTTATGAGCAGTGTTGCCACAGCTGGGTATTTTTTTTACTAGATCTTGGTTTTTGGGCTTCCGTCTGGGTATCTGGGTATTTTTTTTCTTCTAAATCTGCATTAATCTGGGTATATTTGACAATTGGCGTTTACAATGTATGTATATTCTGTGCACTGAGCATTATACATTGTATTTATATTATAATTAAATGTAAAAAATTATGTGCTTTATATTTTTTATTCCACTTAAATTTAATTCTTGTTTTTAAACCACATCAATGACGTTGTTTTTTACTCGTTTACATCAACTATCTATTTCCTGTTATTCTGTTAATGGCTGTCATCTACAATACTCAGTCATTTTTGCGATGTGTTTTAAAGTATTCTTTTTAAACTTTAGACTTAAGCAGATAAACAGCATATTGTTTTTTGTTTTGTTATTATAAGATTATAAAATGAGCGATGATGAAGGTAAGCTAGGTAGTTGTAGCAGCGTGACGACACACACGCCACGGCGTAAAAAAAGTGAAGCCATGGTATCATCAGGCTTTTTGTGAGGAATGGCTAACAGACAGCGAACTGAAGGATTGGATAAAGCCGGACTCTGGCAATCGCTATGCTGCGATTTGTACGGTCTGTTCTTGTACATTAACTAATGCCAACAAAACAGCTTTATTGGCACATAAAAGTACACAGAAGCACATGAAAAACTTTGAAGCCAAAAGCAAAACTCTAAACATTAAAAAGTTTTTCATCAAACCAAAAGAGCCCTGTCTCCAAGACAAAATTGCTAAAGCGGAGATATTGTTGTCGGCTTTAATGGCAGAACATAATACTCCGTTTTCGCAAGCTGATCATTTGACTGAATATGCAAGCAGATGGTTACAGACAGCACAACTGCTCAAAAATGACACTGAAGCGCAACAAGCTTTTGTGTGAAACAGTTTCCAATCGAATACTAGCCCAGCAAGCAGTTGCCAAAGATGGAGTTTGTCATAAGTTTAATCTTAGTAAAAGCGTGGTTGAAGATCTGCGTGAAGCATGTTGTCGGCAGAGATATGCAAAGATTTTGGATCTCCACAATCAAGATTCCACGTTGTCAATTCATGCATATGATCTTGACGAAGGAGAAGTTGTTGACATGGATGCCGAGTCGCTGACAAGTGACAATTTTCAACAGTAACAAGTTACAACTTATATTTTATATTTGATTTGAGGAAAATTTGGTTAATGTAACTACTGTTAGTATGTTACTGTTAAAATATATCATTTTCAAGAGTTCATATATTGGGGGGGTTAATAAAATCTTTTTTATATAATTGTGAATTTTTGGTAATAAAAAATCAAATATGAAGAAATAAATAAAAATTGGTAGCACACAGCTTATGTGTGCTAAAGTTGCACTAAAAGATTGTGTAAACATCGTCTATCCCGTGTATTTCAGGCAGAAAATAATCTGGGTATTTCTGTTTTGTTTTGTTTTTTAAGAAAAAAATCTGGGTTTGGGTATCTTGGAACTTTGTACGTGGGAACTGGGTGTTACTTGATAGCGTGAAACAAGGGAGTCTTCACTCAAACTGTATGCTTTTCTCTCCCCGTACCCTCAGACACTTAAAATGCCAACATAAACACAGCTTTATTGGCACATAAAAGTACACAGAAGCACATGAAAAAAAAACTTTGAAGCCAAAAGCAAAACTCTGAACATTAACAAGTTTTTCATCAAACCAAAAGAGCCCTGTCTCCAAGACAAGATTGCTAAAGCGGTGTTCGGATCGCTTTAGTTTATATTGTTTGTCGGCTTTAATGGCAGAACATAATACTCCGTTTTTCCCGCAAGCTGATCATTTGACTGAATATGCAATATGCAGATGGTTAAGCATGGTTTGTCGCAGACAGCACCAACTGCTCAAAATGACACTGAAGCGCAACAAGCTTTTGTGTGAAACAGTTTCTGATTACCAATCGAATACTAGCCCAGCAAGCAGTTGCCAAAGATGGAGTTCTGTCATAAGTTTAATCTTAGTTTAAAAGCGTGGTTGAAGATCTGCGTGAAGCATGTTGTCGGCAGAGATATTTTGCAAAGATTTTGGGGGATCTCCACAAAGCATAGTATACATCAAGATTCCACGTTGTCAAATTATTGCATATGATCTTGACGAAGGAGAAGTTGTTGACATGGATGCCGAGTCGCTGACAAGTGACAATTTTCAACAGTAACAAGTTACAACTTATATTTTATATTTGATTTGAGGAAAATTTGGTTAATGTAACTACTGTTAGTATGTTACTGTTAAAATATATCATTTTCAAGAGTTCATATATTGGGGGGGTTAATAAAATCTTTTTTATATAATTGTGAATTTTTGGTAATAAAAAATCAAATATGAAGAAATAAATAAAAATTGGTAGCACACAGCTTATGTGTGCTAAAGTTGCACTAAAAGATTGTGTAAACATCGTCTATCCCGTGTATTTCAGGCAGAAAATAATCTGGGTATTTCTGTTTTGTTTTTTAAGAAAAAAAATCTGGGTTTATCTCTAGAACTTGAGTGGCAACCTTGTTTATGAGTATGTTTGATCTCCCGTAGCCGCGTACCGAAGGAACTGGGTGTCTTTTGCGCTTAGATGGAGGGATCTACTAATGTATGCTATAGTTATAACAGGGCACTCTGCTTTCTCTCCCCGGATAGTTCCCGAAGGTCTTTGATAGACTTAAAAAAAGAAATTTAATGATGAAAAATATCCCGTTCAACCTCTGATGGTGTTATAATTAGGACATATATTGTTTTCAATTCCAACTGTCGATATGGGAAAGTGGCATCATACCTGACAAATCGATGTCAATAGGGCAAATCATGATTACCAATTATGCTTACATGTTTTTTAAAAAAAACCAAACAAACAAAAACTGGACAAAATCGAATAGAAACTCCAAACAACAGATATTTAATTTACGTTCACCTGTTAAAAGTCATTTTGTATTGTAGGAACAGCATCAGACCTTCATATTCACGAATTACTGTGTATTAACTTTTGTTCTTGTTAAATATTGTTTGACAATATGCAATTTCCGAGATCTGTCTATTCTTAACACCTCTTTTACATGTATAGGTAAATTTGATGCCTGCAAATAATCTAATATTGGTATTATCATTTGCTCATACCTCTTACATTTTAACAAGAATTGCTCTATATTATTGTCTTGAAGACATCCTGCACAGTTAGGTTCTTCTATTCTGAAAAAGCCTTTCCCAGCTTTAGTCTGAGAAGTTTCGTATTAATAGACAAAGAAGGGATAGGCCTACCGCACCCGAAAGCATGTATACAAGGCGAATAAAATGAGGTTGTGCAATGAGCTGGCAACCTCATCACGTAAAACATTGCCACGGAAACCAACACTGCAAAAGCACGTGAACGCTTGGTGAATGATTCTGCAGGGACCAGCTACAGTGGCGTAAGGAGTGCAGAGGAAAATGTTGATGATTGTTGTATCAATGCGCGGTGTTTTATCAATGCGCGGAAATGCGATGGTCGAGAAAAGAATGGGTGAGATAACTACGAAGAGGGTGAACAAATAAAGTAAGGGTTGAACCTAGAAGCTTATTAACTCATGGGTTAGACAGTATGAGGAATGGGGTACACAAGGAACGAAAAGGCAAACTGTGATGATACTCACTTGCAAGATTGTAAAATTATACAAAATAAAGGAGACAGAAGTGATTGCAACAACTACAGAGACTCCTTTCTTAGTATTACTGGTAAGGTCCTCGCCAGAGTCCTCTTAGTGCGACTACACAAGTTAGCTGAGCGCATATATCAAGAGTCACAGTATGGATTCCGAGCTGGCATCAACAATAGACATGATCTTTTCTCTTCTCCAGCTTCGGGGAAAATGAAGAGAGCAGAAAAAGCATTTTACCTGGTTAGCAGGGATGGACTCTTCAAAATCCTCATGAAAATAGGCTGCCCCACTAAGGCGAAATTCGTCCGTCCTCTTTTTCTTGTCTTCAATTCTCTCCGGCCGTACTCACTCGACCATCCCTTCTAAGTGCATCTTTTCATTTTCTATTGTTTACGCTCCCATCGACAAAGGTTATCTTGTCATATCTTATCAACCATCCTGGTTTTGACTGACCATTTGACATGTTTTGCAGCCACGCCGACGTGTTTGTTTGATTAATCGCCTACCAGACGGATTAAGAGTCTACATTTAGCGACCTTCTTATTGTTAACCCAGACTTGTGGCGGCGAAGAAGGGATAACGAACGTTTGTTTCGTGATCATGGCCGGCAAAACTTGCCACAGAACCTATGTTGCTCGGAATATCCAATAAGGATAACAGATGGAATTTTAAGATAATGTGTTATTTTTGCAGACCCTATCAGTTGGAAAAGCTCGGAGAACCGGGGATCTCTGAAGATAAAGAGATAACGTTATCTCTTGATAATTATTAAAGTACGGAAAGTGATTTAACACATCCGGCAAATTGTTGTCTTGTAATAAACAAATGCGAGAAAGTAACATCTTTGAGGAGATTATCAGTGATAGATAGTGAGTTTGGTAAACATGATAGGTAACAACGGAAGTGGCAAGACCTTATATGGTCATGAGGTACGTGCAGATGAGTTTGATAATAACATGTAAGAGGGATATCTTATGTGTCATGCAGTTATGGTCTGCATGAGGTTGGGGGAAACCCCTACCAAAATTAGACGCCTAAGTTTGGTTGGTTTGGCATGTAACGTGGTTAGATAGGTTTGAAAGTTATTTATGGTCCCGCCTGAGTAGAGTGGATGGTGATAAGTACGTGAGAAATAAAGGTGTGAGGAATAGATTTCACGAGTGAATAGTTTAAAGAGAAGATCTGTCTATGGAATGAGTAGTTTCTCTAGTCCAGCCTATCTATACGACTATAATTTAGTACAAGACAATCTTTCCCTCCATATATATATATATATATATATATATATATATATATATATATATATATATATATATATATATATAACTACTTCACTGACTTTCAATATCATCAAGGAGAGATCATCGATATCCAGAAACATGGAATATTAGGACCCCAATATAGGACAGGCCTGAGGAGTGGAAGTGAATTATGATATTAGAAAGGAGGAACCCCAGACTTATCACTAAGCTCCCCAAGTTCTAGGATCATATTTCAAGTGTTCCCAGTTATAAACCTAACACAGTTGCTCGATAATAATCGGACGTTTACTATGCAAGAAGTCTGTGTTCGCCCGATAATCGTCTTGTCCCCCTCCGTGTATATATAGAATAGTAGCATTTTTTTTTCTTCAGAATGTCTTGTTTATTTCTCTCAGACCTGATCAAGAGCGGCCAGCGGTCTATTTTGGTCCTTTTCGTCATTTACTGAATGGTTAATGTGGTCTTTTCTTGGCTTATGCGTCCCCAAGTTCATTTGTGAACAGGATTGGCCAAAGATATACCAGAAACATTTAACGTGTAAATTTAACTGGACTTATCAATACCCAGATATTTTTTCCAATTTATCAGTCCACGGGGGTTGTGCAGAAATAATAACACTATCTGACTTTTGACAGTCGTATCAGAGGATTTATCCAGAACGTTACGCTGTTCAAAATCGGCACTCATCACAGAGCCAGCCGATAGGATTTACCATCAATTAACAATTGTAACAGTTTTTAGCAACTAGATGTTTCTAAATACTGGAAGTATTTTTCACTGTTTGCTGTGAACACACGATTTCGGTTTCTACACTAACTATTCGAGGTGACTGTTACGTACATTTATTACCTAAGGGGGTAGTCTTCGGTCCTGCCAAATGTACGCACCAGTCTTAATATAGTTATATTATTTGAGCGTTCGATTGATTCACGCACTGACGTGCACAATGCAGTGTGAGTTGCTTTGGACGCACGGGTAACCTAGTTTAGGGATTCTGACGTCATGTTTTGTATGGGGGCAGTACGGACGATGTTGATGTCCGTGGAATATTTCTTGTATTCGTGGCAAGTTGGTGGAAGCCATTATTTCTATTGATATATATATTGGTCTTCATGTCGAAGCCAATAGTGGAAGTATCATGTAAGTGTCGCCCCATTTCACATTGAATGTTTATTGATTTTAATTGAAGTATCAGGCCGCTCCTAGTTATGGTCTAGCGGGAATCCATCGTAGTATGTCATTCCTAGAATGGACAAACGGAGTCGATTGCCTTGTTTGAATTACCGTAGAGGGAGGATACCTACGAGGAAACGAAGTTAATTGATTTTGTATGCTTCACATGTTTTAATATGCCGTTTCGCCAATGCCAAAGTCATGGCATGGATTTTGGGAGAGGTTAGTCAACAGAAGACTCTAACCTGATTGTATTGCCGTGTATGACTTTGTCTGGATTATATATATGCTACATAAGTATTGTCTGAAGAAAGTCTGGGAATTTTACGGGTATGATATCAAAGATTGATCCTCGAACATGAATCCGTTTACCACGATAGACGTCCTTGGAAGAAGGTCAACGGACTTCATTTTAAATGTATTTTAGCGGAGAACAGAAGTGATCCTCAGCTCACTTGGATAGAAGAGGACTTGATTGTTGAAGAATCTCCAAGAATTTAAGAGTATGATCAGCAACTTTAAAGTATGACATTTGCATCTGTAATCTGTAACCATGATCGTCTTGTGTGTTCCACTCCGTATGTGTCACGTTAAATAAAATATATGTACAGTCATCACAGACTTGTGTGCTGCCAGTAAGTGACCAGTTAAACACTACTTGTTGGAGTTCGTTTTGAAGAACATTTTCTGACATTTTGTTTCTTTGCAACCATTCGCGTAACGAAGTTCTTCACCATTAGAATGAACGGACCCAACAGTGACATTTGTTCTTCCAGGAATACACCACCAAATTTGGCGTCCCCCTCATAAAATCTTATTTACTCGAGGACGGACTGGGGCCAATTTGGCTTATACCCCTGACATTTTGTACATTCTGGAACCATTGTAATTCCAAAGGGATATCACCAAGAATAGGGTAAGCGTGATTGAGTGGCCACGTATGACAGAGAGAGTGAATATTTTCTTAGTTACAGAAACTGTACCATCATCGATTTTTTTGCTTAAAAGTTGTTTACTTACTGGGTAGCATTTAGTAGGAACTTTCTTTTCTTTTCTTTACTGTCTATTCTGTAACATAGTGCTAACCTTTGACCTTTGGGTTATTAACTTTTTGGGTTCTTTTCTCAAGAGGGGGAGGGCACAGTTATTCAGTTATTTTCCTATGTATGTAAATCTGATTTTATTTTATTTGTCTTTAGATATTTGGTGTTGTCAAGTTTAATGATAATAAACAACAAAAGAACTTAACTTTGTGTGTTGGTCAGACCCATACCCAATTAACCATAGTTTTTTCACGTTTGTGTGTCTTGTTGTCATATAGTTGTGTGTGTGTGTGTGTGTGTGTGTGTAGTTAAACTTATATATATATATATCTATTATCCACTCCGTCAGTCCTGATTAAATTTAAACGGAACACGGTGACTTTATTTACACCTATACGGTCAGCTTTTCCCCCGTGCTGCACTTTCAGGTCAGATGAAGGTATGCAACCCTTCCCGCCCCTTTGCGCGCGCGTTAACTATCAGCTCACAATGTCAATTATTATTTAATTATCCATACGCGCACTTATATAAATATCGCCTGTCGTTAATAGCTATTAAATTTGTCGGCGTCTGTGGGTCGTCGTATGATATTAAATAACAGTCACTTACTAGAATTACACAAAATGAAATATAACGTGAATTCTATTGTCCCTATCAGTCGCGCCAAGCATATTAATTAGTCAACTAAACGTCTCTTCTTGTGTGAGAAAGCGGGTGGTAAAATTATCATTTAACTGAACAACTGGCAAACAAATAGCTGCGCGTTATTTTTCACTGGTCTTTAACAGCTAGAACTTTAAGGGAATTATAATGGTAAACTTTAACACGTAAGCACTAATTTTCTATTACCAGAACATTAGAATGACAATCCCTACGAACACTATTAACATATCTAGCAAAAAATGGTTCTAGCTCCTGCGTACTTAGACTATCCGAAAAATTCAGAGCGACAACTGATAGCTGCTTTGGGAAGACACAGTTTATATATCATCATGGTTATCTGCTCTCCAGAGAATGCTAATTTTCACACTATTGTGCATAGCAGAGAAATCAGAAACTTAATTTCCCAAGATAAAAGGTTTTCACGGTCGCTCTGTCGGACATTGCTAATCGATAACAGAGACTTAAAACCATCTAACGGGTTCCTCGGAGATTTAGCCCGTTTCTGGAGATCAAAGAGTTAACTCCCTACTGTGTGTACGAACATCAAAGGGTACTCGGGAAATATTTTTGCCCGAGCGACTCACTTCAAAAAGGTCCGGTGTTATTCCACGTGCGTCTGTCTGATATCTGATGATTGACAGATCAGCTCGCGTGAGAAACTCAGGTAAACACCTCATTCGCTCCTTGTTATGACTGGCAGGTCGCGAAGTTTGTAAACTTTGCGTTAGCCCGTGTTCAGAAAAAGAGGCGTGGATGAAAAGGTGAGTAAGACAGGCAGAAAAATGCATGGTTTTGCTAGCAAATCATAGAATGCTAACGAGGTCACGAAAGACTGCCAGACAAAGTAGGCTATATTTCCATTATACATCACAGCATGGAAATACATAACTATACTTCTGATTGAATCTTTTGCGCAATGGAGAAACGTGAGGGTGGGAGCAAAAATTTCACTTATAAACTATTGCATTTTGAGACTACTTCACTGACTTTCAATATCATCAAGGAGAGATCATCGATATCCAGAAACATGGAATATTAGGACCCCAATATAGGACAGGCCTGATGAGTGGAAGTGAATTATGATATTAGAAAGGAGGAACCCCAGACTTATCACTTAGCTCCCCAAGTTCTAGGATCATATTTCAAGTGTTCCCAGTTATAAACCTAACACAGCTGAGAGACGGCGTGTTAAGACAGTTGCTCGATAATAATCGGACGTTTACTATGCAAGAAGTCTGTGTTCGCCCGATAATCGGGGTAAGTTGTAATATGTACATTTTATCATTTTATATTTGGCAGTTGACATGAATAAATGGCTTGTTGATATATAGTTGCATATGAGGCTGGCATCCTAATCACTTAAAATTACTTGTCTCATGAACCAGCACTGCAAGAGATGGTACTGCTTCGTGCAGGTTTCCTCACAAGGAACCAATAGCAGAGATGGCCCCAGGTTCCAGAGGGAGCAGGGAGTGGATGATGATATCACGGTGTATATATTTATTATACTAACACTTTAGTACGTTTTATATGTATATTTATATATATTTTAACTGTTGTCTTCCGCTGTCCAAAAGCACTTTCATCCGACTCACTGTGTCTAAAATTAATTCTCAGGGAGGGTAAAAATTGTAAAGAAGATGAAGTGGTGGATGGAAGCAGAGGTCGCCTGATGCTCATATCAGGAGGACCAATACTTAAAAATAGGCATTTGTTTCCTCTTAGTTTGTGGCACAAGTTGCCAGTAGTCAACGCTAGATATCTACACCAGACGGGTTTTTGAAGACGATTGGAACCTTTGCAGTTACCCCGGCCTTGCTGCAAGGGACGTACTACTGCCACCATAGTTAACGCCTGAAGAGAAGGACCAATCCAAAGCACCAGTGGGAACTAACAGCAACTGAAGCAGACACCAACTGACCTCACACCGTCAGCTTAATAACATACAAGCACAGTAAATGGACATTTATCAATTTTATTCCCTTATCCATCGTCTTAACCAATGATTGATTATTAAACTTGTTATATATAAATATAAAACTATAGTTGATTTAATCATTGTTGAGTGAATTTGCACCCGTATGACTCTATTTTTTTTTTAAATACACAGAGCTTGTAAATGAATAGTTGTCGAATCACCTTCAGCTGGGGGCTCAGAAAATACGAGTTAATAACTTTCCTCAAAGAAGGGGCGGGAGAATAAAAAGTTTATGACAGCTTAGATGATCTAGTTTTTAATGCTTTGCGTTCTGTAAAATTAATGTGAGGCTCTTTTAAATAAAAGTATCATTTGTATTACGTCTCTGCCAAGAGTAATCTTGAGCGAAGGTCGATACCTTTTAAAACCCTCATCCGTTTTCTCGGAGTTTGGTCAGTATTGGACCACTATTGCAGAGCATGGGAGACAACCCCGTGACATGGCTCCGACCATCTTGGGGATCTTCTTTGCCTCGCTCTTAAGACATGGATCTGTGGATACAACTGAAAGAATGTGCCTTCACATCAGGTCAGATGGCCAACTGTTTAACCTCGCAAGGCTGAAGGCAAAAACATATATCAGAAGGGTCACTTGAAGAGGCGTTGATTGCCGATGAACTTGCAATCGTCACTCAAAGTCAACAGGAGCTCCCGAACTTGATGAATCGTTTCTTTCAGGCATGCAAGGACTTTGTTCAAGCATACAAGGACTTTGGACTCACAGTAAGTCTAAAGAATACAAATGTGTTGGTTCATGAGGTGGATATTGCACAGTTATTACTATCGATAATTATGAATTGGCAGGAGTGTATTTCTTCCCATACCTAGAGTCTACCATCAATGACTAACTCTCTCTGGACACAGAAATTGACAGTCGCATCGGTAAAGTTGCAACCATCTTTGCCAGCCTCACATCGCATGTTTATGGAAATTCCAAACTCTCAATGAAGACCATAGCTGCGGTATATAATGCCTGATTCACCAGCACGCTTTTATATGGCAGCCAGACATGGACACCTTATGCTAAACAAGAAAGAAGGCTCAATACCTTCCATATACGGCGTGTAGGCTACACCCTTTGTATTTCGTGGAAGGATAAAGTGGCAAATGTCATGATGCTGCCACGTGCCGGCTCTCGTTTGCAATCTGGTAACTAGCGTCCCTGGTTTTGGATTAGCTCTGGCCGTCGTCACTAAGCCACGTAGACTACAAGGGGCTTGACATAAGTCTTGGGCCTGACCATGAAGGACATGTCACAGAGAGCTGAAATTTTGTATAGTGTTTATTCCTTTTCAATATAGCCACCGTCTGAATTGACACACTTCTGCCATCTCTGCTTGACCTTGAAAAGACCTTGGGAGTAAAACACCCTATTTTTCAAACTAAACCAGTCATCACATGCCAGTATAACTTCTTCATCGCTGTTAAAATGATTTTTTTTAGCTGTTTTTTTAAGATTTGGGAATAGAAAAAAGTCTGATGGAGCCAAATCTGGTGAATATGGTGGGTGTGGAAGAATTTCAATATTCAAATCGTTGGCTGCTAGCTGCACAAGCCGTGCTTTGTGAGAGGGCGCGTTGTCTTGCAGCAAAGGAAGATTTTGAGTGCGCGTTATCCCTCGTTTTCTGGTCACAACTTTCCTGTTGTATAAATTCTATAAACTGTTCTTTCATTCAGTTTTACTCTACTAGCTATCTCCACAATTGTCATTTTTCGATCCTGGTCAATGATTCTCTTCACTCTTGTTGCATTTTCATCGTTGCACTCTGAGGCTGGTCTACCAGATCTTGGCAGATCAGCAACATTTGAGCGGCCGCACTTAAACTGTTGACACCAGTTTTTACCGAAGTATATGAAGGATAAGAATCACGAAACACTGGTTCCATCTACCTGTGTATTTCTGTAGGTGTTTTTCCCTGAAACATCAGAAATTTTATCACAGCTCTGGCCTCCTTCTTTTCCATTGTTTTGTCAAATCTTTGGAGCAGCAGATCCGGTCAATAGGGTACATTGCGCCGTGCACCGTAGCGGGAAAACCCATTGAAGAAACAAACGCGTACTTCACACATTCAGTGCAAATATGATGAACTTTAAATGTGTTAAGTTTCATCTTCCTCCTGTGACTCCTTTATGGTCCTTCATGGTCAGGCCCAAGACTTATGTCAAGCCCCTTGTATTTAGCGAAATTATAATTATTACTCAGGCAGCAAGATAGGGAAACGGTCACTGCATTTTGATAGTGAAACAAATCGTCAAGATGGTACAGGAATGACTCAAGTTTGAGATACATTGTTTTAGACAATCTTCATTGACAATTCGTTCGGAGAACTAGAGCCGCAATTGTTGATTCATTAATAATTCATTTTCCTTTTTGCTCCTTATGGAACATACTAGCAATAACCCGTCAAACTTGACGGGTTTTTAATTATAGTGTGCTGTTTCTGTTCCCGGATGAGCAGATAGAAGTACATTCTTAGAGTGTTTTTGGTTTCTTTCCATTACACAGTGTAATCAAACTGTTCATGAACATCGTCATTTTAACGCTTTTCTTTGTTGATTGTAACTATTTTCGGGAGAGTATATATAATGGAAACAATACAATTTTTCAACACCGTTACATTCCTCAGCTGTGACCAACGTACACACATCGAGAATTATGTTATTTTAGATTCAATTTAAAAGTTCTTTGATGACAACATTTCGTGTGAAAGTGCGTGGATTGTTTTCAAAGAGTGTTCCCTGATAATAAGTGGTTTTAACAAAAACTTTCAAGTTTTCATGATTTGTACATCGTGTGAGGGCTCATGCGCACCAATTTTTACGCACTTCTTCTTTGTCGAGCACTACTAATTTCGTGAAAGAATAAAAAAAAAAATAAATAAACCAAAGTATTTGTTTTATATAACACCCACGCCGCGCAAGTTGCACACCGTGCGTTGCGCACTTTTTTTTCTGGCGCGAGTTACTATTTTGAGTGAGACCGACCGACGTAACATACATCGGTAATTATGTTAGTTAATATAGTTATATAATAACATATATATTATTAGGATGGGATTGGGATGGGATTACCACCACTACAGCTGGTCCCCTTACAGGAAGTCGGCACCAAGCAGTCATGTGCTCTTGCAGTAGTAGTTTCTGTGGTAATTTGTTTTATTGATGAGGTTACCAGCCTCGTGCTCAACCTCATATTTGTCGCCCTGTACGACAAATGTCTGCGCAGCGGGCGTATTCTTTGTCTCTTCAGAGATCCCCAGAAACGACACAGGGCGCCATAGTTGATGTTCACCGATTTCTCTTCTGAGCCCGTCCTTCATTGGCTATGATATTTCTCACGCGTGGAATACCCAATTCAATCACATGGGGGTTATAATTTGGGCTTATCGAGTTCTTTATTCTATACAATAGAGATGGCTACTGTGTGTATGTGTTGAAACAATGCTTCGAAACAGCAGAATGTCCGAAAGATTCGACACACAGCCTGCTTGTTGTTTCGAAGCAGTTTCAGTCCCTGTCTGCCTCGCTGTTTTGCAGAGACACACTGTCTCACTGTCTCACCATCCGTGGGCCTTTGTAAAATTTGAGTGAACCGTTCGGAACATTAGTATGGAGTATCAAATATGTCATATTTTTCAGGGATGTGTTATGATGACTTGATTTTACAAGTGATATTATTTTTGCTGAGAAGTTATAGACACTGGAAATTGTGTCAGTGCTGCAGTTGTCAATGTTTTAGGCACTATGTTAAAGTTGAAAGTGTCCGTGTGTTCGTATAAATGTAATGGACACTTTATTAGCTCTGCTGATATCTGTGTACTCGGTGTGGATTTGAATCATTGTCTACCAAAACTAGCTTACTCTAGTTTGATATCATGTGTTATTATTACTGTTATTATTATTGTTGTTTTTTTATTATTTTCACATATACTGCAGCTATCATCATATCTCCCTTTTATTTCATCATAATGAAGACTTGTGTAAAAATATTGAATTGTGGTCACACGAAATGTCATAGATTTTCACACACGACAGTAGCGCGCAAGGAAAAACAGTTCATGTATAGTAATGTATACTGTCTATTAGAGACTTCTTTCTCCCCGATACACTGTTTCGACACAGTTTAAATCACTGAGCCGACTGTCTCGAAACAGCGGAGTGTGTCGATTTGCCCACCTCTACTATACAACATAAAATATATGTTGTTTTTCTTTTGTTGTTTCTTCCAGACTGCTATTTCTGGAGATTCATAATTTTGTATAGTGTATATGAATACCCGTTTCCACGGTTTTTAATATACAGTATCTCACTTTACACTTTCGTATTCGGTGGACTTGTTGGCTTCAATTACTTGCATTAGTTCCATTTACTGTATCTATTTGTATTTCATTTACTGTTCATTAACTTTGAATATAAGATTCCGTTAGCTTGTTTTAAACAAATAAAGGCTCCCATCTAATTGCAGGATTTAAAGAATCGCGGGTTGTGTGACAGTGTTAATTAAGAACACGCGGGGGAGGATAAACAACAGAAATAACACTTTGTTCTGACGTCCAGACTGTCCTGAAAACATCATCATCATCATAATTTTCCTCTGCGCTCCTTACGAAGCATAGAACCACTGCTGTAGCTAATCCCCTTGCAGGAAGTCTGTACCAAACATTGAAATGCTTTTGCTGTGGTGGTCTCTGTAGACATTTATTTTATATGAATAGTTTGCCTAGCCTATGGACAACCTCATTTTAGTCGCCGTGTACGGCATGCCTGAGGGGGGCAGTAGCCGAAATCTTTCTTTATCTCTTCAGAAACCGCCGGGAACGGGAACTACACCGTATGTCATGAAAACATAATATTAAAATAATGCCTATCGTCTTAACACTTGACTGTAAAGGAGCACAGCTGTTACCCAATTTATTTCTTTACACGTCTTGTGTTTTTGTGTTGTGAAAGATCACAAGACAGAATATCCCAAATAACGATTTGTCATTAGCATGAGTCTCGACATGCCAGTTCGTAGTTTGGAACAGCTGGGGGAAGGTTATTTTTACACTGAGGGTCAAGTAGAACATGTAAAATGCAAATGCTAGTAGCTGAAAATGTTAAATACAATTATATACTACATAGATCTTAATTATAACTTTTTAGTTAAAGGGATGTGAGAGCAAAAATTTAAGTTGCCCGACTTTTTTTACACGCTTTTATTTAACTTCACTTGTATGCCACTTTCATGTCACTGTCATGTCACTTTCAAATCTTGCAATCGATTTTTCAATCACTTCCAGATGAGCAATAGCTCTGAAACTTGGCATAGTTGTCTCTTCCCGACGACAATACAATAATCAGTCAATTATTTAAAAGTTTAATAATGTAATTATGACATTATGAGTAATTAAAGTTTTTCGTAAAGAAATGTAAACAAATCAGGGGCCATAATCAAGTTAATTAAAAATTCAAGAGTACGTGGTGTGCTTTATTTTTTTCTTTGGGTTAAACAGGGCAGTACTGAAACAAGTGTCTAGCTAAATCAAGGGAAAGAATACAAATTATAAAATTATGAATCAAGGGAAAGTCGAGTTCGATCTCTTGATGGCCTTCAAATTGAAGAAATTGATTGCACCAAATTAACAGACACAAAGCCATGTAATATTTGCGCTCTAAAAGAAATGGATCGCTTAAGAAATTTTAGACCAGATTTACAATAAGTAAAAATATTGTTAATGTTTTAGTATATCATAATTTTTCTAACACTAAAAAGAAGAAAATAAAAAATAAAAATATTTTAAACACACGCTTAATAACTCACTAAAGACCCAAAAATAATTTTTCAAGGAGTTTATAGCTTGCAGTCAAAAAATGTAACATCAAATTGACAAAAAGCGTCCTTTTATATTTTTTATTTAACGCTAGAAGTCTTGAGTAGCAGCAAAAACGGTTTATTGGGCAACCCACGGTCAGTCTCACGTTGTCAGGTTCGCGTTTTATTTTTAATGGTTGACTGTGTTTATTTTATTATTATAATTTCTTTTAAATTTAAATTGTATTCGCAGTCAATGTCCTAGCGCTGATTGCATAAGTTGTATACGCGTGCACAAATAAAACAAACGGGCTTCCTAAAAATATTGATATAAATTAATAGTGAATAAGAACAAATTAATAAATCCAATATACCATTGATACAACTCCACACAGACAGCCAATATCATTAGATCAAACAAAAATGGTCTGTACACATCGGACTAATGAAGGCTATTAAAAAGACGAGAAAGTTGTCTGTCAAGAAAATCCAGCACAATGTGAATAAGCAGGTGAGAGGGTCGATGAGGAAATCATTCGTTATTTTCCTTTGTGCTCCTCACAGAGCATAGAGCCAGCACTGTAGCTGGTCCACTTTCAAGAAACCTGCACCAATCATATATATGATCTTGTAGCTGTGGTTTATGTGACAATTTGTTTTACATGATGAGGTTGCCAACCCCGCGTACAACCTCAAATTAGTTGCCTGGTATGACGTGCATGAGGGTGCAATAGTCCTTTTATTTCTATGTTTCTTCAGCGACGCCCGGGAACTTACCAAGGGCGGATGAAGGAATAAAACGTAAAGGTAGTTCCATATTATATACTGTCGTAGGGGCGTAAAGTGTTATAGACTTTGCTATACTACTAGATCCAGCTGCGAGAGATAGTGTGACCAATTTCCTTTCTAGCTGCCTTTGCCTTCCTTAACTGAAGAGCAGAGTCAGGTACTCACGTACAGCTGGGTAGACTGGAGCGTGACGCCACCGTGTTTTGAACCCGGTGCGTTTGCCGCGAAACACCAGCGCCTAACCGCTTTGCCAATCGGACGCTTGGATGAAGGAACACTACGGAACAATGGAACGAAAAAGCAAAGGAATTGTAAACTGGCGAGAGCATGTAGTGACCTTAATGGATAGCGAATCGTGTTACGGACGAAGATGCTGAATTACTGAGGAAGTAGGAAAAGACGAACAAAAAGTCGACAATGACGTTGAGAACAGACAGACAGCCTAATATCCTGATATCATACTTCAGCAATGTGCCGTCAAATTTCTGACTGGCAAAAATCGGGATCGTTGCATGCTAATGCAAAATTAATGAGCTGATCCAAAGGTCAAAGACCTAAATGGCTCGAGCCAAGCTAAGTAATGCTACATAAGCTCCACTTGGCTAATCCAGTTCAGTGATCACGCGTACCTCCTTCTCTTTCACGTAAATGACATTACTCTGGTTCATCACAAACGTTTCTTCTTTACAACTACAGCATATATATAAAATTATTATTTTTGCTTCAATTAATCAATCTGTCAACTTCCCTGTCACGAAATACGTTCGTTCTGTCTTTGAGGATCTTCACTCTTCTCCGACAGTATTAGTGTGACCGCTTGGCCTTTCACGCTAGCTTTGTCCCTCCTACTTTAACGCTAAGCGTTTATATGTGCTAGAAGATGATACATGTAAGAATGACAGACCTTAAATGCAAATAAGACGTTTTTACACAAAACGCAGTATTCATTCAAAGTTCAGTTGCCGTTACTGCTCTGACAGGGCAAACTTAGGTCAGTCCCAGATAATAATGAATGGGTTTTATAAGCGCGAAAGTGGGAAATGAATGTTTGTGTGATCTGGTTTTTTTAAAAATCCTATTGTTAAGTTGGAAAAGATCACACATGTGAAAAAAAAGTCGAAATAACAGAATGTCGTGTGCAAAAAGGTCGAAAAGCTGAAGAGAGGAGTGCAAATGTTAATTATTGTGTCGTGTGGAAAAAGGACGGGTCGTGTGGAAAAAGGCCGGAAAAAAGAAGAAATAGTATAAATAGAAGAGTTGTGGGCGATAGGCAGAGATTTTAGGATTTATGATTCCAAGGATACCATAATTTTAGACTAGAGGATTTTTACAAATAGCGTTAGGAGAACTTCGTCTTTGAGGATACCAAGACAAGTTTTTTTCTTTAGTAGACAAGTGTGTATATTATTCAGTTGGATCATAGATTGTTCATTTTGGATAAACAACCATCATTTTGTGAAATTTACAGTGTTTGTCTAATGTCATCAATAAACTCTAATATAATTTTCTACATTTGCTGTTTGTGGAAATTTACAGTAATTTCTTTCGGATATAAGTTGTTGTGCTGAAACTGTTGTGCTTATCACCAAACTCAAAGGGAAGAACATTCCTGGGTTGAAATAAATTAACAAAAGGTCAAGTATCACCATCTCTGGCGGAAGGCCAGTTATCACTTGAACCACCACAACATATGAAGGATTAACTCTGACTAAATAAAATCAATATAACTACTAGTGCCGTATAACCATATACGGCCACATATTACAATAATTGGCGCCGTGACCTGCCCTTTTCTTTGGTGAAGACAGACAGGCATAATCAATAAAATGGATCCAAGCCTAGAACAACAGCAGCAACAACAAGCGTTGTATACGCTACAGCAACAACAGCAACAACAACAACAGGCGTTATATGCACAGCAGCTACTACAACAACAGGAAATGCAACAGGCAAACGTCCATTCTGCTAACAAGACTGTAAAGGGCAATTTTTACTATCTTGCAATATAATACATTTATATACTTATTATGTTCGCAAATATTTTGTGAGCAAAGTGTTTCCTTTTTAAGTGCTTAAGGAGAAGTCATTTTTGAGTTACTTCCCTTGAAGGCAGTTCCGTCATCTTCGATCGGACTCCGCGGACGAATTTAGGCCTACTGCGATTTATTCTTTGGCTGGGTAGGAATAGATTATTCTTGCTTCAGTATATCTATGGCCTGAATTTATACGTAGTGTTTGTATGAGTAGGACGAGTCTGTCTTATATATGGATATCTTTACATTTCTAAGTCGAACTATGTTGGTTGTCGCTAGAAAAGGTCAAAGGCTATGCAGCGGAAGTATCGCTAGCAAGGGTGTGATTCATGGCTGTCATCCTGTCTGGATGTAGAATTTTGATGTAGCCGCCCTATCGCCGAAAAAGTGATCTATAAGTAGATGGGGAAAAGTGATAGTCATTTAGACATGTTGTATGTACTTTACCCCAGTGTTTATTCTCTTTTGCCAAGGAATGGCAAAGTTATATTTCGCATAGAAAGGTAAAACCACAATTTATTATGAACTTGGGCTTCGCCATCGTTGTCGATAAACAGATGCACAGTGGTACTTTTGAAAAGAATATTTATTCAAAGGAAGATGGCATTCCTATGTATCAGCACTAGATTATATGATATTATTCAATTACCTCTATGACAGAAGTTATGAAGAAATGAGGACATTTAACGAATGACCAATTTTGGTCTGGATCCTATAGTGAGTGAAACTCACGAGAGAAGAACAGCCATGTTGAAATTCATATACTTTGTATTTATCGAGTGAGAAAAAGGGATGCCTGTACTATCGCTCGATGAACCAAGAGATCACTGCTACATGTGAGAACCCATGTCTGGGATTCCTATATCTTTATGGAAAAATATATATATTGAACTTTACGTGAAGGGATATTCGCTAGACGAGATTAGGTCTAGGAGCCTTCCTATATATTGGTTATGGTCTGACGTGCCCAGTCAGTAAAGCCAGATGATTTACATGATGGAACTCTGAATGCTTATTTACGAATGCTCCATTATGATATTTGCCAAGCATGAATGCTAACTTAAGATGATATGCCTGTGATCAACATTATGCTGTCTATGTCGACATTTGTTCCTGTAACCATACACGTACTGTCCAAGTGTGCGTCTCATTAAATGTTATAAAAAAGACCACCGTAGTTCCAGTACTTCTTGAATTCGAACAGTGTGAGTATGAGTGATGTACTACCAACTTGTCAACTCTATCGAATCATTCTACCATTCGCGTTCTGACATTCATATACACACTCATTGTCTACACTCACATTCTTGTCGGAGCCTCATCACGTTCCAGGACAAGATGACCTGTATGACCAAAACTGTGCTGGGTTTAATGAGTTGACAATCGTTACACTTTACTACACCAGTCCCAACATCTACATTTATCAACTGGTGGACATTCACGTCATTTAACAAATAAAGCGTGATTCAACAACTAGTAGCCAGTATGAGTTAACAACAACAATACAGAGTTTATCAATGCCCTTACCTGTAGAGGCCGAACCCACAATGACCGCGTTGCAACGGATAACAGACACGCTATCCAATGTCGATCACTATAATAAATATAACCAAATTCGCTCGGTTATAACCCCCTTCACGGGCGATTCAAAGACATTTCGGAGATGGCTAATGAACATAGACAAGTTTAGTTCCATGGTAAATGCTACAAGTGACAAGGAAAAGATCAAAATTGCATACTTGTCATCGGAATCTCTTGTGACGGATTTTCTGCGACGGCGCTCCCTCATCTACCCAGAGGAGACCTATGCATCATTAAAGAAGGAACTAATTGCACGGTATAGTGACATAATCGACAAACAGCACGCGTGGTCGCTTTTGAGGAAAATCCATCAAGAAAAATCTGAACCTGTTCAATTTTATGGAGACCGTTTATTGAATTTGGCTGAAGAAGCTTTTATTGAAGGAACGGTACCATCACAGGACATTGAAAAACACTTGGTAGGCATTTTTGTGGACGGACTTTACACAGATAACTTAAAGCTCCATCTCATAAGAAAAGACCCTAAAACTGTCACTGATGCTATACAAATGGCAGTATCGGAGGATAACGTACGAAAACGTTTCAATCAACGCACAGGTAGAGATCCTCGCTATGAAGTAAACAGTGACCACGAGCCAATGGAAATCGGTCACTCAAGACAGCAGTGGCACCGTCACCAATATCGATCATCACGCCATCAGCCTGAGCAACGTCAGTTCCAGCAAGCACACCAACCGAGGCAACAGAATGTTCAAAATGTCAATACGATTGTCTGTTACACATGTGGACAAAATGGGCATGTCTCTCGTGCATGCCAATCACACCAGCAAGGATCATTCGGAAAGGATAGACAAGGACATAGAACGTATCAACATAATCAATCTCGGGGTTATAACCAACCACAACAAGGACAGAACAACCGCGCATACGCAACCCAACATGCTTTTGCCAGAGGTAGACCACAATATTTTCCTGCTTCGGGAAACGGACCGAGTACACGTTAGATCGGACCGCTGACGTGAGCTATACAGAAGGGAACACTTATAAACCCTATAGGTCCCACACAACAAGGAAGAAGTCACACAATACAGAACATCATTCTCACCGCAATAAAAGGCAGCAGACTGTAGTAAATAATATTAACATCCACCCAGACCCGAGTTCCTGTCTCATCTCTATTCAGGGCATGCATTATCGAGCATTGGTGGATACCGGAGCATCGGTAAGCCTAATAGGAGAACAACTTTTTTGAAAAATTCAGAAATATGTGAAATTTTACCCCACGAAAACTTACAGGGCATCGGTGACCGGCCAGGAAATGAAATCCCTTGGTACTGCGTTTATCACATTCCAGATTGGGGAACAGAAAATAAACCATAAATTCATTATTACACGCGGTATGTCTCGGAATCTTATTATTGGACGTGATTTCCTGAACAAACACCAGGCCCGGATATACTACGATCTACACAAGATTAGACTAAACGGAGAATACATCAACCTCCAGGATGATTTACACATAGCTTCGTTGGTACGCCTTACAGCTTCAGTGACCATTCCACAAAACTCACTAATAATAACCAAAGGTCGTGTAAAGGGATCAGACTACATTCGACCCGGACAGACAGTAGAAATGGCACCGTTGCTGGATGAAGATATAAACGATGTTCCACTGATATTCATTACTGAGGGCATTGCAGAAATTACAAGCTCCGGAGATTTCCCCATCATGATCGTAAATACCTCAGAAAAAACAGCATCCATTGCGAGAGGTGCGATAATCGCAAAAGTTAATCTTCCCCCCCCCCCCCCAATAATGAAAGAGGCCAGACAAAACTGCACAAATGGAGATAAAACAGACATCAACAATATATATTGCCGGAGAGAATCAGACAGCAACAATAGATATTTCCGGAAACAACCAGAGATCAACAATACATATTGCCAGAGACAATCTGAGAATATTAATAGATATTGCCGTAGACAACCAGAGAGCAACAATAGATATTGCCGGAGAGAACCAGAAAGCAACAATAAATATTGCCAGAGAAAATCAGAGAGATCACTGGACCATTTTCATGAAAGAGGAGTGAAATGTCAAACACAAAGATCAAATACAAGTATGCATAAGGACATAAAAACAAATACCGAAGACAGATTACCACAGTTGTTGGACACCTTACATACTTCGGCCCAACACCAACAACGGCTCACCGCTTTTGTGAAAAAACATCACGATGTCTTTGCTTTAAATGATTTGGAATTGGGTCGTACATCAACAGTCCAAATGGATATTAATACCACTACCGAAGAGCCTATTAGCCTAAAACCTTACCACACCCCACTCAAACACAGAGAGATAGTAGAACGATCCATTAATGAGATGCTATCAGCTGGCATCATTGAACGTTCCATATCACCATGGTCGTCACCTATCGTCATAGTTGGGAAGAAGGATGGATCAAATAGATTCTGCTGCGATTACCGCGCTTTGAACAGAATCACGAAGACAATCTCCTACCCACTACCCAGAATTGATGACATTCTCGTGACCCTTGGCAACTCGAGATACTTTACCACCTTAGACGCTAGGTCAGGGTTCTGGTGTATCCCCATGACACCTGAGGCTAAACAGAAGTCTACATTTACTACACACATGGGCAGTTACGCATGGAATTTCATGCCTTTTGGCCTCAAGGGAAGCCCGGCAACTTATATGTCATTGATGGATGAGGTGTTGAAGGAGATGCAACCTTTCGCACTCGCGTATATCGATGACATATTAATTCATACAGCGGGAACCATTGAGGACCATCTTCATAAAGTGGAACTAGTATTTGACAGGCTCAGGAAACACCAAATCAAACTCATGTTAAGCAAATGTGATTTTCTCAAAGAAGAAACAAAATATTTGGGTTTTGTCATAAATGCTGATGGAATACGTCCAGACGAAGATAAAGTTAAGGCTCTCAGGGAAATGCCGAGTCCCACTACAGTACGGCAGGTGAGAGGTTTCATTGGGTGCATTGGATACTACAGACACCATATAATTATCTTCTCCCGTGCGGCTACGCCCCTGATAGAACTGACAAAAAAGTATGCTCGTTTTAAATGGACTCCTGAATGCTAGAAATCATTCGAGTACCTGAAGGATGCATTGACTACAATCCCCTTACTTGCTCACCCAGACACATCCAAACCCATGGTATTATATACCGACGCCTCGGACAACGCCATTGGTGCATGTTTGGTCCAACCCATCTGTAAAGGTCAAAGGGGAGCAATCTTGATTATGTTTGGTGACCAGTTAGATTTTGGGTTACAACGCTTGTATGCTTGATTGACTATGACGATAAAGTAAATTATGATAGGGGAATTCCCTCGTATGTTCGAGAAGTTCGAAAGTCAGAAAGGACAGTCTCTGAACGCTATTCATTTCTGGTGGGGAGATGAATTTGTTCTGAATTGTTGAGCTGTGATTGGCTCGTGGCTAAGCCGCATGTATTGAGAGCGGTGTTCAAAACAGCCGATTCTCGTGACGTTTTTTTTTGGCGGGACGAGTGTGTGTCTGGGCGTGGACCGACCTGGTCAAGCCTGGTGTTTTTTGGATGGTGTATGCCTGTACAGTGCTTAAGATGTCGACTTATGTTTTCGCTGTGTGTACAGCATATTTCGTAAGGTGCAGTATTTATAGCACGGTGATGCTGACAGTTTGCTGATGGATTTTTGTGAGTACTTTAGGCCTTGATATATATCTGCTGTGTGCAGTATTTATAGCACGGTGATGCTGACCGTTTGCTGATGGATTTTTGTGAGTACTTTAGGCCTTGATTTATATATCTGCTGTGTGCAGTATTTATAGCACGGTGATGCCGACCGTCTGCTGAAAGGATCCATTAACTGTTATTATTGTAGTGCTGATGTTGGAAGCATCTATGATGAGGCATATTTATTGTATTAGCACGGTGATGCCGACCGTCTGCTGAAAGGATCCATTAACTGTTATTATTGTTTCGCTGAGGTTATGAAGCTGTGATGATTCGATGTAATTGTATTCGTCTATGTCAACGTGATGATGTGCTGTTACGTAATAAACCCTTGTTAAATGTCATCAGTCGTTCAACACTCCATTGACTCATGTGTATGTACCTGTGGTGTGAACGACTCTGCCAACACACACTCACTTTACATTCCAGGCGTGACAATAATAACTCATATTTACAAACAGCCCTGTGGTGGGCGTGGCCTATATGTATACAGAACGTCTTGTCTTTGCCAAGGGTGGCTTTACTATGGAACCTCGACCTAATTATATTAGCCCGTGTAGCGGGGATATTCAACACGGTATTATTTAATAGCCTGTGTAACGGTTGAGAAAAAACACGCTCGTCTTATCAGTGGTGGTTTACAGATTTAACGGGATCTGACACTTACAATATTCGCGTTGATGAACTGTGGGGCGTGTGCACTTAAGAAACAACGCACGGCCTCACCTTTACGATATTTACACACAAAAACATCTACAGCTATATCAGTTTGTGGTAACATAGCTGGTGGATCAGTCATCTAATTGGATGGAACCTATGACATACGCATGAATGGATGTGCAGCGAGGCAGTTCTACTTTTCCTGATTGAAATTGTCAGGTAGACCAGTATAAAAGTTCAAGTGACGGTATTTACAGCCCTTCTACCTCCTTTCAACGAGATTGATAGACAGTGTACAAACGCAAGTATACGTGCAGTGTTTCCAACCCTTTTGCACGTGTATTGTACCGCAAATCAAAAGTTGCAGTATTGTTCCAGTTCTTATCATCATGTGCTCCTGTGCAGTGTGCGAGCACATACCAGACGAGGTCAAGGTCCTGTAGGGAAGATTGTCGAGTTCCAGTACCTTTTTGCAGTGGAGTATTTTTAGCAGAACTTTGTGATATCCAGTGTCTTGGCGGAAAGGAACGGAATTACTTTCAGATAAGTGGTTTATGTTGTATAAATCGTGCCAATTTATCAATGTCAGCGAGCCTTCCTTTTGCTATACATTACCTATTCTATTGATAACTGTTGTTTTTGTTGTCTATGTCCATAATGACATATCATTGAGATTTGGTGATGAGTATTAATGGCTACGTACATGATGTTGACTTCCCTGATAATGATATGACTTTGTTAAGGTTCTATGCATAGGAACTTGGTATACAGTAATTAACTGAGGTAATTTCGACTTCTTGTACAGATAGTTGGTTTTGTGAGCTGGAAAGGTAATTGTATAACCTCTTGGGACAATAAATTATTAAAAGTATAGGTGTTTAATAGCTTTGTGATTGTACCACTATGGATCTTGATATGGATTCCGATACAGATCCTGAGTATATGTGGTCTGATTTACAGTATTTATTTGAAGGGGGTGATAGTTTTGAGAATTTGCAGGGTCCAGCACTGGAAGAACACGTGATGGATAGATTTTTGATCCATGCGTCGACAGCCCTAAGAGAGTTTGCTGCGAATAGATTTCAGTCCATTCCTCATTTGAATATGGCTAAAGATTTAGCGAGATTGCTGGGTATGGACTTTCGTCTGTTCTTGTACAATAAGAAGGATATTAAACGTGATAACGTATTGAAGAGTATGCGTACGTTGTTGCGCGACGGCATTCATAATGACCAGAAAGATGAGTTGGAGGATGAGGAGCGAATGAAAATCATCAAGCAAACTGCTTTACAGCAAAGGGAAAACTTCTTAGAAAGTGTTGCTAACGACACGGAATTACAAGAGACGGTGGCTAGACTTAAAAGAGATTTACATAAATCAAACTCAGAACTTTCTAGTGCACAAACTGCATTGAATTTGGCTTTAAGAAAGATTAAGGAGTTGGAATCTCAGATGAAAGTTAAACATGTTGAGTTGGAAAACCTTACACAGGAGACCCAACGAAAGAAAGATATGTATGAAAAATTAAAAGCTGAAACCAATGAACGAGAGAAATTATACATAGAAATGCTTCATGATGTATGTTTTGACAAGCTTGAAGAGAAAAGTACTGTATGTCCGGAGAAGATTGATGGGCTTGTAAATAGCAATGATAGTGACACTGAGGAACTTCAGATGGACTTAACACAGTTGAGGGCTAATAAAGAAAAGGATGATAAAGAGACATTGGTGGTAAAGTTAACGGCTGAGAAAGAAAAGGTGACTAAGATTGAGAATTTAAATAAGAAACTTAGTGAGGAGATTTCTCATAAAAATATTGAAATTTCAGAAGACAGAAGACGAGTAGATGGCCTGCTTGACATCGTCTTGAATAACAAGATGTGGTCTACTGTCAATGTTGACAACGCTAGACAGAAAGTTGTTTACCAACAAGGCACTAAAGCAAAGAGTCAGCCCTACACACTCATTGCTAATACTTCTATTGGTGTCAAACATGATGGAGGTAAATCTCTACGTGGCAGATACAATTTCCCACGTACTGATGGCGTTTCTGCTAATGGTTGTGGTTCTTGGCGTCAGACCAACAGAGAGAATTCTAGTGTAACAACCAGTTCGGTTAGTCATGAAAAGAAAGGTGATCGATTTCAGGCCAGAACTCTTAAGATCAACCATGTGTCTACTTTGGTAAATTCTGATAAATTGGTGGCAAGGAACAAATCTAGTGCTACTTGTTCTAAGAATGAAACACATAATGTGCAGAGCAGTAAGGATACTCTTGGTCCTATTACGTATCATACCCAGTCGAAGCAGTATGATACTACAAATAAGCACATTGCCAAAGAAAAGAATAGAAGCAGTCTTGGTAAGAGAGATAATCCTGTGATTAAACAGTACCAAATGAATTATGTTAAGCATAATAATGCTAACTGCAATGTTAAAAAAAAACAATGTTCACAATAGAAGTAAGAGCTATGTTTTCTATAGAGATAATAACTCCCTAAATGAGACTTCACATCATCAGGGTAACTATGCTCAACAAAAGAATAGAGTCATTAAGAGTAAACAAGCTAACACTAGCAATAAAGTTTCAAATACTACTGCTTTCGATTTCGAGAGAACACCTCGTGGTTGTGAATGTCGAAATTTTTTTCAGAACACACAAGCGGCGACCTACAAGTGCGAGCATGTTATTCCTAAACATTCTGTGTTGTCTACTATGTGACGAAGGAAGACTTGTTCGGCATTCATGAAGAGGCCGGGAGTTTATACAAGCCACAATTCTAGGTAATTGTCAAGTTAACTCTCCGTTTTTCTCCTCATTAAATTTCACCGTTGATTAAAGTGGAGATTTTCATTTGTATTTATTCACAGTGGTGACTTTGCGATAAAAGTCAGCGCTCCCATGTGACGTTAACCGTGAGGAATTTAGGCCAACTATACGCCCGTGTGTGCGATCAAGCCTAACCTGTCAGCGTCTCACTAAGCATATGAGGGGTTACCTGTTGGTGGTCATGTAATGTTTACAAGTCGCAGGAGATTTTTGCTGTTTGATTATTTTGTTTTATTTTAGGACAGTAAATATTATTGTATTTTATATTTCAAAAACTATTATATGCCGTTGTAATAAAATATTATGCAATTTCTTCGTTACATTATGATGATTATTTGTACGCATCATCTGATTGCTATATTTAGTATTTATATATGACTATTTGGATAATGTACCAGTTTATTTTTATTGCTATTTATATTATTGTGTTTGAAAATATGTAGTATGTTATTTGGTAATGACTTGTCTGTAACTTTTCATGAATATGTAGAACAATTTGTGTCTATACACTTGTGTGCCCACTTATACAATGCAATCATTGACCTTTATACTCCATTGTTGAACTTGGAGTTGTGTTTTTTAAGCAGTGTTTGTTAGGATAATTTTTTCTACATCATGAGATTGTCAGCCCTATGCACAAACTCATTAATTCTAAAGGTACAATAGTTACTTTTGGAAAGTTCATGTGTAAATTTTTTCTCATGTTCTGATAACACATCAAGTTGAGATAAATATAAATTTAAAACTAGATAATACTAAAACTAAGCTGAATATGATTGTCAGCCGGAAGTACTTTAAAGGTTAAATTGAAATGTATAGGTAGAATTAACAGTGATAGCTGATATTATTTTTTGTTGATTAAAGAATTTAGAGATCTGGTTTAAGAACTTACTTAACTTAATCATGTTGTTCTTAAATATTTGAAAGCTTGTAGGTAGATAATAGTGTGTTTTCTCATGTGTTTTTTCTGCGACGTGTTTGTTTTTGGGAAATATTTTTAGTTGGTGATCTATGTAAACTTAGCGTTTTGAAACATTTTTGTATTGTATTCTTTATTGGAATATGTTTTTCTGTCATTGTAATTTTGTTTTTTGTGTTCATCGCTTGACTGTACGCTATAGTTTAGAATATAGATTGATATCGGGTTTTAAAAAAAAAAAATTTTGTATTTTCATGTTTTCATGTATTTTTTTTTTTATTTAGTGCGTCACTGTGCGTCACTAAGAACGTATTGATAGCGTTCATATTTTTTTATTTTTATGATGTCTAGAGTAATTTGTTTTAGTTATGGATAAGTTTAATTTAGTTAAATTACTTATTATACTTTATTTAAGTATAGTTTTCCTTCATGTTTCGGTATACATATATACATACGTTGTTTTTGTTTGATGCTTTCTTGTATGATTGCATTTATTTATATAACACGTTGTTTAATTTAATTAGTTATTATAATGTGTTGTTACTATCTTTCTCTACATTTACATCTTTACTTTTCATCTGTCTTTGTTGACTATTCGTCATCCCTTTACATCTTCTCTATTGTCTTTTCAGTATGGTTTCATACTTTGGTTATACTTCCGTGCTTTATCTTCGTTTCACTTCATGCTTCTTGTATACATTGTCTTGTTACATTTCTTATATTTTAATTCTTTGTATTGTCAGATTAACTCCGCCAATGCCGGTCCCAAGCCCGGATGAAAAAGGAGGAGGGCGGCCTGCATGGAGGCCGTAAGGAGGCAGCCCCTCCACCATGCAAAGGCACAACAGGCCAATCACCTGTTTGCTTTAAATCACGATCACTAGCAACACAAGAGAGAAAACTGGACTGATTCTAAAGGCGACGAACTGGAACGGACTACGGACTACGACTTATGGAACTTGGAACACAAGAAGTATAAATGGGAAGGAAGAGGAGCTGGTGGAAGAGATGAGGAAAGCAAAACTAGAAATCCTGGCTATAACGGAAACAAAGAAAAAAGGACAAGGAGTCATGGATCTCGATGGCAACACGCTGCTCTACAGTGGTGTACCCATGTCTGAAAGAGCTAAAGGGGGTGTGGGTTGCATTGTGGCCCAAAATCAAAAAGATAGTATCAAGGGATGGAACTTTGTCTCGGAGAGCATTATGGTTGTTAAACTAAAAGAAGGAGAAACCATAGTCAACCTGGTCATAGTGTATGGGCCAAATGAGGATGAGAGAGCAGAGGTCAAGGAGGAATTCTTCGAGCTGCTTCAAAGGACAGTGGATGACTGCCTACATGAAGTTATCATGCTCGGAGATTTTAATGCCAGAGTTGGAAATGACCATGCTAGATGGGGTGGAGTTATCGGAAGATATGGAGAAGATACTCTCAATGACAATGGAAAGCGACTCCTTAGATTCTGCAGTGAGCAGAATCTGATCATTACAAACACAAAGTTCCCCCATAAGCGCATACATGCATACACTAGATGTGAACCAACAAAGAATGAGAAGTCAGTGATCGACTATGCCATTGTTCGGAGAAGCTCATTCAAATATGTCCGAGATGCTAGAGTCTGGAGGGGGCCAGAGATTGGAAGTGATCACTACCTGCTTACAATCAAAAGAACAACTGAAAGAGTTGCTCAGCCTAGGAACTGTCCAACATCACGCAAGAAACCAAGTAAACGAGCAGGAGAAATGAGCATTAGGACCTACAAGCTGAGAGAGCCAGAAATTAAGACCAGATATCAGGGGCTTATTGCTGCAGCGGTGAGCAACACAGAAGAACAACCTGATGACTTGGAAACCCTCTGGATTAAATTCAAGGATATCATAAAGACAGCTGCTGCAGAAGCATGCGGTAAAGTCCGACTTGGGAACAAGAGAAAGAGGACACCTTGGTGGACAGAGGAAGTCAAAGAGAAAATAAGAGAGAAGAAAATGGCATGGAAACAATACTTAGGAGCTAAAAACACAACAGGACAAATGGAAAAATATAGAGAATATGTGACACTAGGAACAGAAGCAAAGAACAAAGTGCTAGCAGCAAAACAGAAGTCCTGATAGAATTTGGAGAAAAGCTAGAAAAAGATGCACAAGAAAACCAGAAATTGTTCTATAAGACCCTAAAGAACATGAGGAAGGAAAAACAATGCCCTCTCAAATTTATAAAGGACAAGCAAGGCAAATTGCTTACTGCCCCGAAGGAAGTAATGGGAAGATGGAAAGAATATTTCTCAGAACTCCTGGATGGTGAGCATGGTGAAGCATCAGAAATGATAAACACTAGCACAGAAGAGAAAACCAATGATGGTGAAGATGACATAAAGATGGAAGAACTGAAGGCAGCACTGGAGAAAATCAAGATGGGCAAAGCAGCAGGGCATGATGGTATAACACCAGAAATGGTTAAGTTCATGGAAGCATCAGGCGACCTATTACTCTTAAGGGTTTTACAGGCAGCGTGGTACAACAAGACCATACCAAAGGATTGGGAGATTGCCATCATAACACCAATTTTCAAAAAGGGTGACAATCGACAGTGTGGAAACCATAGAGGCATATCCCTTCTCAGTGTCCCTGGTAAAATCTACTCTAGAATCCTAGAGCAGAGACTCCGACGCCTAGCTGAGCCACAATTGGATGAGGTCCAGTGCGGATTCCGAGCAAACCGAAGTACTCAAGACCTAATCTTCACACTCAGACAGCTGAGTGAAAAGGCCCTTGAGTATAAGAGTGAGATGCATCTTTGTTTCATAGATCTGGAAAAGGCATTTGACAGGGTCCCCTGGAGCAAACTTTGGGACTGTTTGGCAAGGAAGAATATTCCAGAACCTCTGATTCATGCTATACAGAGCTTCTACAAGTCTTGCAGAAATTATGTGAGGACAGCAAACCATAAGTCGGAAGAGTTCAGGACCACCGCTGGTGTAAGACAAGGTGATATCCTATCACCTTACCTCTTCATACTCCTTATGGACGATGTCATCAAGGCATGTAAGGAGAGAACAAGAAAGTATTCAGTGGGGTACTGGAAGATTAGACAGATCTATATTTCGGAGCTGGCATTTGCTGATGATGTTGCCCTGATTGCTAAATCAGAGGCACATCTCCAATCCAATCTGCAAGTCTGGAAGGAAGAGCTGGAGAAGAGAGGGATGGCCATAAGCAGCTCTAAAACAAAATCCATGGTGATATCACGAGAAGAAAGAAAACATCAGATTAAGCTGGGAGAACAGGTCCTGGAGCAGGTCGACCACTTTAAATACCTCGGAGCTATTATAGACCGAAAGGGAGGCATCAAAGAAGAGTTGGCCACTCGAAAAGCAGCAGCTGGGAGACTTTTTCAGGCCATAAATCGAGGATTCCTCAGCAAGAGAGAGGTTGGTAAGAAAACGAAGATGGCTGTATACCGCTCCACCTATGTCCCAGTCTTGACATACGGATGCGAGTCATGGGCAATGACTACAACCCATAAAAGCCAGATCCAAACCTCAGAAATGAGGTATCTGAGGAAGGTGGTTGAAGTAACAAGAAGAGACATGGTACGCAACCAGACGATACGTCAAGGCCTTAAATCCTACCCCCTGCAGACCCAAGTAGAACAGTCCCAATTAAGATGGTTGGCCATGTCTGCAGAATGGGAGAAGATCGGATACCACGACAAGCATGGGAAACAAAGAGCCAAGGATCCAGACCCCGAGGACGACCCAGAATCCGCTGGGAGGACAACATTAGACAATCTTTGAAGGATCGAGGACTAGAATGGAACCAGGCCAGAAGGAAGACAGCCGATAGGATAGTCTGGCGCTCTCTCTTCCAAACCTCTACACCTCACGGTAGAAAGGGAACGACTAAGTAAGTAAGTAAAGTATTGTCAGATTAATTATATAACTTAAGATAATGTAACTAGTAGGGATTTTTGTATTTAATTTACATGTAATTGTTTAACTTAATTATTGATTTGTTTCTCTTATTCTAATTTTATACTTTCCTTCATTACATATCATTCTTCTTTTGCTTGATCTTGTCTTTTCTCTTACTATCAGTTGTTCTCTGTTTAGTTTGTGCTATATATATTTAACGTGGTTTTGTAATAGAATATTTTGGGTAGGCTTCATTGATTTTGTTAGATACTTCGTTTGTTACATTACACTTGATGCTTATATTTTTTCATGTAGATATATAATTTTGACTTAGTATAAGATAATTTTTGTACGCTTATGGTAGAGTTTCATTGTCCTCTTAATTTGTTGGGGATGTATTTGTAAAAAAAAAAATGATATAATCATTTTTTCCCCGGGGGGCGGTGTAATGTAAAGGTCAAAGGGGAGCAATCTTGATTATGTTTGGTGACCAGTTAGATTTTGGGTTACAACGCTTGTATGCTTGATTGACTATGACGATAAAGTAAATTATGATAGGGGAATTCCCTCGTATGTTCGAGAAGTTCGAAAGTCAGAAAGGACAGTCTCTGAACGCTATTCATTTCTGGTGGGGAGATGAATTTGTTCTGAATTGTTGAGCTGTGATTGGCTCGTGGCTAAGCCGCATGTATTTAGAGCGGTGTTCAAAACAGCCGATTCTCGTGACGGTTTTTTTGGCGGGACGAGTGTGTGTCTGGGCGTGGACCGACCTGGTCAAGCCTGGTGTTTTTTGGATGGTGTATGCCTGTACAGTGCTTAAGATGTCGACTTATGTTTTCGCTATGTGTACAGCATATTTCGTTAGGTGCAGTATTTATAGCACGGTGATGTTGACCGTTTGCTGATGGATTTTTGTGAGTACTTTAGGCCTTGATATATATCTGCTGTGTGCAGTATTTATAGCACGGTGATGCTGACCGTTTGCTGATGGATTTTTGTGAGTACTTTAGGCCTTGATTTATATATCTGCTGTGTGCAGTATTTATAGCCCGGTGATGCCGACCGTCTGCTGAAAGGATCCATTAACTGTTATTATTGTAGTGCTGATGTTGGAAGCATCTATGATGAGGCATATTTATTGTATTAGCACGGTGATGCCGACCGTCTGCTGAAAGGATCCATTAACTGTTATTATTGTTTCGCTGAGGTTATGAAGCTGTGATGATTCGATGTAATTGTATTCGTCTATGTCAACGTGATGATGTGCTGTTACGTAATAAACCCTTGTTAAATGTCATCAGTCGTTCAACACTCCATTGACTCATGTGTATGTACCTGTGGTGTGAACGACTCTGCCAGCACACACTCACTCTACATTCCAGGCGTGACAATAATAACTCATATTTACAAACAGCCCTGTGGTGGGCGTGGCCTATATGTATACAGAACGTCTTGTCTTTGCCAAGGGTGGCTTTACTACGGAACCTCGACCTAATTATATTAGCCCGTGTAGCGGGGATATTCAACACGGTATTATTTAATAGCCTGTGTAACGGTTGAGAAAAAACACGCTCGTCTTATCACCATCACATTAAACGAAAAACCAATTTTGCCTGAAATCCCCAATGAGAAACCTATCGCGTTTCTTTCGCATGCTTTATCTAAGTCCCAGAAGAGATGGTCGACGAGAGAGAAGGAAGCATATGCGATCCATTATGCAATACAGAAATTTGATTTTTATGTACGAGGAACCAGGCTCATAATCAGGACGGATCATCAACCCCTAGTCAATTGGCTCTCTAAGACACATGAACAACCTAAGAAACTGCAGACATGGTCTATTAACCTCCAATCCTACGATACCATCATAGAGTACATCCCCGGAACAATGAACACATGTGCAGATCTGTTATCTAGGATTCCATGTGAGGAGAGTAAAACGCAGAACACTACAGTGAAAGAAGAACCATCCACATCGACGGAAATTGATGATAATACAAAACAAATTAATGTTGTTACCTCCAACCAACATGACATATCTGAAAACACACAGAGGTCTGAATCACAATCAAACCCAGACAGTGAATCCAGATGGCTTCCACATGGCATGTGAGCAGAAGAAAGATCCAGACATAACAAAACTCATGAAACAAGCTCAAGAAAACCCAAACAGATTTCCAACGCTTACGATCCAAGGCGAAGTATTGTACCACATTGACCCCAAACAAGACGGACAGCTACAGAAATACATACCGAAACACCTAGTACCATTGGTTTTGTCTCAATTTCATGATAACAATGGTCACGTTGGGAGAGACAAGACATTAGATATCATTAGACGACGATACTATTGGACTTCACTATACAGAGATGTCATTGAATATGTTCACACATGCAGAATCTGTAAAATGCGAAATATGAAACCATCACGAGCACCACTCCAAGCAAATCAAGCAGAACATTTCCCAATGGCGACAGTCAGCATCGATATATCGGGACCATATCCCATCACACAGTCAGGGAACCGATATATCTTGCACATAGTAGACCAGTATTCAGTATGGCCGGAATGTTACCCTCTCAAAAACATCACATCTGAAACAGTTACAGAATATTTTATCCAAGAATTCCTACCAAGACATGGCTGTCCCAGACGCATCATATCTGATAACGGCAAGCAGTTCGTTGGGAATCCCTTCAAAGCAATGCTTCAGAGGTTCAACATTACCCATACTACCACGAGTTATTATCACCCTCAGTCAAATGGCAGAAATGAACGCTTACATTCAACCATGCATGATGTTCTCGCGAAGTATATCAGTGGAAATACACAGTATTGGGATATTTACATCAACCAAGCATTGGAGGCCATTAGAGTGAATATAAACGACACTACTGGTATGTCGCCATTTTATATGCTCTATGGAAGAGAACCCTCTTTTCCCCTGGATAATATGTTACAGCCCCAACGGAAGACCCCATAGAAGTGATTTTAAGAGAGAAATTCAAGGTGCACCAAATAGCACATAAGAATACTGCGAAAGCATTTGTAAAGAAACAGAAACAACACGACAAGAATGTCAAGCTTGAAAGATTTAACGTAGGCGACAGAGTGTACTACCGAAAGAATGTCCGTGATAACAAATTTGATGCCCGCTGGCTGGACGGCTTCAAAATTCTAGATAAGACAACCCCGACTAATTACAAAATCTGGAACGAAGAAACGTTTCAATCAACGCACAGGTAGAGATCCTCGCTATGAAGTAAACAGTGACCACGAGCCAATGGAAATCGGTCACTCAAGACAGCAGTGGCACTGTCACCAATATCGATCATCACGCCATCAGCCTGAGCAACGTCAGTTCCAGCAAGCACACCAACCGAGGCAACAGAATGTTCAAAATGTCAATACGATTGTCTGTTACACATGTGGACAAAATGGGCATGTCTCTCGTGCATGCCAATCACACTAGCAAGGATCATTCGGAAAGGATAGACAAGGACATAGAACGTATCAACATAATCAATTTCGGGGTTATAACCAACCACAACAAGGACAGAAGAACCGTGGCCCATGTCACGCAAATAAAAAAAAGATGATCATCGACCCATTATATCACCTACAGAGACCACAAATAGGCTAATAAGAAAAGCTACATTATATCATCAACCATCCAGCACTACGTCAGAGTCTAGCACAGACAACGATGTTTCAGAAGCACAACAGCACTCCTCTAAAAACGACCAATTTCGTGAAGCAGTCAACAGAATGAGACAATATAGAAGCACATCCGACAGTGAAGACGACATTCCCCCCGCTGAGTTATGCGAAAGACTAGAATATCGAAATACCAGGTTACAGGTCGAGCAAGTTAATCCAGAACACCCTGAAACCAGAATAGATTCATGCCAGCCTATTATACAACAAACATACTATAGAAACGAACAACCCTCAACAAGCAACTACCACTCTGATGAACAGTCGGATAGTGAAGATGAGACGCCCATGCAAGTGATTCACAGTAGAGCAATTTACAACAACCAGTACACTGACGATAATGATACTCGACACACAGCACCGTCTAATGAAGACAACGCACACAGCGCTACATGCACACTTGAGGAAGATATTATTCTTCCATCACCTCCATTGAGACACGAATCTGACCTAGATACAGCAGATCCCGAGAGTGACCACGAAAGCATGAACAGTCCAGACAACACTGAATCTCGCACAGCAACGAAGCGCCCATATTCTGGAACAACAGATGACTCACCACCGTTAACAAAATTTGTGCGGTTACCTCAAGAGCAAGTACGTATGAAATTGCGAAGAAAACGCAGACAGCCCCACAACACGCAGCATGAGGTGCACCATTTCAACACTATTTCATCCTTACCCTCGACAAATGCAGCCACCACCCACTCGACAATGCGAAATACGCCATCCTCTCGTGATCAACGATTGACAACAGCTACCTTGAGGGAAATCGCCAAGTTCCTCATGTCAACATTCGTAAACGTCCAGTTCAACGATTATTAGTTTATTGGAGAATCAATCTTCTCTAATAACAAAAGGTACTTCCCCAGCAATAGTACCCAACGAGTACTAACTCTTCAAAGTACTACCCCTCGTTCCCCACCATACTAAAGTCACTAGTGTCCATTTTTTTTGGGTAGGAAATTTTATTTTTTCAGAAAGATGTCAGCCTCAGTCAAGACCCTGCTGATGATACTGATGATAGTGATATTTATGAATCTGCAACACCCACATATACTAACAAGTTATTATGGCGTGACGCCACTGTGTTTTAATGTTATATAATTATTTCACATTCTTCGTCAACATGAACTGTCATTATCATTACATCTTTTACACCAATACGTCAAGAAATGGAAGAACTTTCGCAAACATTCGCAGATCTACAACACTATGTTATCCAGGTTAAACAGAACTTTAAATTATCTCAGTTTTCTAGTTATACAACAAATTTTTTTTGCAAGTGTTAGGTACGAAATCTTTATGATTAGAAGAGTACCCACTGTACAAATTACACCACTTTTGCCTTTGAAAATCTTTATAATAGGACTTATGCTTTACAACAGTTTTTATTTTTTTCCCCTTCTTGGTGAATTTAGAGACAAAAGGAAATACACTATACGCACACACATATTTTTCCTTTTTGACACATCAGAGTTTTTTTTTAATGTGTTAACTCACAGCTTTCCTTTTGTGTTATGGAAAGACCGTTTAATAATGTCCAATCGCATCGAGAATGTATTTTGGCGATTTTTTCTTAATGATGCTGTTTACAACCTGAATGATCGTATATGGCTTCTCACATTATTCAAGCCGACGACCCTTTCTCACAGATATATGACGAATCAGACGTTAACGTCTATTAAATTCTATAAATACTTGTACTTCTTCGCATTCCTGAGTCCAGTGAGACACACCAGAGGTCATGACCCGACACACTAGAGTGTCAGGACTATTGATTTTGCCTAGCATAATTGGTGTTTTGAATTTTAAGCTGTTTAGTGTATAACTACCATATGTACAAGAAGATGAGATGTCCACAGCGGACATCGGTGAAAAATAATGAGGACATTGTTACCCCTACTGACACAGCTAACGCCCCTAAGACCCCCGAGTACATTCCCGTGACTGACATTCGTTCCCCTCCCATGGTGATATATTTTGCAAGTTGGGTACAACTTATATAATGATCAACACAGTTCGCGGATTGGCGAAATACTACATGGTTACATGCAAACCATGACAATTCCATGCGAAATCGGTAACATAGTAACGGATATGTTCACATGTTGATAAACCTTGTATTGAGAAATAAACATCACATATTGATGTACCTGAATTTTTCTGACCATTTTGTCACGTTGTAAGCGGAATGCTACAGTATATTTTCTTGACAAATTGTTGTCGATTATACCTTGTATTGAGAAATAAACATCACATATTGATGTACCTGTATTTTTCTGACCATTTGTCACGTTGTAAGCGGAACGCTACAGTATATTTTCTTGACAAATTGTTGTCCATTATACCTTGTATTGAGAAATAAACATCACATATTGATGTACCTGAATTTTTCTGACCATTTTGTCACGTTGTAAGCGGAACGCTACAGTATATTTTCTTGACAAATTGTTGTCCATTATACCTTGTATTGAGAAATAAACATCACATATTGATGTACCTGTATTTTTCTGACCATTTGTCACGTTGTAAGCGGAACTCTACAGTATATTTTCTTGACAAATTGTTGTCCATTATACTTTGTATTGAGAAATAAACATCACATATTCATGCACCTGTATTTTTCTGACCATTTGTCACAATCTGCCTAAGGAAAATTCTCCGAATCTTTTGGCCAAACACAATCAGCAACCAAGAACTACTTATTCGGAGTAACCAGGAGGACATGCAAACCATCATAGCTGGCAGACGCTGGAGTTGGGTTGGCCATGTCCTCAGAAGGGACCCTGATACCATCACAAGAACAGCTATGCTATGGACCCCCGAGGGAAAGCGAAAGAGAGGCCGACCAAAAACAACTTGGCGGAGAACTGTGGACGCTGAGATGCAAAGAATGAACCACAGTTGGGGCACTGTACGAAGGATGGCCGCCGACCGAGCAAAGTGGAATCAATTTGTTGCTGCCCTACAAGACGCCACCAGGCGTGATGGCCGCTGACTGCTTTGACGGTTGGCGGTTATGGATCAAAGAAGAAGAAGAAGAAGCGGAACGCTACAGTATATTTTCTTGAACTTGCATTTGTATGCAGATTTTATATTTGATGACGAACCTATAAACAGTTTGGTACTTGGTTCATGGTAACTGAGATAGTTTATACTCCAACACCCGATAGTTATTTGGATCGGTATAGTTGTCCTCCCTCATAATAACGACTATTACATAAGTTGGAGATTAGAGACACTCTTTAATAAATACTTTGTAACTCCATGTAACCAGATTAATAATGCTATATTTTTATTGTGCGACGAACACATAGACAGTTCACCAAACTTGTCCAGATTTTTGGTGTTTAAGACCCATATACATCCTGGTAAATCATTGACCGCAGTGGCAGGATTGGGGTCGCCGGTATCATATGATTGTATTATATTTACCACGTTCTATATTGACGGTTACGAGAGCGCACAGCTCCAGTTCATATTTTTTTATAATAAATTTATAGACTAACATTGCCATGTATGTATATTCCCATGTCATAAAATATATATATACGAGCTCGTATATTACATTTTTTTGCGTCCCACGGTCTGATGTTTGACCATTAGTTCTATGCTGTTAGGCTGATGTTCGTTGCAGCTACTACATTTTAAGATTGTTAAATACTTAATGAATATTAGTCAATTCTGTTAAATATTGCCAAAGTATTTTTTTTGTTTTGTTTTTATTTGTGTTGTTTGCACAACCCATGAAAATCGTATGCGATTATTTTTTTTATTTAATTTTTTTTATTTTTTTATTTAAATGTTATCATTAAGTATGTTATCATTATGGTGATGACTAACGCACAGCGTTGTTCATATTGATATTGTTAAGAATTAGTGTACATCAATACTGTTCAATGGCGAAGTGTATTAACAAATTTTATGTATCCCCCGTTTTACGCATTATAAATATACTGGGATCCCTCGTTTTACGAACATTTATTTTAAAAAATCTTTTTCTTTTTTTTCTCTCTAAGAGACTCTACCAATAGGTTAGTCGTTTATAACAGTCACTAGCATGAGGTACTTAGTTGATAGTACGCAAATGTCTCCCTCTGGGATACATTTGTGTGGCCAGGGTCGTATGTGACCGCTTGGCCTTTCACGCTAGCTTTGTCCCTCCTACTTTAACGCTAAGCGTTTATATGTGCTAGAAGATGATACATGTAAGAATGACAGACCTTAAATGCAAATAAGACGTTTTTACACAAAACGCAGTATTCATTCAAAGTTCAGTTGCCGTTACTGCTCTGACAGGGCAAACTTAGGTCAGTCCCAGATAATAATGAATGGGTTTTATAAGCGCGAAAGTGGGAAATGAATGTTTGTGTGATCTGGTTTTTTTAAAAATCCTATTGTTAAGTTGGAAAAGATCACACATGTGAAAAAAAAAGTCGAAATAACAGAATGTCGTGTGCAAAAAGGTCGAAAAGCTGAAGAGAGGAGTGCAAATGTTAATTATTGTGTCGTGTGGAAAAAGAACGGGTCGTGTGGAAAAAGGCGGGAAAAAAGAAGAAATAGTATAAATAGAAGAGTTGTGGGCGATAGGCAAAGATTTTAGGATTTATGATTCCAAGGATACCATAATTTTAGACTAGAGGATTTTTACAAATAGCGTTAGGAGAACTTCGTCTTTGAGGATACCAAGACAAGTTTTTTTCTTTAGTAGACAAGTGTGTATATTATTCAGTTGGATTATAGATTGTTCATTTTGGATAAACAACCATCATTTTGTGAAATTTACAGTGTTTGTCTAATGTCATCAATAAACTCTAATATAATTTTCTACATTTGCTGTTTGTGGAAATTTACAGTAATTTCTTTCGGATATAAGTTGTTGTGCTGAAACTGTTGTGCTTATCACCAAACTCAAAGGGAAGAACATTCCTGGGTTGAAATAAATTAACAAAAGGTCAAGTATCACCATCTCTGGCGGAAGGCCAGTTATCACTTGAACCACCACAACATATGAAGGATTAACTCTGACTAAATAAAATCAATATAACTACTAGTGCCGTATAACCATACACGGCCACATTAGTTACCACTCCTTTTGCGTGCTAATTCTTCCAGTATTCATTGTTTACACAGTCATCGTCACGGTTAACTTGTTGTATCTTGTCCAACTATTACTGTTCCTGAGCGCTTGACCTGTTTTGGAATAACACTGACGTCTGTGTGCAGAGCGAAGTTGTTTTTTACGTTACATAACATCTTCCGCCCAGTCAGTAAGGTGTCTGCAGTAGCGAAACGGGTTAAGTTTGCTTTATCACAAGGCTGGCTGGCGGTAGATAAGGATAGCAAAAGATAAGCTGGGATTACCTTTGCACGCGATGGTATATAGTGAAAACCCATACGTTTTGTCGGCGAAGGAATGAAACAAACGTTTGTTATGAGAACATGGGTTGCAGATAATTGCCACTCACCGTGGTGTCTCAGTGTTCCAGTATAGATGACAGTTTTGCTGGAGATTAAGACACGGACAGTGATGTAACATTTTCGGCAGATTGACTTTGTTGTGACAAACAATTACAAGAAAGTAACATCTTGGAAGATGTTATCAGTGATATATTTGTGAAGTAGGGAGTTTGTAAACATGACAAATACCCACTGAAGTAGCAAGACCTTATATGGTAATGGAATTTGAAGATCACACTTAAAGGGTAATATCTTGTGTTGTCATGCAGTAATATTACTACATGAGAGGAGGATAGTGGGGGAATAGACCCCTACCAAAATCAGACACTTATTCGCAATTGGTTTGGCGTCTGAGATGCTAAGATAGACTGCTCCTGATTGGACTTCTCCTAGAAGTAGCAGCCTGGGTGTGTAGGCGAAAACTTTAGCTTATATTGTATAGTGTTGTAAGAATACAAGTACTTCTCTGACTTCCAATTTCGTCAAGAAGAAATCATAGACACAATGTAATAATAACACCCGTTGTCTCAATACATAGTATATAAGATTAACAAGATAGGCATAACAGGAAACATTTACAACTACAAAGAAAACCTATTACTGTACAGATACTTTACAGTACAGGTAAATAATGACAAATCAGAACTATGCGAGCAACAGAGCAGCATCCCTCTTGCTGAGTGGAGCCAGGAGCACGAAATATTATGACCCAAATACAGGACAGGAAATAGGACTGAACGCGAATACTAAGATTAGAAGAGAGCAACCCCCATAAACATCACTTTGCGCCTTAAGTTCTAGAATCCAACTTCAAGCGCTCTAAGTTAGATACCTAACTCACCTGAAAGAGACGGCATCTTAAATCAGTTGTCTGACAATATTTCAACGTTTCCTGTGCAAAAACTCGGGGTAAGTTGTAATATGTACATTTTATCATTTTATATTTGCATTTTCACATGTATAATTTGCTTGTGGAAATACAATTGCATATGAGGCTGGCATCTTCATCACTGCAAATAACTTGATACATGAACTAACACTGCAAGAGCTTGTGACTGCTTCGTGGACTAGCATCACAATGAACTAACAGCTGAGGCGACCCCCTGGCTCCACAGATAGCGGGAACTGAATGATGATATCATGGTGTGCATATATATATATATATATATATATATATATATATATATATATATATATATATATATATATATATATATATATATATATATATATATATATATATATATATATATATATATATATATATATATATATATATATATATATATATATATATATATATATATATATATATATATATATATATATATATATATATATATATATATATATATATAATATATATATATATATATATATATATATATATATATATATATATATATATATATATATATATATATATATATATATATATATATATATATATATATATATATATATATATATATATATATAAATTTTCGATTTCCGCTGTGAAAAGCAATTTCATCCAACTCACTGTGGTGAAAATAAACGCTTCGGGAGGGTAAAATTTCTAAGGAAGATGAAGTGATGAATGGAAGCGGAGGTCGTCTGATGACTATGTTACGAGACCCAATACTTAGCAGAGGCCTTTGTCTTTTTTCAGTTTGTGTTACACGTTTGTGGTTCCAGTTGCCAGCAGTCAACGCTAGACACCAACATCTGACGGGTCATGAAGATGCTTGACAACCCTCGTAGTTATCTCAGCAATGCCGCATGAGACGTGCTGAAGCCACTAGAATTGGCTATCGTAGAGAACTGCAGTTGTGTGTGGTGTCGTGCAATTATCGGTGATCAGACGTACTGCTCTCTTTTGCAGGGAGTGCAGTCTCTTCGAGGTGGAAGCAGGGCATCAATCCCATAGTGTAGAGCAGTAATCTAGATGTGTCTGTATATGTGAGGTGTAGAATAATAGTCTAGTGTCTGCGTCTAAGAAGTGTTTTATTTTGGCTAGCTGGTACGTCTTTTGAGCTAAGTGTTTGGTTAAATTCCGTACATGGGAGTTCCACGTTAAGTGCTGGTCAATCGTGATCCCTAGAACTTTGTGTAGAGGGAATTTTAGACCATAGCGTAAAAACCTGTGACTCTTTCGGGGGTTAATAACTTTGCTCTAACGGGATCTTGTCTCAACAGAGGGAGGGAGGATTAAACCTATGAGTCTAACGATTTAATTAACTCATTAACCTATGTTCATTGTATTTTATTTTGATATTCAAAGATATTGTGGTGTTGTAGTTTCTTTATGATAAATAAAATTTACATAAACTTTATTTACGTGTGTCGGTCAGCTTGTCCCAAAAGATCCCAATTCCATAGATATAGGTTTCACGTATGTGCGTCTAATTGTCGTCACGTATCTGTGTGTGTATAGAAGTGAGTGGTTGAAAATATATTTATATATTTATAGGGAAACTGTATGATCTACAAATCTTAGTCGTAATCGATATGCTGGATTGATTATCTCTCAAATCCAGGGACATATTTTACCTTTCATCATTTCACTTGTGAAAAATCTATTTCTTTACTATCGCTCACTGAGCTATCACCTGTTCTAGTCCTATTCAGGCTGGGCCAAAATTGATCTTAATTACTGTATCAAAAATATGCGACAATCACCAGTAGCAGACGACCCTCCTTCTGACGTACCGTCGGAAGGTGACGAGTAGCCTAACGCTACTAAACAATGCCTACTACATCTTTCACTTTCATTTCACCAGTGGGCATTGTATCATCATCATCATCACCACCACAGTTTCAAAAAGATGGCCGAAGAGGAGTGTGAGTACAATAACATGTATGAATGTTGAGAGAGAGAGAGAGAGAGAGAGGGAGAGAGAGAGAGAAAGAGAGAGAGCGAGAGAGAAAGTAGCCTAGTACTGTATTGTTATAATTATATTTTAAATTATTTTTATTATTACAGTATTTTACTTTAATAATTGTTACTATAGTGTTCATTTACCTTATTTACGGAAAAAATGGGTGATAGGTATTAACATATAGGAAATACACGTATACTGTAAATGGGGTGCGCTATTATACGCGATTTTCATTTTACGTGAGGGGTCATGGGACGTATTGGTCGCGTAAAAGGGGGAATTATATATATATATATATATATATATATATATATATATATATATATATATATATATATATATATATATATATATATATATATATATATAATTCCCCCTTTTACGCGACCAATACGTCCCATGACCCCTCACGTAAAATGAAAATTATATATATATATATATATATATATATATATATATATATATATATATATATAATATATATATATATATATATATATATATATATATATATATATATATATATATATATATATATATATATATATATATATATATATATATATATATATATATATATATATATATATATATATATATATATATATATATATATATATATATATATATATATATATATATATATATATATATATATATATATATATATATATATATATATAAATATATATATATATATATATATATATATATATATATATATATATATATATATATATATATATATATATATATATATATATATATATATATATATATATATATATATATATATATATATATATACCAACGGGCTGATCACCCGTTTGCCAGTCACTTCGATTACGGAAACAACAGCAAATGGATTGATTTGCCATTGCCCTAAAGACGCCAATAGGCGTGATGGGAAACAATGGCAAAGAAAACCTATCTGCTGTTGCCCTAAGACGCCACTAGGCGTAATGGCCACTGACTGCTTTGACGGTCGGTGGCTAAGGACGGAAGAAGAAAGAAGAAGAATATATATATATATATATATATATATATATATATATATATATATATATATATATATATATATATATATATATATATATATATATATATATATATATATATATATATATATATATATATATATATATATATATATATATATCTCCAATACCATAATTCCCGCCGTAAGTACGTCGGTCGGTCACATCATGCACACCGTCATTTGCGCACTTTCCTATTTTCGAGAGAGTACATTAACTTTCAACAACAGCTAAGGGGTGCAACTGTGGTTGAAAGTTAAACAATAATTTTATTGTTTCCCTTATATGTACTCTCCCGAAAATAGAAAAGTGCGCAAATGAAGGTGTGCATGAACAGTTTGATTATGAAAAGAAGCCAACAGCACAATTGATAAACAGTATATGAACTGGAGGCAAGAAGGTTCGGAGATGCAGATTAAAACAACAGACAATCAAGATACTCTTCTGTCCAGTTTTATTCGGGAAACGGATTTAACTCATTATTTTCTTAAAAATAACCTAAAAATATAAGTTTTGGATTGTTTCTTTAAGAAAAAAATTTAATTTAAAGTATAGCAGACTTATTATTATGGATCAAAATGATAAGATGGCTGCAATTAAAAAAAAAACCTGTCAATTTTGACGGGTTATTGCTAGTATATATATAATAGCGACTGCCGTGTTTGGATTTAGTAGTGTAATTGAACTTTGACGCTAGTTTGAAAATGTAGTGACACGACCAGTGTAGATTTTAAGTGCTGTTAAAAATCAGACAATAGAGAAGAACGACAAGTAACAAACTCTCTAAAGATTCGAAACAACACTTCTAGGTAACAAGACCTCGTGGCAACTAATAGATGTGATAACACATTCTTTCAACTCAACAGCTGAATCTCAACAGTGCCTGTGACTTTCTTTCGTGTCTGTTCACTGCACGTCTTCTCAATGTCATGATTTATTTGCCCTTGAACCCGTTTTGGGGTATCTTCTGCGATTTACAAGCTTCCGGTTTCCCGCTGTCATTACGTGGACGTACAATTCGTCTTAATTAATCTGGAACGCTGTGAATTGAAGGCAACATTTCAGTTGGCCAGAATTATTTATTTTATGTGGCATGACCCAGACGATTTATGCATTTTTAAAAAAAATCCCCATCAGCTGACAACACGGGATGTTCTCAAGAAATATTTATGAAGTGTCGGAAATCTGAGGACAGTGCGTACTATTAGTGTTCGATATCCCCATTAAGCTCAGTAATTCTGCGGGTTACAGTTAATTCCAAGGACATACGAGCTTTTTTATTATATGGAAAACTAGAATCTTTCAAATTAGGTGCCTTTGACAAACGAGAGAACATTTTATGAGATTTATAAGCCTGATTTGATAGAATTGCAGCTTGCAACGGAATTTAGGTCATTACGAGGAAGTAAGCAGTCAAAACATGAAGGGTTTAAGTTATAGCGTTGCTCTTTTTGTTGCATGACCGGATTATGTCAGTATGTCTACTGTGGTAACTTCATTCCTTTACATTCCATTTCACCTAAATCGGCCAACGTATTAATAATTATTTGGGCGAAATGGAAACATATGTCCCCCTCAATTTCTTTTTAACCTCCAAAATTGAATGATTGTAATCATTTATTAACACCAGCAATGTTTATTGTGTATTGTACTGTACACTGTACAGATCAATTTGACTGCAAATTTCAATGATCTCTGTTCAGTATCTACTGTTATGTATAAATCTATTTTCTTCTTCTTCGCCGTTCGCTCTCAAAACACCACATCTATCTCTCATATAAAGCTGGTAGTCCATCTCAAGCTTCTCTCATCACCATGTAGTTTCTCCCTCAACTGGAGTGGAGAAAGCCACACAGTCACCCTGCTCCTCTCATGGAGCCGACAGTCTTGGAGTACATGTTCTACTGTCTGTTTGTCCTCCGCGCATGATCAATCGTTTGTCTGTCAAATTTTCAGTTTGTTGAACAGATGGTATCCGAGTCTGCAATGGCCGGTTCTCAGTCTGAAAATTATCACTTGATCTCTTCTTGGTAACGTATAGTATGGTTCAGCATTACTGAACTCTGGATGCTCCTTCTGCCATTTTTCTCTATAGTTATTTATGATTATTGCTTTTATCTCTTCATATGTAGCCCTGTCTTCTGTTTTGGTTTTCCTTCCTCCTTCTTTTGCAAGTATATCAGCCTTCTCACTTCCATATATCCTGCAGTTAGTGGCATGGATCCACTGTACTTTTACTTTTGTGGAATTCATAGCTGGTTTTCGTTAGTGCTTCTGCCATGCTGTCTATTGCATTGTTTTTATTGTTTCTGAGAGCAGTGATGACTGACAAAGAGTCTGAAAGAAGCACTATCTTGTCTCTAGCAAGAACTTTTTTGTCCATGATGGTAATTGCAGCTGTTTTTAGTGTTTTTGCATCCGCTATGAAGTTGTTACAGAGTTTTCCAGCAGCCATCGACATATATATTTCTTGTCCATTCTTTAATTTTGTGTAAACACCTCCACCTACATTTTTTAAAATAAAAAATCTATGATATTTATAGTTATTCGTACGTACCAGCGAGGAAAAAAAAATCCCGAAATTTTGCCGAAAAAAAATGATAATGAGAATATTTCTGACACATCTACCAGGGAACAAAAAGTGTACAGCCTGCGTGTTCTTTAAACCGTGCAATTTAGTTTTCCCGGCGCAAATTACGCACCTTTTCCCGAAAAAATTGTTGGCGGGAATACACATCGTTTCCCGTTTCACTTAGACGATAATTATACAGGGAATCTTCTTCTTCTTCCTCGTTCGCCCTGAAAAGGACGGTGGTTGCGTTGTGTCTGTTTACGCCGTAGCTGTGATATCTGCACCTTTCGATCGACACATCCGACTTCAGCACGGCATTTTTTGGGACCGCGTTTGCCTTCCCTCTTCGATCCGTACTCGCTCAGCCAGACTGCACTGCTGTAGACTGTTTCCAGGACCACCACGCGGAGGTGGAGTACGGTCTTGGTCAACTCTGGTTCGCTGACCCTGATGCAAGCAGTCAAGCTATGGGTCGCTGACTGCATTCTTTATTGCTGCATCTTTTGGTCCCATACAGGGAATAATTGTATAACCTAAAAAGATCTGGTGCTTGTGGTCTAGGTCTTTGAAAATAGCGAAACACTGTTTACACGTCTGATGAAGTTTTATCGCGAAAATGTTATTAGACTTCAAAATTCCCCTTAATTACAGCACATTTATATATATACAAGGTATAGGTATATATATATATATATATATATATATATATATATATATATATATATATATATATATATATATATATATATATATATAATATATATATATATATATATATATATATATATATATATATATATATATATATATATATATATATATATATATATATATATAATATATATATATATATATATATACAGTGCAGTTTGTCAAATTGAAATCCCCGTATTACTACTAGTGGTCTTAGTAAAACTTCTCGTAACGAACAATGACAAAAATTCCGCTAGTTTTTCGAGAAATTACGGAAAATGTTCGCACTGCACCGTGAAAGCGAAATCGAACACCCGTTAATGGAACATGAAGGCCTATCACTTTTTTTCGCGGTGTATTGACAATTGGCCATACAATCATGGTAAGTTTGACTACAGAGATTCTGTGATGTTGAAATGGAATGGGCAGGAATGAAAATGACCACAGGAGAATTAGTACACTCAATGGGCGTGTAGCATAAAGCGCACAACATAATTATCCCCTTCCCCAACACACACACACATATTATCTTTTGGCGGGTTACCTGCTCGTTGGTAAATAGTTTCCTTACTTCAGCGACGTGTCAAGGACGATCACGCGGTACGGTTCTTCTAATTATTGAGATTGATTTGCCTGATATGTTGATCTTTTAATGGCGTTATCTGCGATTTCGCCATTAAAGTAGCAAGCAAGCATCACAGATGGTATGTGATCTGAGATTCTGATGTGATTATTGCCTCAAGGACACACTCTTAAAACATATAATTATCAGATCATAATCGCTTCAACTGAATCTTGTTGGAATACTGCGCATAAGTGATGTTCTATTTCTACCAGCTTAGTATATTTTTTGTTCCAATGGCGCTACCGCCCTCATGCAAATGTTCATGATTATAATCGTGATCTCAAATTTCTGTAATATTTTCACGCACTTTGTCGTTCTTACAGCTGACGGCCCCAAGGACGGGCGGTGCAGCTAGCTGAATTCTTTTCGATAGCGTGGCTATGTTAGCGACACGCGTTGGCTTGTTCAAATCTCCGACATGTCCTTACCACATTTATTTCCTTACCTACCTTTCTTAAGAGCCAGGGGCAATACATTTTGTTTTCTATCGCCGGTGAAATAAAAAAATTACTAAAATAGAATACAATAAAATAGCCTGTTTAAGAAATTAACTATTTGTAGTAAAGTGAATCCGTATGACAACACGCTCAAATTCCCCGCTTAAAACGTACTAGCTATCGTAATTGAAAATCTATAAATAACTACAGTATTTGAAATTTGTCTGAGGGTCTAGTCAAATTTACCGCCAACATTTAACTAAGAGTATTTGAATTTTTCTAAGAAAACAAGTTAAAAGTTACCCCCCCCCCCCCCCCCCCCCCCTTTCACACACCCATCCCAATATTTATCGATGGACGTAGTAAAATTTAACAACCAATCAAATCGTTACCTCTTTTTTTGTAATGACAAGAAAATTTTTGGTTGAAGTGGAAATAATACCCATTTTGAGTTTTTGACCGAACTTAAATAATTTATTTCTTGATAACTAAAGATACTTAAAATGCAAGGGATATCTCAAATTATAGCGCTGATATTGCTTAACATATACACATAGAGATTCCCTCATACAAACTTATCTTGACGTAGAAAAATTAAATTTAGTAATATTTTCACATCAGGTTAAGAGCAAATTTAATTACAAAAAAACTAACCCCATTTGAATGCAAAGGAATAACTAAAGGAAAACTATATAGAACGATAGAGAATAATTGGCCATTTAATTATCACTTTTGATAATTAAAATCGGTTCACAAATAACTATGATATATAATAAACAAATTCGGTCAGATTAGACAAACACGCTTTAAAATGCTTAATTCTATAGCCTAGGAAAAAGTTAATTTTTTTAAACTCGTCATCCGATTGGTTGGGGGTAGGGTGATAAAAATTAACCTCGTCTTGTATAGTCCGCCATAAATCGAAAGCTTCCATGCCAAGCTGACCTGATTGAAAAGAGAGAAGGGACAAGCCTTTGCCGTCTGTTCTGTGTGCACAAGTGCTAGAGCCTTTACTGACTGTTAGCTTGAGTATGAGAAGATTCTTTACTTGAGGGTTGAATTACAAAGACCTAGTGGTTGCAGAAACCTGTTGTTGTTGTTGTTGTCGATATCCCATAGCTGCTGAGCATAGCTACTCTTGGCAGCCCAATGCCATTCTTAAAAAAGTGCAGGTTTTCTGCAGTTGTTTTAACGTTCCATATAGTGAGTTGGTGACTGTCAGAGGTGTCTGTAAAAGTTTTTTCCTAGCGTTTGTGAGTGATGGACACTCCATGAGGAGGTGTCTGGTTGTTTCATAGGGATGAGAGCAGTGTCTACACATGGGTAGGTGCTGAGGGTTGATACGGTTTAGATGGCTATTGACTCTGGCGTGTCCTGTTCGGAACTGAAAGATAAGACTTTGATTTCTCCTGCTGAGTCTGTTTATGTTGTCGTTGTCTTTTGGGCAGGTCATTTCATTAAAGACATTTCGGCCAGTCGGCCCGTTCGCCCATCTGTTCAGCCAGATTTCCCTTGTGTTGTTTCTGAGAATCTGTTTGACTGTTCTCATGCTGCAGGGTCTGTCCTTTTGTTGTTTAGAGGCTCCTGCTTTTGCAAGTCTATCAGCTGTCTCATTTCCAGTTAGATCACTGTGTCCAGGGATCCACTGTAGGGTTACACTGATGGAGTAGGCTGTGATCAAGTTGTGAACCGCTCTTCCTATAAGAAAAATGTCTTTGTTTTCATATGGAGTCTGTTTAAGTGCTTCCAGAACAGACATGGAGTCACTGAAGATCACTATATCTGATGGCTTTCGTTCCATAAGGTCAAACTGTTGGTGTAGTAATTCAATGGCTGTCTTGATGGCCTCAGCCTCCGCTTCATAATTTGAACAATTCTCACCACAGGAGTCGCAGAACTCATAAGAGGTTCCATCCAGGTACCATATGCAGACGCCGTATCCTGCAAAAGAGGTGGTCTTGAAAGCTGAACCATCTGTGTAGGCCTGTATTGCTGACGTTGGGTAGCTGTTTATGGTCTCCAAGGCACACGTCTTCAAGATTGTCGGTAGTGTTTCCTTGTTGGCCGTTTCATCTATCAGTTGTGTTTTGACAGTTGGTTGATGGAAGTTTTCCCAAGGGGGCGGTCCAAAGTATTTGTTTTCCAATTCTCTCTCTTGCGGGAGATGGTGTTTATCATTTTCCTCTTTGGCTATGTCCAGGAGAGATAGTTGTTTCAGTCTTCGTGTTTGTTTCCAAGTGTCAATAAGTACTTTGTTTGGGTGGTCTTTCTCTTGTCTCCTGTATCTTTCTACAGCTTCAGTCAATGCTCTTTTACGCCTGATATCCAGCGGCTCTATATTGGCATCTATCTCACATACGGCTGTGGGTGTTGATCTCATCCCTCCGCAAATTAACCTGAGAGCTTGGTTCTGCACACGGTCCAGAGCTGAGATGGTATTAGTACTCACAATGGTCTGGAGGGGGAGGTTATAGTCTATCGCTGATCTCACATAGCCAAGATATAGTTGACGAAGGGTTTGTTTATCCGCTCCCCAATTTGTACTAGCTAGCCGTTTGATGAGGTTTAGGCGCTTACATGCTTTATCCCTGAGGTTGTGGATGTGTCCATCTAGTTTCAATTGTCTGTCCAGTTTTACTCCTAGATAGACTGGGTGCTCTTCTTTTGTTAGTGTTTCCCCACTCAGTTTGATGTTGATGTGTCTTTTTGCTATTTTGTGGCTGCGGGAGAAAGTGGTGTATACAGTTTTCTGCGTATTGATTTTAAGTTTCCACAGCTCACAATATACTGACATTGTAAGGATAGCTCTGTTGATCTTGGCTTTTGCCAGGATGGGATATTTGTCATTATCCAGATGGCAAGGTCATCAGCAAACAGCGCCTTCGACACATTCAGATGTTTGGCAAGGTCATTAATGAAGATGAGGAAAAGGGTGCAACTTAAAGGAGAGCCTTGAGGCAGTCCTTCTTCCAGCGTTCTTTTCCGTGAAATTGCACCGGCATAGTTGGTAGCTATGGTTCTATTTGTTAGGAAGGCCTGTATCCATCTAATCATTTTCCCTCCTATTCCCATTCTTCTCATCTTTAGCAAAAGTCCCTTTCTCCAAACTCTGTCGTAGGCTTGCTCAAGGTCGATGAACACAGCTATTGTGCTTTTTCCCTCTTGAAAGCCATCCATCACATTCTGTGTAAACCTGAAAAGGGGGTCATCTGTGCGACACTTACGTCTGAAGCCTGCCTGGTTGTTGTCCAGAAGGTTCCAGCTTTCCAACCACCAGTATAGTCTGTTGTTTACCATTCTCTCGACCAGCTTGCCCAAGCATGAAGTGAGGGATATGGGCCTATAGCTTTTTGGTGTTCCTGGTGGTTTCCCTTTCTTCAATATAGGCAAGATGGTTGCTGTCAGCCATGCTGATGGTAGCTGTCCCTCGTTCCACGTTCTATTGATGAACCATAGAAGTGTCTCTTTTGCCTTTGGCCCTAGTTGACAAATCATCTCATTTTTAATTTTATCTGGTCCTGGAGCTTTATTTTTGGCCAGTTTCCGTAGTGCCATTCTCAGTTCTTGCGGACGGAACGGATCATCGAACGCAGCAATATTGGTCTGATCTATGTTACGCGTGGATGTGTTCTTTAGGAGCATTTTGTCTAGTTTCTTTCTCTGTTGTGTTTTATTTACACTGGCATAAAAATTGTTGAAGACATCGGCTTTCTTGCTGCTTGATGTTACTTCATCACCACTTCCATCCACCATGGGTGTTGGGTTTGTCTTTTTCTTGCTTCCCTCGAGATTACTGAGGAGTCTCCAAACTTTGTTCCCATCTCTTTTTAAATCTAATTTGTTGCAATTTTCCCTCCAAGTCTCCCGTTTATTCTTCTTGGTGACATACCTTACTTTTGCTGTCCACCTGTTGTACTCTGTTTTATTTAGGGTGGTAGGGTATTTTTCAGCCTTCTTTCTAGCTTCTCTCCTTTCTTTGACTGCTTCAGCTAGTTCAGATGTCCAGTAAGGTTTATACTTCTTATGCTTCCCCCTTGGGATGCACTTTTTGGCAGCTGTTAGGATTGTGGTACACATGTTGTTGTATGTAGTATTAATGTTATCAGTTCTAATGATTTGACTGAACCCAGCGTCAGTTTCTCGGCCGTAGCGGTCCCAGTCTGCTTTCCTGAAGTTCCAGGATGGTTTACACAGGGACTTCTGCGTCTTCTGTGGTGTTAAAATAGTTGTTAAAACAGGGCGGTGGTCACTTCCCACATCTTCTAAGACTTTGATGATACTATTTTCTGCTATGTCAGCTGAAACAAATGTCAGATCTGGCCGGCTGGTCGAGCCGTGTGCCCTGTGTAGGAGTGTTGGTGGAGTTTCCAAGTTCTGCAGCAGCATTAAGTTGGTACTGCTGCACAGCTCCTCAACCTCTAGACCCCTACTGTTAAACCGCCTGTATCCTAGAGCAGGAATGTGAGCATTAAAATCACCAGCTACGACAGTTTTCTTTAGTATGGGCTCGAACTCAGGCAGACCTTTTGATGAGGTCGGGGGACAGTAAATGTTGTGTAGTGTGTACTTGGTGCTATCTTTGCCCCATAGCTTTATTACTTGGTGGTCGATATCCCCCGCAGGGTTGTTGGTTACTATGGCTTGGGTATCATTTCTGATTAAGGTCATGATGCCTTGGCACTTCAGGCATTCACATTTGTACTGTGTATAACCCGTGATGTTAATTTGTCTCCGTGGGAGTATTGTTTCCTGCAGAAGGGCTACTTGTACTTGATGTTCGTGTAGTATTTTTGTAAGCTCAATTGTCTTGTTCTGTAGTCCAGCTATATTTAGCTGTAAAATGTTAAGGTTCCCCTTCGCTGACTTTTCACAAGGAGCAGGGGATTTATCTCTCTTGCGCGGGCCTTGGTAACCGAGGCGACGCCCGAGCTCGTATGGAATATGTTGTTTGACTGGCATTGGAGGTATTGGGTGTTTGCTGCAGACATCTCCCTCCCAAAGAATGCAATGGGTGTGTCTTCCTCCATGAGTATTGGGTTGATTTGCTTGGCCACTCACCTTTGTGGCTCTAAAGATCACTTCGCTCTGGGGGTTCAGGTGGGGTTCACAGAGATGCATTCCCCGCTAGTCACAAGCGCTCACGATGCAGGCCTCATTTCTTCGTTCTGTGGCTGAGCTTTTGCTGTGGCTGTGTCACGTCCTGCATCCTATGCCTTCACGATTTTTCCCAGCACAGTGGTTCTAAATTTCCATTGAGTTTTAGTGGCTTTGCTTCCCGTGTCTCAGGAGTTGGACAAAATCTGACGATGGGTGCAATGTCAGGTCGCATGGCACTCTCGCTGCAGCTGGGACGTTGGGCAGGGCCCGGATCCCTTCTAGGTAAAGACCTATCTTTTACCATCACCGCTTCAGGATCCTTGGTGAGGTGTATCGTGGATTGGACAAAGAAAGATTGGTAGGCAAGTAGAGAAGAGAGAAGGTAGCATTTAACCCATGAGTGGGGTTTGGGTTGGTGTTGACCAGAGCATGGTCCACTCGCCGGTGTATTGCGCCTACACCTTAGGAGGAGTCCCAAACAACTCCCGACCCAGTTATACCGCCAGGCACTCGGTCGCCCCCATAGCAAACTCTGTGAAAACGGGGTCACCACGTAAAGGTGCTGCTATGGACACATTTGTACAGGAGAGGCCATATGCTAGGAGCTTACTACAAGACAATAGCTTCCGCGGCGCTCACTGCACCTGGATATGAGAGGCTGTGTGTTCGCATCAACATCCATTGATGTAGGTGGGACGTCAGAGCCCGAACCCTACATAGACCCCTTGCAGAAACCTGGGGAAGAAGAACACGAGGGAGTTGAATGCTCATACTATAACCTGCAGCTAAACTCCTCATCTTCGTCCAGAAGGCACAACGTTTTGGTGAACCTGAATACTTATGAGCCAACTGTATCAATAAAGTTCAAGATAAGTCCTTCACTAAAGGCACATGATAGTTCATTCAAATCCAATTCCACACAATAAACTTTACCTTGGAGGGATGAAAACAACAGACCTTCCAATTATAGAATAGTGGTATTATCCAGCATAGAAACAAGAACTGGGTGTAGACATTTCAGTGACCTCTTTTTGTTTAAAAGACATGGACAGAGTGTCCAAAATATTTATTTCTATTTTGTAATTACAAATTTCTTGATTTGATAATTCCTGACCCCAAAAGATTGAGGTACAGGAACATTAAATTGTATATATCTCTATATATCTAAACTTTTCAAACAGTCTTATTTACTTAATTTTCATTGAGTTAAAGTTCTGTTTTGAAAGTAAATACATTAAAAACTTTACCCTAGACACCTTGCCATAACACACCACACAGATTCTTTAGTCCTGGTGAGATCTAAAGAGGTGACAGTTAGGGACCCAGAGAACTTCATCATCATCAGTCTTTACTCTGGGAACTTACATAGTCTGACCTCACCTGGATTGTCTATACACCTTTGCTCTTTTCAGAGAAGGGGGTATTACTTATAAGACCAGTCTCTTATCTGGCACTATCCTGGTATCCTCTGATACATCTATTTGTCCAGGATAGCCTATATTTAGTAACATCAAAACCTCTTATCACACTATTAAGTAATTTTTTTTCGGAAGTTGTTTACAAATGAACTAGTGACATAACTACCGCCCGGGTTGACCGAGGCACATCCCGGGGGCCCCAATTCCTGATTGAACCAGGACAGTAATAGTCTTTATATTTATCCTGTTAATTTCCTTTGTTCCTGTGTTTAAACGACATACCATGCTCCAGTCAGACAGGAATGAACGAGATTAGGAAGTTATGAACAGACTTTGAGTGAATAGCACAGTACAAGAGGATCTGCCACAAATTTGTTGAAGGCGTATGCTCCTTGGGAAGATGAAAGGTAACTATGATGATTATGAAGTGAGTGGTTCAAATTTTTATACAGATTCGCCGTACATTGAATATAATTAGGGACCCAAAGACGCAGCAATAGAGAATGCAGTCACGACCCATAGCTTGACTGCTTGCGTCAGGGTCAGCGAACCAGAGCTGACCAAGACCCTACTCCACCTCCTCTTGGTGGTCCTGGAAACAGGCTGCATCACTGCAGTCTGACTGAGAGAGTAGGGATCTAAGAGGCAAGGCAAACCCGGTCCCAAAAAATGCCGTGCTGAAGTCTGTCGTAGATTTGTGATAGGTGATTAAGACTTAGTTTGGTCCCTTCTGAATAGACATAGAAATAAGTGATAGCTCAGTGGGAGGTGATAAAATAGAAATAGATTTCACGGGTGAGATGGAGGAACTATTAGATAGATTCTGTCAGCCTATCATCTACATATTTATAGTCAGACAAATCTAATATAATATATATAGTAGTAGTATATATATATATAGATATATATATATATATATATATATATATATATATATATATATATATATATATATATATATATATATATATACCTCCCATACACACCCACATAAGTGACTACAATAGACACACAGACGTGAACCTATGACAATGAAAATATAGATAATTGGGAACGAACTGACCGCCACACTGATTAAGTTTAAATTTGAAGTTTAATTATCAAAATAAACTTCCATCACAACATATAAAATTACATCAAAACATATACAAATAGTCATAAAGTCAATGAATTGCTACACGAATGATAGACCCATTGGTATGATCCTTTCCCTCTATGTATAGCCCACAGTCCTGTTAGAAGAAAAGTGATAGCCCCAAAGAGTCACGGATACATATGATTTAGTCTAAGATTTCCCTTTACAGGTATGAGCAGACTTGGATACTCTGATCTATCCTAAGGAAAAATATTGTTAGCAACAACACTTGCATAAAGAAATTTAAGAAAGCAAAAAATGGGTGCCAAAATACAACAATAAAAGAATCGCTCAGTCCTGCATTCACTCTATTCAGTCAGCCGTGATCACTAGCTTTCGTTCGTACTTACAGCTTTGGTAGCAACTTCTGGACAAACAATTTTAGGACATGCACATACAGCATCTCCAGGGTTAGACATTGGCCAAGGGAACCCCAGCTCCAAAAAGATAGGTTGAATTCGCTTCTTCAGGGAACGTTTCCTTGGTATTTCTTATTTAGGGATATCTGGTTCTGTCACATTAAAATTGTCCAGGCACGAACGTTAACAGCGAGCAAAGTGTCAATAGCTTAGATTTCTAGTAACTAGGCATGTCAGGTAACTGCCTTCTCTCAGTATAGGATTTTATTTGGTCACACCACCTACTAGTCACAACTCCGTCGGAATGTTTATTGATTGTAATATTTTACTTGCCACAAGGGCTGAAATGTACTTGAGGTTTTTCTCAGGAAGAAATTAAATCTGGCGCGAAAGGCCCGTTACTTTATTTAAATCTTAAAGTTTATGGAATGGGTACTCTGTCGTTCTGGATGCCAATGCAATGCCAGACAGGTTTTACTTTATACACCCAGGTCTTTAAGAATAAAATGTTTATGTTCTTCAAAGATACTACTCAGTACTCAATGCTGGCAAAGTTGGGTCACCCCAGTTTCACTGAATAAAGAGAAAACAACATATAAAATACTTATACATACTATTCCCTCAGTTAAAACTTACATTATAAACTGCAAGCGTAGAGCTTGTCTTATCATTGAAATCTCCCGTGAAATAAGTTATATTCACAAAATCAGTTATCATGAATTAGAAATACATACGTATTTCGTCAATACTCAATGATGAATCAGTGCAGTTATAAGTTAGTTAAAATATTCTCGACTGATTATTCGCAGTTTAATTTAATTCATTTACAGCTGCATGAGTTTAAGCTAGAAATTATAATATATTCTGCTTTCCACTGTAACATGTCGACTAGCGAATATAACAGAATTAATATTAATTTCTTCTGCACAGAAATCTAACTAGTAAAATGAAAATAAGCGATTTATCACTAGATCACTCAACATAATAGATATTAAATATTTACCTCCACACAGAACTACAGATTAAACCACGAACTAGAATCCTTCAATATAATGGTAGTCTAGAACTCGGCAAAATGTTGCCAAGAAACTCAGAACTTTGCAATACACATGATATTTCCTAGCACGAGTGATCTGTCTACTGCAGATTTAGGGGTATGAATGACTAGTCTAAAACTCTCTCGGGTAGATATATATTAAACAGACAAAGGATCCCACGTTATTTCGCAAATCCGAAATAGCCTCCTCTTCTCGTCTGTTAACACTTCACATACTAGACGCAGGCCCTAACTGCCATCACCTGTCAATACGCGTCTTAACGCCTCACCCGACTACTCTCATTTCTGAGCGCAGCAGATTGGCGCCTACTCTCACCTAACGCCGAGAACTCAGCCGAAGAAACGCTGTGTCAGGTGAAAATGTAGACGATATGTCTGCCATCATGTCTGACGAAAACGAATTTATCACACCAGTCGCTCACATCCCGGGACTGACATCTATGTAATAAACTGCGTTACCAGTATGAGAAAAGAAACGGCAAAGTCAGAATGGGAAAATGTATTTTGTCGCAAACGAACGAATGCGAAAAAACAGGAAAAGGATAAAAGAGCGATAATAAAGTAGAGGACACGAGTAGAAAAAGAAAAGAATATAGAAAATTTATTGATAATAAATCTCTATGCGACAAAGTCGGATGTGCCGTCCGAAAGGCGCAGATATCGCAGCTCCGCTGTAAACAGACACAACGCAACCAACGTCCTTTTCAGGACGAACGAGGAAGAAGAAGAAGAATATAATTATAGAGTCCCTTATATAAAGAGGGCCACACTTATGTTACCAGTGGCCCTTTAAATTGTAGGTACGCCACTGCAATGAATGTTACCCCTCTCGCTTGTTTGAATATATGTTAGAATATGAATTATTGTTTACGTCTTGTACGAGACAGATCATTGTGAGACCTATTCATTATGTGGGAAGAGGAGCATCCTTGGCTGAGGTGAGACTTCCCCTATGAGGTATACTCAGGTCAAATCGCCCTGGTGATACCCCACACTCTCGTAGGGTCGGCTCATTATTATAAAATGGCCAATAACACAAGGATAATAATCATAAGTTTACATCTTGAAACTGCAGAATCACGAAATACTAGATATTATAAGTTGTGTATACAAAGTTCATTGTCAGTTCTCGAAAGACAACGTAACTACAATAAGCCATACCTCATCACCACTCGAATTAAGCTGGCTAGGCAGCAAGGATACAGATGGGCTGCTGAGCTATGTTACTTCTATCCAAAGTTGTTGCTAGCCGTTTTTACAAGATTTCTTCTTTTTTTTTTGTTTTGGGTTGTTGTTGTTGTGGTTTTTTGCTGAGAGCATATAAAGTACCAGTAAAATTATTTATGGCGCATTCCAAGGGAGAAGTCGGTTTAGAGCAGCAGCTGCAGACGTGTGTACCTCGGGAACGAAAATGAACTGATGATGACGATGACATGATATAACTTCATATCACGATAATGACGGCAAACACAAGATTTTTCCATAAAACATAATCCGAGGATGACGGAAGAAATTCAAGAAAAAAAAAATAAAGTGGTAACTGATAACAAACGACGGACACCCCCCCCCCCCCCCCCCCCCCAAAAAAAAATGGAACATTTGGAAGAGACACCCCCCCCCCCCCCCCAAACACACACACACACACACACACACACGCGAAAAAAAACACAATAACAATTATTACCATTGACGCCCACATCTCTTCCACAACTGTGCCCAAAAACAGAACTGATCACTAAAATAATAAATATTACTCAGTATTAACGTTATAACAGTACTTGCTCTTAAGAGGTAATCACGCACACAAGCATGTTTTTGTGATTGTAAATTAGTTTTACAGTTGTATTAAATAAATACGCTTGACAGAAGCCAATAACCATAACTGGAGAACGGACACTCGAGAATAAGAGCTAAAACGGCGGAAGAATAGGTACCTATAAAATTCAGATCAATAACTTATCAGCCCTCTCCCCAGTAGTAATATTAGTTCCGTATATTTTAATACCAAGTGCGTCTAATTAAGTCACACAAAGTAAAAAATAATCAATATCCGTCCTCGGAGAGCTATAACTGCCAACAGACCACATCTGTGTCAAACTCTCATACTGGCCACACCTGTTGCTATTCTGCTTGCCTCACTCGCTTCCCACTCCCCTTCTCACAGTGTGTTGGGTTATAATGTTAGAGCGCCTTCAAAAAAAGAAAGTTTGACATTCTTACACACACAAACATGCACATAATCGAAACCTGGAAGCATCACACTCAAGTTTAGGCAGCTGTAAATTGAAACCTGGCTCTGCTCTTGAGTTAGGGAAGGCAAAGACAGCGAGGAAGGGAACTGGTCACCCCATGTCATGATGATGATAATGATGATGATAATGATGATGATAAAGATGATGATGATGATATAATCCCTTTAGCTGTGAGCAGGTAGCTCTTGACAGCCCATTGCCTCTCTGACAAAGATGCACGTCTTCCTCAGTTGTTGTGATGATGTGTAGAGTGTATTGTGGATGGTTGGGTGCGACGGGAGTAGCTGGCGTCGCAGGTCTGTTAGTCTTGGGCATTGTAACAGCAGGTGTTCAACTGATTCCTCATGGTGGTGGCAGTGCCGACAGTTTGGTTCACGTAGTGGGTCTATTCTATTTAAATGTTTATTGACAGGGGCATGGCCTGTTCTCAGCTGGAAAATTAGACTCTGATCTCTTCTTTTCAGTTGTTTAACTGGATCTTGAGGGTTTGGTTTAGCTTGATGTTTGAAGAATGGACGTCCTGTCTGAGAGGTCGCCCACTGGTTTAGCCATTCTTGCCTATAATTGTTTCTCAGGATCTGTTGGCAGGTTTGCAGTGTGGTACTTTATGGGAACTGGGGCAGTGCTGCTCCAGTTTTTGATAGTTTATCGGCTTTTTCATTTCCTGGGACTCCGACATGCCCAGGGATCCACTGGAGTGTAACTTCGACGCAATAGGAAGTGAACAGCTGGTCAATTAATCTGCAAATGTTATTAACATCAGTAGACATTTTGCTTTCTAGGGCTTGAAGTGCTGATTTTGAATCTGAGAATATAACGATATCCTCAGGTGGAGTGATGCCACTTTCAAAGTCTGTAATTATCCGGCACAATGCTTTTTCTAGTGCTGTTATTTCTGCATCATAGCTGGAGCAGATTTCTCCGCAAGGACCCCACGTCATAAAAAGCTGGGCTTATTATTGTGAAATCTCTAACACTTCACTCCCCTACGACCGTTTCTTCTTTGAGTACCTTTATATATATTTTTTCTTAAATTATTCATTATTCACAGGCCTCGGGTTTCACTCTTTCTCTTCAGATCTCAAACGCATAGTCTCGTTGATGAGTTTAACGCACGCCCTTTTCTCTAAAACCGAGGTGAACCAGTGTTCGCTCAGTTGGCCTGAAAAGTATGTGCATGCTGGTTTGATGCGTTGTAATCTACTGAAGGAAGCTCGGACGATTATAACTGTTGTTGCCTATTCACCAAAAAATTATGCACGGACACGTAGTACCCTAATTTAGGCAATGAAGGCAGAACTTCTTTTTGCGAGCCCAATTTTGAATTGGGACAGAAACATTACTTCGACTTATCCGAATATTCGAGTTATCAGAATTCGACTTAACCGGAGCTTTTAACAAAGGCATAGAAGACATTTGGCCGGAACCTTCAGGAATGCTTTTACTTAAGCGAAATTCGATGTGTGTGTATATGTATATAGTGGGAGCCGCGCTGGTGTAATGGCTACAACGTTGTACTGGCGACCAGGTGTTCATGGTTCAAACCCGGCCGTCGGCGTTTGAAGAAATGTTTACGACCGGAAATTTGACTGAATAATCTGAACGGCTCCTGCACATAAATCCCGTGTGGATGGGAAGGAGCGAAGCTCCTGACCGGGTTGGAAGGAGAGTCCACTGACCCCCCAGCCTCGCAATGACATGTCAATGGGCCGAAAGAGCTGGAAAGCTCGAGTGCCGCTGGTTATAGAAAAAAAAAAAAATATATATATATAGTTACAGTAAAATAAAACGTATTACTAGACTGGTGAGCAGCAACAGAAGAATCATAACTGTCAAAGTATGCGAGGTACAGTCGAAATTTATACCGCTGTTTATAGATACCAAGCACGCGCAGCATCACGTGTTTTCTATGACGACTAGAGATACGTTTAAACATACCCAACCATAGAGGGCACTAGACACACACAGTTTCTTTTAACACTAGGATATCGTCTGCTATTATTTCTCTGACTGAGAAATAATAACTGTCAGTACTTTTTTGGTATTTAGATTTCAAGTTTTGAACGTCTTAACGAATGTGAAATGATTGGGAATGGGGAGGTACTACCAGACAAGAAACACCTCGTTGTTTTTTGCCTAAACTTATACTCTATCACACACATACACACGCACATACGCACGCACCTACGCACGCGCACACACACACATATCGTCCGTGAAGATCCTGAACTTTGATGCTGGGGTTAAAAAAAAAACACATGATTATTGTGTTCTACCAGACATGATGCAATATGCAACCGAGGAAGGCAATGCAAAATGTTAGCAACCCCTTCATGTAAAATATTTGCTACAGAAACAACCATTGCAACAGTTTATAAACAGGGCCGTCTTAACAGCATTGTAGGCCCTGGGGCAAAGCAATGCACTGGGTCCCTACCAGTCCTACCCACCCACGGGAATAAAAATGATGTCTTATGAACACTGCACAGTGTGCCCATGCCTTAAGACGGCACTGCTTATAAAGAGCTTCGGCGCTAACTTCCATCATAGAGGCTAACTGCTATGGGTGGTTTTATGATTCCCTAAGCACAAGAATAAATAAATAAATAAATAAATAAATAAATAAATAAATAAATATATATATATATATATATATATATATATATATATATATATATATATATATATATATATATATATATATATATATATATATATATATATATATATATATATATATATATATATATATATATATATATATATATATATATATATATATATATATATATATATATATATATATATATACACACACACACATACATTTGTGACGAAATCAGTCGTGCTGTTTTATAACTCTCATTGACTCCGGCAGTATCTCTTCACTTCTTGATTTCTCTCATTCATCATCCTATTATTTAGCATATTTATTGCCCTTACATTCTTTTGCTGTGACCACTCCTCAGACATATTTACGTTCCGCTAGGTGAACTATGGTATTATCGTAACAATACCCGGTCATTCTGCCATCAATGGTACCTATACCTTGTAGCGGTATGGCAGCTTGTGTACCCTGACAATCCCCAGAGCTATGCCAGTGGGAGTTTTACTCCTGGTAGGTTCAACCATGCTGGACTGGTCTGCGTGGGTAGGGGTCAGACAAAAGCTGGTACCCTGGTCCTCCAGGTTGGGGGTTTTAGCACAGGGCCGACACCCCTGTCTGTGTAAAAAATCACACACGTTACGGAAACAGCAATAAATGGAAATACTTTGATGCGGGACGGACATCCGGAGTCTTAGGCTCGTATGACTGACAGTGGTGAAGCCGAAAGGAAGCCACTGGCATGAAAACGGATGCCCAGACCGCAAAACACAAAACCAGAATTGGTTTTTGGAATGTCAGAACTATGAACGAGGCAGGAAAGCTGAGACAGATTACAGCAGAGATGAGGAACTACAAACTACATATCCTGGGAATAAGCGAGAGCAGATGGACAGGGATGGGGAGAATAAAAACAGCTACAGGGGAAACAGTACTTTATTCTGGTAGAGAGGACGGTCAGCACAACGAAGGTGTAGCCATTATCCTTAAGAAAGGAATGGAAAGGTCTCTACTGGAATGGAAACCCATTAACAACAGACTAATAAGAGCAAGACTGAGAGGGAGATTCACCAACACCACAATTATACAATGTTATGCACCAACAAATGACAGCGACGAAGAGATCAAGGACGAGTTCTATCAACGGGTACAAAAGGAAATGGAAACTGTACCCAGGTACGATCTTATTATAGTAATGGGAGACCTAAATGCGAAAGTTGGAACACACAATAATTATAACGAAAGAGTAATGGGGAAATGCGGCAGTGGAACAGTAAATGAGAATGGGGACAAATTAATAAGCTTCTGCAGTATTAACAACCTGGTCATCGGAGGAACACTTTTTCAACACAAAGAAGTGCACAAGTTAACATGGGAATCACCAAACGGACGAGACAAAAACCAGATAGATCACATAATGATCAATGGCAGATGGAGACATGCACTACAAGACGTGAAAGTAAGAAGAGGCGCAGATGTGGGAAGTGATCATCACCTAGTAGTAGCAAGACTGAAGGTGAAACTCAGAGCTGCTGGACCAGTTGCAGTCAAACAGAAAAGATACAACATCACGAAACTTAAGGACCCCCTCACCAGAAAAGCGTTTGTGGTCGACGTAAAGAGACGATATCTGATTACCAAAAGCCAGGAAAGAACAGAGACCGACGATGTGGACCAGAAATTCAACACCATCTCAACAATATATAAAGAAAGCAGCAAGTCATGCTTGGGATTCCAGGAAAGAAAGAGCCAAGACTGGATAACACCAGAAACGCTAAACACCATAGCGAAGAGAAAGGAAATGAAAAGGAAGAAAACAGAAGCTAAGTCTCCCAGGTTAAAGGCAATATATAGTGAACAGTACAGTCAGCTGGACAAGGAAGTAAAACGTCAAACCCGTGCTAACAAAAGGACATTTCTGGATGACCTTGCAAGACAGGCAGAAGAGGCAGCACTGAGAAATGAACAAAGCACAGTTTATAAAATAACTAAAGCTATCAGTGGAAAACGAGGTGCAAACAACATAACGTTAGTAAGAGACAAGCAAGGAAATCTCATCACCACAGCACAGGGGCAGGAAACAAGGTGGGCAGAGCACTTCAGAGAAACACTGAATAAGGAACCACCAGAGACTCAGCTGAATGTTCCTGAGGCTGAAAGTGACTTAGACGTAAATACAGACATTCCACGAAAAGAAGAAATTATCACAGCTATTAAAGGGCTAAAAAATGGAAAAGCGCCTGGTCACGACAATCTGAATGCTGAGCTATTCAAGACAGACCCTGAACTAGCAGCAGAACTATTAGAACCACTATTTGCACAAGTCTGGGAAACTGAGACAACACCAACAGAGTGGAGTAAAGGAACAATTGTCAAATTGCCCAAGACGGGCGACCTTGCAGACTGCAACAACTGGAGAGGAATTACCCTCCTCTCAGTTCCCAGCAAAATACTAGGCAGGATAATCATCCAGAGAATTTCAAAAGCAGTTGACCATAAACTGAGGAAAGAACAAGCGGGCTTCAGAAAGAACAGAAGATGTGCAGATCATATATTTGCCCTCAGGAACATTATAGAGCAGTGCTCAGAATGGCAGAGACAGCTGTACATTAACTTTGTTGATTTTGAAAAGGCTTTCGACAGCATACACAGGGACAGCCTATGGAAAATTCTGAGGGCTTATGGAATTCCCAGCCGCATTGTTTCCATTATAAAAAAGCCTCTATTCTAACTTTACGTGCAGTGTTGGATCGAGTAATGTAACTTTCGAAGTGAAAACAGGAGTACGACAGGGATGCCCCTTATCAACAACATTATTTTTGACAGTCATAGATTGGGTGATGCGCCAGACAACAGAGGGCAGTCCAAGAGGAATTAGATGGACAACGTTTTCTACACTGGAAGATTTGGAATATGCAGATGACATTGCACTGCTCGCGCATTCACACCAACACATTCAAGACAAAACTGATAGACTGAATAAGTATGGCCAGCAGGTTGGCCTGAACATCAATCTGAAGAAGACAGAGGTCATGACACTAAATGTGGGCAATCCTGAGCCAATAACAGTAAGGAACCAGAAGTTAGAACAGACAGACACATTTACTTACCTAGGAAGCATAGTAACACCTGACGGCGGAACAAGCAAGGACATTAACAACAGAATGAATAAAGCGAGAACAGCCTTTGCTATTCTCAACAACATTTGGAAGTCTTCCCAGTACAGCACTGATGCGTGATGCCATATGATGATGGATGGTATCCGCATGTCTGGTTTTGTGTGGTGTGCAGATGTGTTCAGTCAAAACAATGTTCATACAAAAATAACAGGGCAATCCACATAGGACGTCAGTAAACTCACGACGTATAAAGTCAATGATTCTTGTAACAGCCGTTGACGTTTTTCTTCATTATTTATTGTGGACGCCACAGTGACAAAATGGTTACGCGAATATGTAGGCACATCAAACAGTCATTATCACAGCAACATTCAATACAGCAATAGACGGTAGACAGCATTACAATGATGAGTCAGATGCATGTTATATTTCAAAGTGCTGTAAATGTAGTCAGGTGGAAAACTCCATCCTTTTCTATAACAGCCAGGAGATAACCAGATGTATGAGATCAGTTCACTCTCCTTAGTTTGACTTCAGCAAGACAGACACGTCTGCCGAAGTATAAATAATGTCCTCAAAAATATCCTCTAGATAATAAAGGTTTTCCAAACCTAGTTCATTTAACAAAGTAGCAAGTAATGGTCCTTGGTACCTGCATCAACCGATGCAGTACAATACAGCGACATGTGAGCTAGGAAAACATCTCGTGACGACGACTTTCGAAGACAGGCTATGAACCAGAAATCGTTCACGACCAAAAATCGATAGAGTTAATGAAAATGTTAATTTACCTTGCCTTCCGGAAATACACAGAAATATTATGCCTCCGGCATGTGCAAATACACTAGAGGTATTATCTCGAATAAACGAAATATCCATAAGAGGACTCTCACATTCCTGACAGAACAAAAAAATAGCGGAGATCCCCTCTTCAACGAGGCATCTCTTTCGCCATTCCAAATCGCTCACTCCACTAGTGGTGGGCGGAAACCGATCGACCAAGCAGCAAGACAAGTCATGCGCAGTCCAGCGCAAAATGACCACAGCTCAAACTTAACTGCATTCGATACCAACGCGAGAAGGCAAATGCTTACCGAGAAAAGTGACTATAAATTTCAAGCAGTTGTTGCCCTTGCGTTATAAAATAGATATTGTAATAAAATGATGTTGCGAGAATTTATCACGCAACATATCACCACCTCCTCCCGATAAAAAAAAAATGTGGAACATATTTTTTTTTAAATATGAAAGAGCATGCGATAAGCGGCTCAAAACGCACGAATTATGCGCTGATAATTAACTAAATTGCCAAACAATAGGCTAATTATAGAGTGTCTGGTGAGGATATACCTCAACAGAAAAATAAATATGTCTCAAAAAATATTCACATCGGGGAGGTGTCACCAACACACATCACGTTAGCATGTAAACACAATATACGTATGCAAGTTACCATAATCATCATTAAACAGCATACTCTAATATTGTCTTTAAAAATGGATGTACAAATCTGATAGGAAAATTTAAATAGTACATTATTTGACATGTAATGACATAAGTACATAGTAAAGTTAAACTACATGACGATCCAGGACATATGCTCTGGTATTCCGAGGGTAAGTACACAATCTAGAACTCGTCATGCTTGATACTAGTAAGGTAAGTCCTCAGCTCAACAATGACATTCTGAGAAAGTACAAGCAATATAATGCTAATTAATAACTAATATGCTTCATAAGGTACAATACATTATTAATAATTGTGGCTGTTTAGTAAACTAACGGCCCTTATATTAACTACTCAGTCCTCCTCTATCATCTTAAAAAAACGAACAGAAGAAGATGACAACAAAGCACGATAGTGTGTACATATAAAGTAAGTACAGATGTGCTAATCTATTGTAGAAATATAGGTGTGTTATGACTCTGTAATATATGGAAATATAGGACAGAAGTATTAGTTGGAGTCATGTGGGCATCTAGACAAAATGTCAGCCATCACATTATCCGCACCACGGATAGCTCGTACCGTGAAGTGAAAAGGTTGAAGAGCTATAGCATATCGAGTGGATCTCGAACTCTTCAAATTCTTAGTCTGAATAGCTGTAAGAGCTTTCTGATCAGTCTCTAGAATGAAATGTGCGCCCAGGAGGAATCTTTGTAGTTTTAGAATTGACCAAACCATCGCTAACAACTCACGGTCTAAAACCGAGTAGTTCCTCTCTGCCGCATTTAGTTTTCTAGAAATGTACATAACAGGATGCAGAGTATTTGCATATTCTTGCATCAGTGCTGCTCCAATCCCTGTGGATGAAGCATCACTCCGAAGAACAAAAGTCCTATCAAGAGTAGGTAATCTTAAGATGGGAGGAGAAGAAAATATATTCTTGATTTGGTCTAGTGAAGATTGGCATTCTTCAGACCAACGGACCAGATTAGGCGAACCTTTCTTCAACAATGTTGATAGAGGTGCCTGATGCGTGATGCCATATGATGATGGATGGCATCCGCATGTCTGGTTTTGTGTAGTGTGTAGATGTGTTCAGTCAAAACAATGTTCATGCAACAATAACAGGGCAATCCACATAGGACGTCAGTAAACTCACGACGTATAAAGTCAATGAGTCTTGAAACAGCCGTTGACGTTTTTCTTCATTATTTATTGTGGACGCCACAGTGACAAAATGGTTACGCAAATGTGTAGGCACATCAAACAGTCATTATCACAGCAACATTCAATACAGCAATAGACGGTAGACAGCATTACAATGATGAGTCAGATGCATGTTATATTTCATAGTGCTGTAAATGTAGTCAGGTGGAAAACTCCATCCTTTTCTATAACAGCCAGGAGATAACCAGATGTATGAGATCAGTTCACTCTCCTTAGTTTGACTTCAGCAAGACAGACACGTCTGCCGAAGTATAAATAATGTCCTCAAGAATATCCTCTAGATAATAAAGGTTTTCTAAACCTCGTTCATTTAACCAAGTAGCAAGTAATGGTCCTTGGTACCTGCATCAACCGATGCAGTACAATGCAGCGACATGTGAGCTGGGAAAGAACATCTCGTGACGACGACTTTCGGAGACAGGCTATGAATCGAAATCGCTCACGACCCAAAATCGATAGAGTTAATGAAAAAGTCAATTTACCTTGCTTTCATGAAATACACAGAAATATCACGCCTCCCGACATGTGGGAAAACACTAGAGGTATTATCTCGAATAAACGAAATATCCATAAGAGGACTACACATCCCTGACAGAACAAAAAAAAAGCGGAGATCCCCTCTTCAACGAGGCATCTCTTTCGCCATTCCAAATCGCTCACTCCCACTAGTGGTGGGCGGAAACCGATCGACAAAACAACAAGACAAGTCATGCGCAGTCCAGCGCAAAAATGACCACAGCTCAAAAGTTAACTGCATTCGATACTAACGCGAGAAGACAAATGCTTACCGAGAAAAGTGACTATAGATTTCAAGCAGTTGTTGCCCTTGCGTTATAAAACAGATATTGAAATAAAACGATGTTGCGAGAATTTATCACGCAACATATCACCACCTCCTCCCGATAAAAAAAAAAAATGTGGAACATATTTTTTTTTTCAATATCAAAGAGCAAGCGATAAGCGGCTCAAAACGCACGAATTATGCGCTGATAATTAATTAAATTGCCAAACAATAGGCTAATTATAGAGTGTCTGGTGAGGATATACCTCAACAGAAAAATAAACATGTCTCAAAAAATATTCACATCGGGGAGGTGTCACCAACACACATCACGTTAGCATGTAAACACAATATACGTATGCAAGTTACTATAATCATCATTAAACAGCATACTCTAATATTGTCTTTAAAAATGGATGTACAAATCTGATAGGAAAATTTAAATAGTACATTCTTTGACATGTAATGACATAAGTACATAGTAAAGTTAAACTACATGACGATCCAGGACATATGCTCTGGTATTCCGAGGGTAAGTACACAATCTAGAACTCGTAAGGTAAGTCCTCAGCTCAACAATGACATTCTGAGAAAGTACAAGCAATATAATGCTAATTAATAACTAATATGCTTCATAAGGTACAATACATTATTAATAATTGTGGCTGTTTAGTAAACTAACGGCCCTTATATTAACTACTCAGTCCTCCTCTATCATTTTAAAAAACGAACAGAAGAAGATGACAACAAAGCACGATAGTGTGTACATATAAAGTAAGTACAGATGTGCTAATCTATTGTAGAAATATAGGTGTGTTATGACTCTGTAATATATAGAAATATAGGACAGAAGTATTAGTTGGAGTCATGTGGGCATCTAGACAAAATGTCAGCCATCACATTATCCGCACCACGGATAGCTCGTACCGTGAAGTGAAAAGGTTGAAGAGCTATAGCATATCGAGTGGATCTCGAACTCTTCAAATTCTTAGTCTGAATAGCTGTAAGAGCTTTCTGATCAGTCTCTAGAATGAAATGTGCGCCCAGGAGGAATCTTTGTAGCTTTAGAATTGACCAAACCATCGCTAACAACTCACGGTCTAAAACCGAGTAGTTCCTCTCTGCCGCATTTAGTTTTCTAGAAATGTACATAACAGGATGCAGAGTATTTGCATATTCTTGCATCAGTGCTGCTCCAATCCCAGTGGATGAAGCATCACTCCGAAGAACAAAAGTCCTATCAAGAGTAGGTAATCTTTAGATGGGAGGAGAAGAAAATATATTCTTGATTTGGTCTAGTGAAGATTGGCATTCTTCAGACCAACGGACCAGATTAGGCGAACCTTTCTTCAACAATGTTGAGAGAGGTGCCATGATCGAAGATAAATTTGGAATAAATCTCCCATAAAATTGAATTAAACCTAAGAGACTCCTAACTTGTTTCTTCGTTTTAGGAACAGAGATGTTCAGTATTTTGGAAGTATTGTGGTCTTCTGTCTTCAAGAGACCATGACCAACACGATGACCCAGGAAAGAGATTTCACCAAAACCAACAAAAGCTTTAGAAGGTTTTGCTGTCAAATTATTCTCACGTAGAGTGGACAGTAAGTCATATAACCCTAAATAGTGATCTTCCCAGGTATCACTGAAGAGACAGATGTCATCTAAGTATGCGATGACATCCGAACGATGTGACAGAATTCGACGCATCATGCGAACGAAAGTGGCAGGGGCGTTCATGAGACCAAAAGGCATAACATTCCATTGAAATAGACCCCTAGGTGTAGAAAAAGCAGTAAGAGGTTTGGCATGCTCTGCTAAAGGCACTTGCCAATAACCTTTAGACAAGTCAAGTTTAGTGAAGAATCTAGAATTAGAAAGTCTAATCAGTAGATCTTCTAACAAAGGCATCGGTTCAGCGTCGAACTTTGTGACCTGATTCAATTTGCGATAATCAACGCAAATTCGTATGTTCTTATCCTTCTTCCGGACAATAACCATGGAAGAAGAATATGGTGAAGTCGATGGTTCAATTATATTTAATTGAATCATTTCATCCAATTCCTTTTCCACTTGCGACTGAAAGTGTATAGGAATAGGATACGGCCTAACCCTAATTGGATTATTGTCGGTCAGAATTATGTCATGTTCTATGACATCTGTGTGTCCAGGAATGTCAGTGAGAACATCCTGAAATGTTTGTAACATCGACGAGACTTGTCGATGTTCGTCACCAGAAAGATTAGGAGAAACAGAAACGTTTTTTCAAGATTCCGTAGAATGTAATGGAACCACTGGAAGGGGAAGGTTGACATCAGAGAAGGTAGCTTCCTCATCCTGAATGACAGACAGGGATGAATAATGACCGTGAGGTGCAGGAGCATCATCCGTTGCCTGGAAAATAGGCAGCAAATAGTCCGGACGTTCGTGAAATTCCGAAAGCATGTTTATGTGGAAAGTTTTATGCTTTCCATCAATATCGACCACATAGTCAACATCGGAAATCCGAGAGACTATTGCATACGGACCTTTCCATGCAATAAGAAGTCTATTTTCCCTACTGGGGGAGTAGGACGAATGCTTTGTCACCTGGACAAAGTTGTCGTAGACATCTATTCTTGTTAGCAAACTGCCTTGCCTTCTCTTTAGCAATTTCTGATGAAGCAGTTGCTAGCTTACATGCCTCAATGATCTTTTGTCTAAGAGCAATGACATACTCATATGAGGATTGAGTTTCATCGCTAATATCATCGGCAGTGATGAGATCGTGTAATAAAGACATAGGGCCGCGTGGACGCGCGCCAAAGACAAGTTCGAAGGGAGAAAATCCTGTGTGTTCATTAGGGACTTCTCTATAGGCAAAGAGAGCCGCGGGTAAAACCCTGTCCCAATCTTGAGGATGATCTTCAGTTATCTTACCAAGCAAAGTCTTGAGCGTTCTATTCAGACGCTCAACTAACCCATTAGACATAGGATGGTAGATACTACTGAGAGATCGTTCAATATGTAAGGTAGACATTACCTGTGACATAGTGTCAGATATGAGTTGAGTGCCATGGTCTGACAATATTTCTCTGGGGAACCCCAAGCGAGAAAATATCAACCAAAGAGCATCTGCGATATCTGTAGTAGATATGCTCTTAAGAGGAATAGCCTCTGGCCAACGTGTGCACATATCGACACATGTAAGGATAAACTGATGTCCTCTGGCCGACTTGACCTTAAAAGGGCCAATAATATCTATGGCCATTTTCTGAAACGGCCGAATAGGAATGTCAGCAGCCTGGATAGGCGCAGCATGTCGTGGTCCTCTAGATTTGACCTCCTGACATACCTTGCATGATCGGCAGTAAATACGAATGTCCTTATTGACAAAAGGCCAAAAGAAAGCCGCAAGGACTCTCGACTTCGTACGGGCAAAACCCATATGTCCAGCACATTGCGAGTCATGAGCATGTTGTAATATTTGGACTCTCATGCTCTTGGGAACAAGAATTTGCGAATGTGCCGACGTAGTCGAATCTTGTACCATACGTACAAGTACGCCGTTTCTCATTGCAATCCAAGATTTTCTATTTGTATCCTGATTCGGATCACCTTTCTTCGCAAGAACGAAGAATTTTTTTAAAGAAGGATCTTCTTCTTGCAATTTTATGAAAGAGTCACGAGTAATTACTAAGTGACTATCTTGGCTATCAACTTCATTATCACTATTCAGTGAAGTTTCGGGTGTTTGTAGAGCTTGTGCTCTTGTAACTACTGCATTTGTAGCTTGCATGTTATTATCTTCCCAAGCAGCAATCTGCTGTGGGGTACACTCCCTAACTCCGTGAATACGACCAATAATAAGGTCCGCAATAGGATTAGGTAAGAGACAAGCATGCACATCTCCAGTAAAGAAAGGAGTGGCAATGCGAATTACAGCAGTAGGATATTTTTCTAGAGTGCCGCCAAATGTGACACATTTAATAACCCTTCCTGTAGCACAAGATGGATCTACAAGCGATTGTCTAACACCAATAGTGGTGCATCCGGAATCGAAAAGTAGTGAGACCGGAGTATCATTAACAAGACCCTTATGTAGAATTAAAGAACCCCTCCCGTCATGCGCAACAGCAGCAGGAAGAGCGGGAAGTGGGTGACCACAACTCAAAGTAGTTATGGTACCCGGTTCGAATAAAGTACTGCATTGGGGGCATTTGTTTGCTCTCTCAAAGTCAAAAGCAGAACTAGTGACAGCGTCAAAGTTTTTACTATCAACAACATGATTACAGGCTCCCTCAGTTTCCTGTTGTACAGCATTAGCCTGCTGATATCTCTTTTTTTGTGTTGAGATCTACCCCGACTATTATTACCTCTGAAGTTATCAGAGTTATTATTATCTCTGCAGTTATTATTGTCTCTATTGTAATTGTTATACTGGTTCGAATTCCAGTTTCCACGATTACTATCATGTTCACATTGATGCGAACATCTATTTGTTTGGTTCTGAGGTCTTCGGCAGGAATAACCTCTATTACCATATCCTCTTTTGAAATGCCTATAATTATTAGGGTGATAGTAACGAGTACTATCAGGTTGTCTCCAATTCTTCGAAGATGAATCACCATGAAATTGATTTCCATGATTTTGACAGAAATTACCGCTACTCTTTCTATCAAAATTTTGTTGGAATCTACGAGCAAAGTTTTGGCCATACGGAGCTGCCGAAGCAACTGGTAAACCTTCTTTCACCTTAGAGTTACCCATGGTTATGTGTGGGTGCGCAGTTACGTATTGGCAACAGAAATCTTCCATTTCTTTTATTGTTTTAGGTTTACGTTCATGAAGGAAAGCAAGGAAAGACTCATTGACAGACGACATGACTTTGTCTCTAAGTATTAAGTCCATAAGTCCTTCATAAGTTTTTTCCGTCTTAGATAGTTCAACCCATCGTGAGAAAGTAATGCGTATTCTTGCAATAAACTCGGAGAATTCAACTCCATTTTCAGGTAACATGTTTTTTAAATTGTAGACGATAGCCGTCTTCGTTAAGCTGATATTTCTTTAACAAAGCGGCCCTGACAACCTCATAATTGTTCTTGTCAGGTTCATCCACCATATTTAATATACTTAGAGCTTTACCTGTCAGTATCCCTGATAACTGATAAACATATTTTGCTTTGTCTATGTTATGAGCTGTACATGCTTGTTCAAATCTGTCCAGATAGAACATTATGTCATCACTGGAAGGACTAAATGTTGGTAACTTAATATTAAAAGTATCATTATTAGCCTTCCCAGAAGATGAACCCTTGTTTGAATCATTACCATTACTCATGCTCGTCAATTTCAATTTCTCCAACTCTAAAGCTAAGAGTTTTTCTTCATGTTCCATTTTTGCTTTCCTCTCATCAGACTCTCTTTGTAACTTCCTTTCTTCAGCTTGAGCCTGCATTTGAAGTCTTTCATTTTCAGCTTCTTTTTCAAGTCTTTTATTTTCAGCTTCTTTTTCAAGTCTTTTATTTTCAGCTTCTTTTTCAAGTCTTTTATTTTCAGCTTCTTTTTCAAGTCTTTTATTCTCAGCTTCTTTTTCAAGTCTTTTATTCTCAGCCTCTAGCTGTAGCTTTCTTTCCTCAGCTTCTGATTCCCTTTTTTGTTTTTCCATTTCCATTTGGAATCTCTTTTCATCCACCTGCATCTGCAGTTTCTTTTGTTCAGCTTCCATATGCAGTTTCTTTTGTTCAGCTTCCATTGCTTTATCATATCGAGCAGTTGCAAATTCTTCTAACTTATCACCAGTCTTCCCAAGCAATTTACCCTGCTCAATAAAGTGCTCAAATGTAGACATGTTGTCTAACATATGAGTCCAAAACCTGAAATAATTAACTAATTTATTTCAAACCTAAGTGTAACAAGTCTTAATTAAGCACTTGTATATTCACATCACATTATATTATCCCAGTCTCTGTGGGAAACAAGTCTCCAATCAAAGAACTTGTATATGAAATATCAGCACTCAAATCTTGATCATAAGTGCACTTCTCATTCAATAGTGCACGACACTATTCATCATTCATTTATCATCAGTATAGTAGTAACAGTGCATTAGCATAGCCCATTAACTAATTACTATAACTGTAAACAATGACTATGTAAACACATGCAGAATGTAAACATTGAAAATGTAAACAATACAAACAATGTAAACAATAACAATGTAAACAATAACAAAGATCAGCAACAATACAAAAACTTTCGCAGAAATCAACTAAAAATAAAGCAGAAATTAATGAAATATCACAAAAAATGTGACGATATCTGCGATAGAATTAAACAAAATACATGACACCACAGTGTATAAACAAAAATGTTGTATGAAACTAAATTATAGACAAGAGTAGGCTAACAAATACAAACAAATCACAACAAAACTAAAGAATGTGAAATAATAACGAAAACAATATTAAAACATGTCATCACAGCTAACATAAATAGCAACAGAAGTCGCTTAGCAAATTCCAGTATCGGAAATTTGCAAACCCTACAGAAAACGCTCACAATAGACGACCTCTATGACGTGGCATAATCTAACGGAGACACCACCCAACCGAGAACCCGCTGAAATATAAACATATAAATATACAAATAACATATAGACATATAATATATAGAATGAGATGATACACAGAAGACTCAGCAGAAGTATAAGGGCACAGTTTACATACAAACAGGCCACTTAACTTAAAGGCTTCCAATCGTAGAACAGCAGAAAAACGGATGTCAATCAACGTCCTAAAGAGCGAAGCTCCAACGATGATGGCACATCTGAACTGCTTCCACTGCTAACACGATGGTACAAGAGCTTCTGAAATACTGTGTGTTGAGTTGTTTCGGCACTTGACCTTCTAATCCAAAAGTAAGTTGATGGAAATCGGTACTTGGCCTTCTTCAGAAAACAACCCGTTTCAACCGGCACTTGACCTTCTCAAAAAACGACAGCACTGGAACCTTGACAGCAGCAACTTGCTTGACTTGCGTAAAAGATAACAGCAGTCCGAGTTATCCGGCAACATGTAACAACGCCGGGTACTGTCAAATTCTTGTTTCCGTCAAAAGTTGAAATTTTGACTTTTACCGGGCAACGCCGAGTACTTTGAAAATTTTGAAGATGTTGACTGTATTGAAGAATGTTAATTTCTTGAAGGATGCTGATGAATTCTTGTTGAAAATGAAGTGGGTAAGGGACCCCGTGTTTGCTAGTACCAGAATCAAACCAGCTTATGGCCACCAAATGATGCGTGATGCCATATGATGATGGATGGCATCCGCATGTCTGGTTTTGTGTAGTGTGTAGATGTGTTCAGTCAAAACAATGTTCATGCAACAATAACAGGGCAATCCACATAGGACGTCAGTAAACTCACGACGTATAAAGTCAATGAGTCTTGAAACAGCCGTTGACGTTTTTCTTCATTATTTATTGTGGACGCCACAGTGACAAAATGGTTACGCAAATGTGTAGGCACATCAAACAGTCATTATCACAGCAACATTCAATACAGCAATAGACGATAGACAGCATTACAATGATGAGTCAGATGCATGTTATATTTCATAGTGCTGTAAATGTAGTCAGGTGGAAAACTCCATCCTTTTCTATAACAGCCAGGAGATAACCAGATGTATGAGATCAGTTCACTCTCCTTAGTTTGACTTCAGCAAGACAGACACGTCTGCCGAAGTATAAATAATGTCCTCAAGAATATCCTCTAGATAATAAAGGTTTTCTAAACCTCGTTCATTTAACCAAGTAGCAAGTAATGGTCCTTGGTACCTGCATCAACCGATGCAGTACAATGCAGCGACATGTGAGCTGGGAAAGAACATCTCGTGACGACGACTTTCGGAGACAGGCTATGAATCGAAATCGCTCACGACCCAAAATCGATAGAGTTAATGAAAAAGTCAATTTACCTTGCTTTCATGAAATACACAGAAATATCACGCCTCCCGACATGTGGGAAAACACTAGAGGTATTATCTCGACTAAACGAAATATCCATAAGAGGACTACACATCCCTGACAGAACAAAAAAAAAAGCGGAGATCCCCTCTTCAACGAGGCATCTCTTTCGCCATTCCAAATCGCTCACTCCCACTAGTGGTGGGCGGAAACCGATCGACAAAACAACAAGACAAGTCATGCGCAGTCCAGCGCAAAAATGACCACAGCTCAAAAGTTAACTGCATTCGATACTAACGCGAGAAGACAAATGCTTACCGAGAAAAGTGACTATAGATTTCAAGCAGTTGTTGCCCTTGCGTTATAAAACAGATATTGAAATAAAACGATGTTGCGAGAATTTATCACGCAACATATCCATGATCGAAGATAAATTTGGAATAAATCTCCCATAAAATTGAATTAAACCTAAGAGACTCCTAACTTGTTTCTTCGTTTTAGGAACAGAGATGTTCAGTATTTTGGAAGTATTGTGGTCTTCTGTCTTCAAGAGACCATGACCAACACGATGACCCAGGAAAGAGATTTCACCAAAACCAACAAAAGCTTTAGAAGGTTTTGCTGTCAAATTATTCTCACGTAGAGTGGACAGTAAGTCATATAACCCTAAATAGTGATCTTCCCAGGTATCACTGAAGAGACAGATGTCATCTAAGTATGCGATGACATCCGAACGATGTGACAGAATTCGACGCATCATGCGAACGAAAGTGGCAGGGGCGTTCATGAGACCAAAAGGCATAACATTCCATTGAAATAGACCCCTAGGTGTAGAAAAAGCAGTAAGAGGTTTGGCATGCTCTGCTAAAGGCACTTGCCAATAACCTTTAGACAAGTCAAGTTTAGTGAAGAATCTAGAATTAGAAAGTCTAATCAGTAGATCTTCTAACAAAGGCATCGGTTCAGCGTCGAACTTTGTGACCTGATTCAATTTGCGATAATCAACGCAAATTCGTATGTTCTTATCCTTCTTCCGGACAATAACCACGGAAGAAGAATATGGTGAAGTCGATGGTTCAATTATATTTAATTGAATCATTTCATCCAATTCCTTTTCCACTTGCGACTGAAAGTGTATAGGAATAGGATACGGCCTAACCCTAATTGGATTATTGTCGGTAAGAATTATGTCATGTTCTATGACATCTGTGTGTCCAGGAATGTCAGTGAGAACATCCTGAAATGTTTGTAACATCGACGAGACTTGTCGATGTTCGTCACCAGAAAGATTAGGAGAAACAGAAACGTTTTTTCCAAGATTCCGTGGAATGTAATGGAACCACTGGAAGGGGAAGGTTGACATCAGAGAAGGTAGCTTCCTCATCCTGAATGACAGACAGGGATGAATAATGACCGTGAGGTGCAGGAGCATCATCCGTTGCCTGGAAAATAGGCAGCAAATAGTCCGGACGTTCGTGAAATTCCGAAAGCATGTTTATGTGGAAAGTTTTATGCTTTCCATCAATATCGACCACATAGTCAACATCGGAAATCCGAGAGACTATTGCATACGGACCTTTCCATGCAATAAGAAGTCTATTTTCCCTACTGGGGAGTAGGACGAATGCTTTGTCACCTGGACAAAGTTGTCGTAGACATCTATTCTTGTTAGCAAACTGCCTTGCCTTCTCTTTAGCAATTTCTGATGAAGCAGTTGCTAGCTTACATGCCTCAATGATCTTTTGTCTAAGAGCAATGACATACTCATATGAGGATTGAGTTTCATCGCTAATATCATCGGCAGTGATGAGATCGTGTAATAAAGACATAGGGCCGCGTGGACGCGCGCCAAAGACAAGTTCGAAGGGAGAAAATCCTGTGTGTTCATTAGGGACTTCTCTATAGGCAAAGAGAGCCGCGGGTAAAACCCTGTCCCGATCTTGAGGATGATCTTCAGTTATCTTACCAAGCAAAGTCTTGAGCGTTCTATTCAGACGCTCAACTAACCCATTAGAGATAGGTTGGTAGATACTACTGAGAGATCGTTCAATATGTAAGGTAGACATTACCTGTGACATAGTGTCAGATATGAGTTGAGTGCCATGGTCTGACAATATTTCTCTGGGGAACCCCAAGCGAGAAAATATCAACCAAAGAGCATCTGCGATATCTGTAGTAGATATGCTCTTAAGAGGAATAGCCTCTGGCCAACGTGTGCACATATCGACACATGTAAGGATAAACTGATGTCCTCTGGCCGACTTGACCTTAAAAGGGCCAATAATATCTATGGCCATTTTCTGAAACGGCCGAATAGGAATGTCAGCAGCCTGGATAGGCGCAGCATGTCGTGGTCCTCTAGATTTGACCTCCTGACATACGTTGCATGATCGGCAGTAAATACGAATGTCCTTATTGACAAAAGGCCAAAAGAAAGCCGCAAGGACTCTCGACTTCGTACGGGCAAAACCCATATGTCCAGCACATTGCGAGTCATGAGCATGTTGTAATATTTGGACTCTCATGCTCTTGGGAACAAGAATTTGCGAATGTGCCGACGTAGTCGAATCTTGTACCATACGTACAAGTACGCCGTTTCTCATTGCAATCCAAGATTTTCTATTTGTATCCTGATTCGGATCACCTTTCTTCGCAAGAACGAAGAATTTTTTTAAAGAAGGATCTTCTTCTTGCAATTTTATGAAAGAGTCACGAGTGATTACTAAGTGACTATCTTGGCTATCAACTTCATTATCACTATTCAGTGAAGTTTCGGGTGTTTGTAGAGCTTGTGCTCTTGTAACTACTGCATTTGTAGCTTGCATGTTATTATCTTCCCAAGCAGCAATCTGCTGTGGGGTACACTCCCTAACTCCGTGAATACGACCAATAATAAGGTCCGCAATAGGATTAGGTAAGAGACAAGCATGCACATCTCCAGTAAAGAAAGGAGTGGCAATGCGAATTACAGCAGTAGGATATTTTTCTAGAGTGCCGCCAAATGTGACACATTTAATAACCCTTCCTGTAGCACAAGATGGATCTACAAGCGATTGTCTAACACCAATAGTGGTGCATCCGGAATCGAAAAGTAGTGAGACCGGAGTATCATTAACAAGACCCTTATGTAGGATTAAAGAACCCCTCCCGTCATGCGCAACAGCAGCAGGAAGAGCGGGAAGTGGGTGACCACAACTCAAAGTAGTTATGGTACCCGGTTCGAATAAAGTACTGCATTGGGGGCATTTGTTTGCTCTCTCAAAGTCAAAAGCAGAACCAGTGACAGCGTCAAAGTTTTTACTATCAACAACATGATTACAGGCTCCCTCAGTTTCCTGTTGTACAGCATTAGCCTGCTGATATCTCTTTTTTTTTGTGTTGAGATCTACCCCGACTATTATTACCTCTGAAGTTATCAAAGTTATTATTATCTCTGCAGTTATTATTGTCTCTATTGTAATTGTTATCCGGGTTCGAATTCCAGTTTCCACGATTACTATCATGTTCACATTGATGCGAACATCTATTTGTTTGGTTCTGAGGTCTTCGGCAGGAATAACCTCTATTACCATATCCTCTTTTGAAATGCCTATAATTATTAGGGTGATAGTACCGAGTACTATCAGGTTGTCTCCAATTCTTCGAAGATGAATCACCATGAAATTGATTTCCATGATTTTGACAGAAATTACCGCTACTCTTTCTATCAAAATTTTGTTGGAATCTACGAGCAAAGTTTTGGCCATACGGAGCTGCCGAAGCAACTGGTAAACCTTCTTTCACCTTAGAGTTACCCATGGTTATGTGTGGGTGCGCAGTTACGTATTGGCAACAGAAATCTTCCATTTCTTTTATTGTTTTAGGTTTACGTTCATGAAGGAAAGCAAGGAAAGACTCATTGACAGACGACATGACTTTGTCTCTAAGTATTAAGTCCATAAGTCCTTCATAAGTTTTTTCCGTCTTAGATAGTTCAACCCATCGTGAGAAAGTAATGCGTATTCTTGCAATAAACTCGGAGAATTCAACTCCATTTTCAGGTAACATGTTTTTAAATTGTAGACGATAGCCGTCTTCGTTAAGCTGATATTTCTTTAACAAAGCGGCCCTGACAACCTCATAATTGTTCTTGTCAGGTTCATCCACCATATTTAATATACTTAGAGCTTTACCTGTCAGTATCCCTGATAACTGATAAACATATTTTGCTTTGTCTATGTTATGAGCTGTACATGCTTGTTCAAATCTGTCCAGATAGAACATTATGTCATCACTGGAAGGACTAAATGTTGGTAACTTAATCTTAAAAGTATCATTATTAGCCTTACCAGAAGATGAACCCTTGTTTGAATCATTACCATTACTCATGCTCGTCAATTTCAATTTTTCCAACTCTAAAGCTAAGACCTTTTCTTCATGTTCCATTTTTGCTTTCTCTTTCCTCTCATCAGACTCTCTCTGTAATCTTCTTTCCTCAGCCTGAGCCTCTTTTTGAAGTCTTTCATTTTCAGCTTCTTTTTCAAGTCTTTTATTTTCAGCCTCTTTTTCAAGTCTTTTATTCTCAGCCTCTTTTTGAAGTCTTTCAGCTTCTAGCTGTAGCTGGAGTTTTCTTTCCTCAGCTTCTGATTCCCTTTTTTGTTTTTCCATTTCCATTTGGAATCTTTTTTCATCCACCTGCATCTGCAGTTTCTTTTGTTCAGCTTCCATATGCAGTTTCTTTTGTTCAGCTTCCATTGCTTTATCATATCGAGCAGTTGCAAATTCTTCTAACTTATCACCAGTCTTGCCAAGCAATTTACCCTGCTCAATAAAGTGCTCAAATGTAGACATGTTGTCTAACATATGAGTCCAAAACCTGAAATAATTAACTAATTTATTTCAAACCTAAGTATAACAAGTCTTAATTAAGCACTTGTATATTCCCATCACATTATATTATCCCAGTCTCTGTGGGAAACAAGTCTCCAATCAAAGAACTTGTATATGAAATATCAACAATCAATTCTTGATCATAAGTGCACTTCTCATTCAATAGTGCACGACACTATTCATCATTCATTTATCATCAGTGTAGTAGTAACAGTGCATTAGCATAGCCCATTAACTAATTACTATAACTGTAAACAATGACTATGTAAACACATGCAGAATGTAAACATTGAAAATGTAAACAATACAAACAATGTAAACAATAACAATGTAAACATTAACAAAGATCAGCAACAATACAAAAACGTTCGCAGAAATCAACTAAAAATAAAGCAGAAATTAATGAAATATCACAAAAAATGTGACGATATCTGCGATAGAATTAAACAAAATACATGACACCACAGTGTATAAACAAAAATGTTGTATGAAACTAAATTATAGACAAGAGTAGGCTAACAAATACAAACAAATCAAAACAAAACTAAAGAATGCGAAATAATAACGAAAACAATATTAAAACATGTCATCACAGCTAACATAAATAGCAACAGAAGTCGCTTAGCAAATTCCAGTATTGGAAATTTGCAAACCTTACAGAAAACGCTCACAATAGACGACCTCTATGACGTGGCATAATCTAACGGAGACACCACCCAACCGAGAACCCGCTGAAATATATAAACATATAAATATACGAATAACATATAAACATATAACATATAGAATGAGATGATACACAGAAGACTCAGCAGAAGTATAAGGGCACAGTTTACATACAAACAGGCCACTTAACTTATAGGCTTCCAATCGTAGAACAGCAGAAAAACGGATGTCAATCAACGTCCTAAAGAGCGAAGCTCCAACGATGATGGCACATCTGAACTGCTTCCACTGCTAACACGATGGTACAAGAGCTTCTGAAATACTGTGTGTTGAGTTGTTTCGGCACTTGACCTTCTAATCCAAAAGTAAGTTGATGGAAATCGGTACTTGGCCTTCTTCAGAAAACAACCCGTTTCAACCGGCACTTGACCTTCACAAAAACGACAGCACTGGAACCTTGACAGCAGCAACTTGCTTGACTTGCGTAAAAGATAACAGCAGTCCGAGTTATCCGGCAACATGCAACAACGCCGGGTACTGTCAAATTCTTGTTTCCGTCAAAAAGTTGAAATTTTGACTTTTACCGGGCAACGCCGAGTACTTTGAAAATTTTGAAGATGTTGACTGTATTGAAGAATGTTAATTTCTTGAAGGATGCTGATGAATTCTTGTTGAAAATGAAGTGGGTAAGGGACCCCGTGTTTGCTGGTACCAGAATCAAACCAGCTTATGGCCACCAAATGATGCGTGATGCCATATGATGATGGATGGTATCCGCATGTCTGGTTTTGTGTGGTGTGCAGATGTGTTCAGTCAAAACAATGTTCATACAAAAATAACAGGGCAATCCACATAGGACGTCAGTAAACTCACGACGTATAAAGTCAATGATTCTTGTAACAGCCGTTGACGTTTTTCTTCATTATTTATTGTGGACGCCACAGTGACAAAATGGTTACGCGAATATGTAGGCACATCAAACAGTCATTATCACAGCAACATTCAATACAGCAATAGACGGTAGACAGCATTACAATGATGAGTCAGATGCATGTTATATTTCAAAGTGCTGTAAATGTAGTCAGGTGGAAAACTCCATCCTTTTCTATAACAGCCAGGAGATAACCAGATGTATGAGATCAGTTCACTCTCCTTAGTTTGACTTCAGCAAGACAGACACGTCTGCCGAAGTATAAATAATGTCCTCAAAAATATCCTCTAGATAATAAAGGTTTTCCGAACCTAGTTCATTTAACAAAGTAGCAAGTAATGGTCCTTGGTACCTGCATCAACCGATGCAGTACAATACAGCGACATGTGAGCTAGGAAAACATCTCGTGACGACGACTTTCGAAGACAGGCTATGAACCAGAAATCGTTCACGACCAAAAATCGATAGAGTTAATGAAAATGTTAATTTACCTTGCCTTCCGGAAATACACAGAAATATTATGCCTCCCGGCATGTGCAAATACACTAGAGGTATTATCTCGAATAAACGAAATATCCATAAGAGGACTCTCACATTCCTGACAGAACAAAAAAATAGCGGAGATCCCCTCTTCAACGAGGCATCTCTTTCGCCATTCCAAATCGCTCACTCCACTAGTGGTGGGCGGAAACCGATCGACCAAGCAGCAAGACAAGTCATGCGCAGTCCAGCGCAAAATGACCACAGCTCAAACTTAACTGCATTCGATACCAACGCGAGAAGGCAAATGCTTACCGAGAAAAGTGACTATAAATTTCAAGCAGTTGTTGCCCTTGCGTTATAAAATAGATATTGTAATAAAATGATGTTGCGAGAATTTATCACGCAACAAGCACAAACACCAAATTAAGACTGTATGAGAGCTGTGTACTTTCTGTGCTTCTCTATGGTGCGGAATGTTGGAGAGTAACAGAGAAGGAAATGTCGAAACTGTCCTCCTTCCACACAATCTGCCTAAGGAAAATTCTCCGAATCTTTTGGCCAAACACCATCAGCAACCAAGAACTACTTATTCGGAGTAACCAGGAGGACATGCACACCATCATAGCTGGCAGACGCTGGAGTTGGGTTGGCCATGTCCTCAGAAGGGACCCTGATACCATCGCAAGAACAGCTATGCTATGGACCCCCGAGGGAAAGCGAAAGAGAGGCCGACCAAAAACAACTTGGCGGAGAACTGTGGAAGCTGAGATGCAAAGAATGAACCACAGTTGGGGCACTGTACGAAGGATGGCCGCCGACCGAGCAAAGTGGAATCAATTTGTTGCTGCCCTACAAGACGCCACCAGGCGTGATGGCCGCTGACTGCTTTGACGGTTGGCGGTTATGGATCAAAGAAGAAAGAAGAAGACCCGGTCATTATCACCGTTCAACAGTAATACGTTTATCGCTTTGAGTCGCCTGCCACCTGTGATAGGAGACGATCCTCGTTAGACACAATATAGTCTCGTACGAGGATGAATAGGAAGCCAATATTGTTTGTCTGAGCGGCCGGCGACCCTTTTGTTTGACTGTCTGGACTTCTGGAGAAGGCACGAAAGCACGGCAATAATGAGATAAATCGTTTCACGGGACCATCCCGATGTAAATTTATTACCGAGAATCTGTCTGGAGAGACAATATTGGCAATAGGTAGCATTTGGGCAGGAAATTAGTCACATATTTGTTTGCGTGCAATCGGAAGCCTTACGAATTATTAGAAAGAGGTCACGCGTTGGAATATTAAATGTAATATTTTAAAAGACGTGGGGGATGTTTTGAAGTGAAAACACCCCAACCTAAATAGTGCAAAAGAGCTTACGATTGGATTGAAGAGAGAGCCGGAATAAACATTGAATTTCATTAGAAAATTCGGCGGAAACACAATCTGTGATGTGAACTGGAAATATAATCTAGCGAAAATCAGAGACACAGAACACAGAGACTGCATCGCACGTAGCAACTCCCAAAAAGCCAGAAAGAGAAGGATCGGACCTAGAATTTCATACTTATAAGTGACAGATCGGAGTATTTGGGAAACTTACAACGAGGAGATTGTATATTCCCAAAACTTTGAGGTAAGTGTAACAATTATTTTACAAATGTAAATGTGACATGTTTTCTTGCTAAGTGGTTATAATTTATGAGGCTGGTGTTACGGTAGATTAATTGGCATTGTCTGCTAGAGGTTAGCAGCATGCGATTTTAGGGGTTACAACGTTTAATGTAATGTAAAAGTATTATTAGCCTAGTGAACGCTGTGACGTTTTCAGCGTTGGTAGTCACGCACGGTGACCAAGTAACGGGACCCTTTCTTGTATGACCGTCAAACGGAGAAGACGTGTCTTTATATTCTTATAGTGTCGGGCATGGAATGCCACACAGTTATATTGTATTTTATTATGGACATGGGTCAGTCCACTGTTATGATGAAGAAAGATGAAGTTACAGGTTAGTAATTGACCAAACCTTGTCGAGATGAATTAACAGCCCATTTTAGTTAATACTAGTGCCAGACGCATAATCTCACTGTCGGTCGTTGGATTTACCAACCACGCGTGCATATAGTTATGTCGTTCTGCCTACAGTAATTCAGATGTATGAGATAAGGACTGATTTGGAAAGGAATCATATACGAAGTATGAACTGCAATTATTATGTATAATTCTTCATGATGACCATGTGTGAACTGTTCGTGTATGGAATTGATATATTAAATTTATATGGACTCAAGGAATGACTTATCAAGTCTCTGAACGTTGGAAGTTGAATATATAATAAGGTTGACAAATATTCTATCCCACCTTCGCGTAATTTACCATCAATAGCACGACACCATAACTGACTAAGAAAGACAAGGGATAAAAATGGAAGTAATTGTAATCACTGAAGAACCCTTTGGTAACACTGGATTTGTAACACTACTAAAAACGCCCCTTGTAACACTGGTGGCCAATGTGGGGAACGAAAAGAAAAAATTTTTTTTTCAAGAGTCACTACGATCTATTTACTTTCAATGAACAATCACGTGATTTCATAAATATGTCGTGGCACACATGACTACGAAAGTTAAATCTGACGTCACAACATCATGCGTACATGCTAACGCTCAAGGGACAAACTCAGCACACTCCAGTTTTGATGAAAAATTCAAGCTCTCAATGAATCTAAAAATGGAAAAGTCGTTATCTGCCAACGAGGAGCAAGCAGTCCTAGACTCTGGTCTAGTCCGTTGGTGAAGATTGCATCGGACGACGGGTTAAAAGCTATAACGGTAATCTGTGACTTTTGTCATTGAGATATAACACAATACTGAGTCCATTTCTTATTTTACTGGCATGTCTAAATATTTTTATATATACGTAAAGTTTGTTCGTCCACTGTATGTCTTTATTGTTGATTAGTGGGAGGTTGGTGCGGCGGTTTGGAATGAATAACATGGCTCTGAGGATGCCGATATTCATTCTGAATGTTCCTTAAGGCCGTTAGTTAATTGCTTTTTAACGAAGAACCCATCGACGACCTTCCGATGATTTTCGTTCGTTCGTAATTGCAATTAATTGACCTTGCATGTTAGATGTCCAGTCTAGTTATAATTGGCGTATTTTAGTGTATTTAGTTCTAATTTTTATTCATTTCTGTAACAATGTTTGTAACCTATCGTGTTTTTTCTGACCTTACTATCATTCAGTTTATATTTTTTGTATAACTGTTAATGAGTCCATGTATACGTCATCATTTTTTGTGTACGTAGGTTAATTCTTTATTCAGTTTGCTCTTTGACCTCTCGTTATTTCCGGTTTACTTTGCTTAATTTATAAATGCATTTTATTTGTGAAAATGTCTTTGTCTTTTTGTAATATTGTTCTGTAATCCTTGGTTAACAAATTGTGTTGTTTGTCTTCATTTCATCCATTTATAAGATAATATTAATACTATAATTTATTCATTAATAAGAGTGTAGGTGAATATGATTAAATTTTTATGAATTTTAAGGAGGAATTAGGGACTTTGCACCAATTTGCAGTGGTGGTCCAAGAAATGGGCAACGCACTTTATAGATGATGATTAAGGCATAATATAATATAATATATATATTTTGATAAAATAATATGACTTCATAGTCTGCCCTGCAGATGATAAGCACATTGGATATTATTTAGTACATTTTTTCAGTACTAAAAGATTAACTTAGCACATATCATTGATTGAATAATATAATTATTGAGGAATAATACCAATAATTGTTAGGTGCATGATAGCAATTCAGCATCATAAATTAATAATGGTATAATACATTGGTCTAATGTAATGAGTATATATTATTTACATATTATTGATATAAATTATTTGATGACAAAATAGTTGTGGGACTTACAACTAATGATATTAAGGAGATTTAGTTGGTTATATTGAGTGACAATACTTTGTTGCATATATGATTTGATTGACTAAGAGAGTCATAGATATATATATTTACCATGCGTACATTAGAGTATTACATGAATATGGCACGTTTTTATTATGGTTTGCAGGGTGAAGATTTGAAAATATCTGCTATGAGATTCTTTATTGTAGATGAATGGGAAGAAAAAGGAAAGGCATATAATGAGGAAGAAATGGGAGTTGAGATAAGGCGTATTGAGGAACTGGAAGAAACTAAAAAGATATTTGCATTAGAGGATAAAAAAAATATGTGTCCATTAGAGGAGAAGAAGGTTGATGAGAAAAGAGAATTCGTAGAAACTGAAGAAAATATGAGAATACTGGAGGAAAAGGGTGTTGGCTACCCAACAGCTGCCTCTGCCCCACACTCATTAGTCAACGGGTTCAAACGACTGTTGGCTATTGCTGTTGAGACAGATTACACATTCAACGAAGCAGAAAGGACCAAGAAGTTCTTAAAGGACTTAAACATGACAGTTTTTGATAAAAATTTAGCAAATCTTGATTTGACTAATCAAGAACTCATGAAAAATGTTGATAATTCTGACGAGAATGGTGTTGATATTGAATTAGATAAGGGTAATACCGTGTTAGTGACTGATGATTATACACATACGGCTCAGAATCATGGGCTGAAATCTGAGGTTTCATTTTGGAGATTAAAGGTTAATGCACAAGAGGTGGTAATTCAGGATATGAAGAGTTCTTACATGGTGTTGGAGAATAAAATGAAAAAAAATTGAACTCGAGAATCATGAATTTAGACGAATTATCAGTCAACATGAAAAATTAACTAATGACAATTTCGCTAAACTCGATACATTGCTCCTTAAAGAGAATAATAGATATTTTGAACTAGAAAAGAGAATGCAAAAGCAGATTAATGCACTTTCAACAAAGCTGAATGCAGTTAATTCATTAGTTATTCATGATGAGGAACAATATAAGCAATTCTGTCTAAACAGGGGAATGAAGACGAAGATTGATATAGGAAAAATGGAAAATGCGAGTGTATCATTTGATGACAATAATATGATAGATAGATGTCATACAGATAATGATAACATTTATGAATTGTGTCTTAGGAAAAAAAGTTGGATGCTGTTGGTTCAGCGGATGAAAGAGTGACTACATTAGAAGCTTTACTCCTGAAGGAAAAAGATAGATATGCAGATTTGGAAAATGAGACACAACAACAAATTTACGATCTTGCTACGGCAGTGAACACATTTGATTCCTTACTAGCTAGTGAGAAGCAGATAACATTTAACTTAGATAAGTTAAATAAGAAGCAGAGGCAGGAGATTACATTCCTGACTTCTGAAAATAATAAACTAAGAATGAGGATTGATTGTCTACTAGACGTACTGGCAGGTAAAAAAATATTGATGAACAATAAAGGGAATAAACGTACTTTACGACATGACTCAAGTACGAAAACTGATACTAAGGTATCAATACACCCAATGGTGATTAGAAGATCATTTCGAGGGAGATATACTGCCAATCCTGAAAATAAATGTTGGCGACAGGATCAGATTACAACTGATCCTAAGAAAACTGTTGACGTTGTCAACATTGACAAAAACATTACGAGGAAGAATAATGGGTTAAAGAATAATGCTGGACTTAAAAGGAACAGGGATAATAAAGTTAACACAAATAATTATGATGAAAAAGTTTTTACTTTGCCCAGCAAAGACATGTCTACGACATGTACGAAACTTAATACCTTTGGTAATAATAGGTGTCATCCTCAGTCCAGTCAGGATGATACGACATCCAATAAAAAGACAATGTCGATGTTAAAAGGGAAGGTTAATTCTTTGACAAAGAATACATACGAGGGAAGGTCAAAAAGTAATGCCTCCTATTTTTTATGTATGTAAATACTGCATCGGTGTGCAATTTGTAAATTTAGCAGGATTCCTCAAACACTCTTCTGCACTGTATAGCATTACCAACCTGTTTCAGTAACAGGTGGCACCACTGTAACAGTTTAAAAATGGCTGCCAAAGACGTTCGGTTAAAACAACGTAATGTCATAGAATTCCTCAATGCTGAAGGCGAGACCATAGCCATCAACCTCCTGCACCGTTACGAAACTGAAGGAGAAGAGTTTTTATCGAATATTGTGACAGGAGATGAGACTTGGCTTCAATTTTTTTTTAACCAGAATCCAAGAGGCAGTCAATGGAATGGCATCACACAACATCGCCGACAAGAGAGAAGTTCAAAAGTTCACCATCTGTAGGGAAAGTTATGGCCTCCGTGTTTTGGGATGAGAAGGGTGTGATTCTTCTCGACTTCTTGGAGCAGGGAAACACGGTGAATGCAGACCGTTACATTGAAACTTTGAAGAAGCTTAGAGGTCGTCTTCGGCGACTTTACCCATTAAAAGATCAGAGAACTGCACTACTGTTGCACGATAATGCCACACCACACACCGCTAAACGCACCATTGATGCGATTGCAGAATTTGGATGGACATTATTACCACATCCCCCTTACAGTCCCGATCTTGCACCTTCTGACTTCCATCTGTTTGGACCACTGAAAGAAGATCTTCGCGGACATCACTTTAACTCTTAGTATACGAGCGGCCTTCTAGAGAGGCCGATGATCGATCCCCGTCAATAGCGAAAATTTATAGCTGAATGCATGTTTAAAACCACTGAACAATTTAGTTACGTGCATGATATAGGGGTTTCATTTCTTCACATTTTGATATATAACACTTTATGTTATCTTTATAAATAAATTATTTATTGCAAAATCTGTAATGGTAGTCATGAAATTAACTCGTATACTAAGTTAAGGACACCGAGACCCTTAAACGCGCCGTACGCCAGTGGTTAAGGAAAAAGGACACAAATTTTTACCGTGCGGGGATACATGCCCTTGTGAGAAGATGGACAAAAACTGTAACAAATAACGGAGACTACATTGAGAAATAAATTTTAGAAGTTCAGACTTGGGGCTACATTTCCATGTGAATTTTATCTGTTTTCTTGCCTATTGAATGAAATAACAAATTACGAGGCATTACTTTTTGACCGTCCCTCGTATTATCATTGTCCACTATTTCGTGACAATGATACTACCTATATTGGGAAAAGTGCGTATTCTCGCACAGTGTTAGTGCGAAATCTGCCACAGGATACTACCTGGCAGGCACTTAGAAATTTCTTTGATTATACAGCAAACGTTAAGTTTGTTCGTCTTCTGCCATCATGCAATGGGCAGAATAGACAGGCGATGGTTACATTTCGTAACAATCGAGACGCTCGTTGGGTAATCGAGCGTGATAATGGTGTTTATTTTCATCACCGTTATCTAAACTTACAATTAGTACCTGATTCTGCGTCACGCAGATAATGGTATACGCTCACACTTTGATCTTATTTCTTGATGACTCAGCATAGTCAGTCATCATTTCTTATCTTTCTTAATCATCTATCCTAATATAGATTGATTTATTGATTTTTTCTTCTCGAAAAACATTTTTGATTCTTAACATCTTTAAATGTGTACACGTTCTCTATCTTATTTGTTTTTACCATGCCTACAAGAGACAGTAAGTTGGTTAAATTTTTCAACTATGCTCAGCCCCATACAGCATAGGTTTATTTGTCATATATCACGGCTGTTTTATCATCGTTGTTAAAAAAAGAATATGCCAGTGAAGGTGACATGGACTGGTAAGTTTAATAGAATATTTCGGTGAATAATTGATATATTTCCACATCCACCTATTTTGAGACTACCTGATGCTTCCAAAAAGTTTATCCTCCTTATAGATGCGAGTAATTACGGCATTGGCGCATGTTTGCTCCAATATCATGACGACGTCCTTCATCAAACACTGTACGTCTCACTCAAACTTAAGCCACCAGAAGTCAAGTACTCCACAGTCGATAGGGAGCTCTTATCTGTCATCTGGGCAATCACAAGAGCCCGAAACTGACCAGATTCGCTGTTCTCCTTCAACCTTTTGACTTCTCAATCGAGTACATCACAGGATCAGATAACGTCTTGGCAGATACTCTGTCTCGAAATCCTACTGATGTCGAGTCCTGAACTATAGTAACGTCGCAGATACTTACTCAAGAGACATAGCATTATCATTGCTGTTCTATATAGACAGAAACAATTGCCTACAATACGTGCATCTGCTTACTAAAGACATATTATATACGAAATGAACGAAATCAATTGACTCTATGTTCGTATTTACGCCAGGACTTTGCTTGATATCCAGTCATGATATCACTATTGGAAACATTTTCGGGCATCAAGTGAAAATAATAGAAAATACTATCAAAGTAACTCAGTATGCGACATGAACTATTGTCAATAACGTCGATACTTATGAACTGAAACACATAAACATTTTGTTTCTAATCGGAATTCACAAGGATCAAGCCTACGGATGGATCATCATATCCAACTTTAATTAATTTTAATTAAGTCGTTAAAATAATGGAAATTAAAATGAAAGGTGAGATAAATATGAAAAAAATGAAATGAACTTTGGAAAAAATGAAAGAAAGAAAAAAATAAAAACTCACATGATTCTTAGATAATGTTATTGTATGTAACTATTATATTATATAGTTAATAATTAGATTGATACATTACATACTACATTATTGTTTAAATTGGTTAATTTAGATAGGTATTAACAACTTAATACTAAACTTAATTATTGTCCAACACACATAACTAAGTTACATTTATACATTACTTTCTTTCTCTACTTTATTCTTTATTTATTTATTTCTCTCTTTAACATATCCTTTCATTTTTCTTACATTAGATTTTCAACAACTTTATTCTTATTACACACTCAATATAATTAATTAGTTTAATTTTAACTCTTTAGATTAGTCTGACGTGACATTTCATTGCGACATATTTTAAGTTAATTAATTATTTAATTAGATATCAACATTAGCCATTCTCTTTTAGTTTATATAAAATTTATGTATAGCATTTATGTATAATATGATCATTAATATATTAGATGACTGTTAGTTAGTCGACATGACCACGACATTTGTTCTAGACAGAACGTCGTAGGCCATATGCCGCATTTTTGTTACATTTTTTGATATTGTTAAATTTTTTCATTCAGATAGGTTTTTAAAAAAAAAATCTATCTAATAGATTTTTTTTCCCCCGGTGGACAGGGAATTGTTACGGTAGATTAATTGGCATTGTCTGCTAGAGGTTAGCAGCATGCGATTTTAGGGGTTACAACGTTTAATGTAATGTAAAAGTATCATTAGCCTAGTGAACGCTGTGACGTTTTCAGCGTTGGTAGTCACGCACGGTGACCAAGTAACGGGACCCTTTCTTGTATGACCGTCAAACGGAGAAGACGTGCCTCGGTCGTTGGATTTACCAACCACGCGTGCATATAGTTATGTCGTTCTGCCTACAGTAATTCAGATGTATGAGACAAGGACTGATTTGGAAAGGAATCATATATGAAGTATGAACTGCAATTATTATGTATAATTCTTCATGATGACCATGTGTGAACTGTTCGTGTATGGAATTGATATATTAAATTTATATGGACTCAAGGAATGACTTATCAAGTCTCTGAACGTTGGAAGGTGAATATATAATAATGTTGACAAATATTCTATCCCACCTTCGCGTAATTTACCATCAATAGCACGACACCATAACTGACTAAGAAAGACAAGGGATAAAAATGGAAGTAATTGTAATCACTGAAGAACCCTTTGGTAACACTGGATTTGTAACACTACTAAAAACGCCCCTTGTAACAGCTGGCAACCTCAATATATGAAACAAGTATATTCATAAACCTCTACAGCAAGCGCTGGTGATTTCTTCTAGCTAGTCGTACGGAAAACCGACAGCAGCGGTGATCCCAGACTCCGAATGGTGCAGGGATGACTGCTGATTACATCACATGTGCCTAAAGTGTATAATATTTTGTGAGAGATATGCATTTTGTTAATTGTAACTCAGGCAACTCATTATTCGCGCTGTCCAGACACATTTTCCCACTTAATACCCAGAGGAGTATGGTGATCTTTAATCATCTTCCCTGAGCTACACTGTGTACTCTGGAATTTAATTCTTCTGAGAGATTAACATTGGTGGTGGACAGCGAGAATGCGCCTGTTAATTGGCAGCCCTCAAATGTACTTAACAGAGGCATTTGTTTTCTATTTTGTCTAAAAAAGTTCGTGGTACAAGACATCTTGTGGTTACAAGCTATCAGACGGTTCGAAGTACTGAAGCTACTACGCCACTCGTGTGAGAGAAGTACACTCATCGACAAGAAGTGACGAAAACCACGGCGACAGGACTCGTGTTAAGTTTTCTTGTAAAAAAGGCGAAACCAACGGAATTTGATAAATCCTAACCTACGTCTCCGTGACGAAAACTTGTATTTACAGCAAAATTCATTATTCCCTCCTTATGTTAAAGACTAATTCATTATTAAATTTGTTACATGTTGTTTTAAAACTAAACAATCATAGTCGATTCAGTTTTTATATGTATGAAAGCGAACGTTTGAGCAAGATTCTTTAAACATACATCTATATATACATGGATATATTTATATCTACAGAGCCATTACTTGTAAGAGGACATTCGCTGAAATAACTCAGCTGCGGGCTTGAACGGGCTAAAAACCATTGCTTAAATCCTTCACAAACGGCGACGGACAGATATAAGTTAACCATTGCTCAGCCCTTTGCCGCATGGTTCTTGACCTCTGAATTATCTTGTGACGACTCCTATTAGGATAGAAGCTTTATTACACTTCTATCTACATCTCTGCCAAGAGTAATCTTGTGAGAAGGTAGCCACTTTCGACGACCCATTTTAGATACTCTTTAGTTTTGGCCACTGTTGGACCACTACTGCAAAGCAGGGGAGGCAATCCGTGACAACATATAAACACAAGCACCACACACAAGCTGTGATTACCATGTGTGGACATCCAACATTCCCATACTGTTTCACCGATCACTACCAAATTTTACATGTGTCCTACTGTGACGGGTTTTTATTGTATCCTTTTACTCCCCCTCTTACCCTCCTACTTTCTCCATTTATTTCTTCATTTTACGCATATAAATCTGCCCCATCGCAGTTCCCTAGATTTGTTGACCTCTGTTCATACTGAAATAGTGTCATTTCACGGCTAATTGACCATCCTTAAGGATTAATTGTAATCGCTTAAACTCTTCGAACCGGAAATATTAAAAAATCGTTCCAATCGTAACGATGACTTTTGAAGTAAAAAAAAAGCACATTTATTTTTTAATTTTGACTTCAAATCAATGTTTTATATTAAGAATACATGTTAACAATTGTATCTGAGCTAAAAATATACGGCTTTCACTTATTTTGACTTTGAAATTACACGCGGAAAAACGTAAACACCCGCATGTGTCCGTCCGCCATTTTGGAAATTTTGAGAACAACTCGTCTTAACATATCGTAATCAAAATGCAGTATGATAGTGATTACAACGTATCTAGTGATGTAGATTCCTGTTCAGAGGACTTGGAAATATCTGATGAGTGGGATGGTGAAAATACAGCTCAGAACAACTAAAATCACCAGCCCTACATGCAAAGGTAATGTTACTTCGTTATCGAAATGATAACAGCTGATTTTGAAAAGCAGTAAAACAGTCGTTTTATTGGGCTATTGTAATTAGTATAGCTACTTTTTTTTTTTAAAGAAACAAATATTTCACCATTCAAACAGTTAACAAAGAACTCATGGCACTAGGAAATAAATATAAAGGGGGTCGGACGTAACCTGTGAATCAGCTGGTTTTTCTGACCTCATTTGCCCTGTGTCTCTGCTTTAAAAAATTATTATTAATATCATATGACTTTATGATTGACAGTATTCCTTTGTACGGAAAATGTAATGTGTGTCAATTTTCCTGTGTACACTATTGTAACTTTGAATTATATTGTTTATCTGTAAAATTTAATTTTAAATTGTTCTTCTTGCAGATGATTTGGTTATGATGGACTTGATGAAGGCCCACCTTCCAAGCCTCCACTCTTTCTGCCTGAGAGGATTCCAGGTCTCCAACTGTCAGAGGTGAGAACCAGAGAAAATACGAAGCAGTTTTTTAGGCCCATTGACTTCTTCAAAATGTATTTCACTGCTGACATTGTTGGTTACCTGTGTCAGTTTACAAATGAATATGCACAGCAGCATGGACCTAACAAGCCTACTGTCTTTACTGGATGGTATGATGTTACTCCAGAGGGGTTTTATCGTTTTTGTGCTTTGCTAATGTATGATGGTCTTGTACCAGCCCCAAGTAATGATCGCCTCTGGTCAAGAAAAAGTCTTTACAATGGACTGTGGGCCAGGGCATTTATGTTTATAAACAGATTCAAAGCAATAATGAGTTTTTAAAAAGTTTCAGACCCAAAGACTGAAGACAAGATAAGCTAAGTAAAATGAGAATGTTATTAACATATATTAGAATGAAGTGCAAAAAGCTATACCAACCTTATCAAAATGTTTCTGTTGATGAAAGTATAGTTAGAAATAAAGGGCGTTATTCTTTTCCACAGTATATTAGAGACAAGCCAACAAAATGGGGGAATGAAGTTATGGGTTCTTGCTGATGCTGTTAGTTGATATACTTCGTACTTATGACTTTGATGTTTATTTAGGTAGGAACACTGCAAATGGACCATTTGGTTTAGCTTATTCTGTAGTTATGAATCTTATGAAATCGTTGGTGAGACAATGATATAGGGTTTATTTTGATAATTTTTATACATCTATTCAGTTACTGAAGGACTTGTTAGGGATTGGAGCTTGTGGCACATTTCTTAGAAACAGAAAGGGGTTTCCAGCTGCACTTTCAAATAAAAAAGGAATTTGAAAAAAAAATAGTATTATAGGTGCAATGAGGTGGGTTAGAGATGAATAATTACTAGCACTGCAGTGGAGAGGTAACAAAACTATAACACTGGTTTCAAGCATTCACAGTGGAAATGGCCATAGATTCGCTAAGCGTAGAAATAATGTTAATGGGAATTTTCGAGAACTTAATGTTAAACAGCCAAATCTTGTAAGGGATTACAATATATACATGAAATGAGTGGACAAGAGTGACCAGCTGATTAACAAGTACACAGTTTTGAGAAAGGTCAATAAATATTAGAAAACTCTTTTTTTCCCTTTCTGGATATTGATAGGGTAAATGCTTACATTTTATTTCTAGACTGGCAGAAAAAACACCCAGATGTAGAAGAACTGAAAAGACCAGCTAGATTTTACAGAAGAACTAATCATGGAATTGGGGAACATAGATTTGTATGATGATGTACCACTCGCTTCAAAGCCACCAGTTTTTTCTCGGCACGCCATGGACCCCGAGTTTATGAAGACAAAAAGAAATTGTAAGCTTTGCTATCAGACTGTAAAGATTGAAAGAAAAACAAAAGTTAAATGTAAAGTTTGTGATACTTTTTTATGTTTTCCTGCAGGTAGGAATTGTCTGTCAGAATACCACAAGCATTAGTAGTGTGATGGGGCCGAAGAGACGCCCGCCCCCTTCCTGTTTCTAGGCAGATTTATCGCCCATATATTTTCGATGTGCGCGAAGCATGCTGGAATGTAAAAAGTCTTCAAGAAGATATATTAGTTTAGGCCATAATAAAGCCTAAACTATAATTGTGTGTTATATTTGGTAGTCGTGTGATATATTTGAAAGTTGTGGGCCATACCTGTGTTTTCGTGCCTAATAGAGCAAATATCGCGAGTGTTGTTTAAGTGGCGCAATTACTGCGCGCGCGGACTAAGTTGAGTGTTTAGGCTTAGCGGTTTATATAAAGAAATAGCGAGCGGCAATAGGCCTATTTGAAGATTCAGTCCAGACGAGGGAGAAACGAAGTTAGGCTCGCCTTGTGTGGGTAGCAGATGGACAAAGAAACCAGAGCACGTGAGCTATAATTGTTAGCGTATTTTGTAGAAGTTAGCATTCGTGTTCTATAAGTCTGAAATTATATTCAGCACGAGTCTGTTTTAATGTTTAGTGAGTTAAATAGATAGATAGATGTGAAAGTTTAAGAGCGATTATTTTATTTATCAGAAAGGCAAATATGGTATGAAGCTATTTCACGTGAATTTAGATAATATCAACCTGGTAGCAAAAATGTCAGGATGGCAGCCGGGAGGCCACGTGGTGATGACTTTAGTTTTAGTGTTAAGTCAAGAGTAATTATATTTTATTCTTTATTGTAAGAGTAATTAAGTGTATGTCACGATTATTGATTATTCTACTGTATATATTTATGGGTTACTTTGAAGTGAGAATAGCCATTTATATTTCTGGAGAGCGTGAGGCCACTCCTTTGTTGAGACATGTGTTTCTCTGGTTGCTCCCGGCGGAGCATGGAAACACCAATGCAGCTGGTGTCCATTACAGGCCCACAATAAGCATTTTGATGCTATTGCTGTGGTTGTTTCGGTGACGGTAACGATGTGTTTCATGTGATGAGTTCCCAATCTCATCAGGGGTCATATACGACACGCTTGTTACCAGGCGCACCAGTCGTCACATACGACATGTTCAGAATGCAGTAATGAATATTGAGATGGACCAGTTGCGAGGTGGTGGTTTATTCTCATTAAGGACAGTATTTGTTGTACATATCGTTGAATATTATTTTATGTCCGTTTTATTATTATTTAATTATGGTTATGTGTAGAATGGTTTGTGAGAGCACGTGGGCTCACTTGGAGATATATATTTCTCTTCTCCGCTCCTGAGGGAGCATGGGGCCAACAGTGTGGTTTGCCTCCATATTAAGCATTCAGATGCTCGTGCAGTAGTGGTTTCGGTAGCAACCTATGTTACACGGTGAGATTGCCAGCCTCATGCACAACACCATACTAGTCTCATTGACGACATGCATGAGTATGTGTGTGTGATAGTTGAGTGTGCCCTTGCAGTAGTGGTTTCGGTAGCAATCTGTGTTACATGGTGAGATTGCCAGCCTCATGCACAACACCATACTAGTCTCATTGGACGACATGCATGAGTGTGTGTGTGTGGGATAGCTGAGTGTGTGCTCTTGCAGTAGTGGTTTTGGTAGCAACCGATGCTACACGGTGAGATTGCCAGCCTCATGCACAACACCTTACTAGTCGCATTGGACGATACGCATGAATGTGTGCGTGTGTGATAGTTGAGGGTGTCAGGTGGCGTGGAAGGACTGTTTGGCAGGTGAGAGTATTATTATTTAACAATGATTTTAACTAGTTCGTTGTTTTACTATCACACATCGCTAACTACATATATTGTTGTGATTTTGTGGTGATGATTATTTGAATACATTAGACAGAGTTGGGAACATTGCTAGTGTTCGTTATTATTTGAATGTGTTCCACTCCACCCCTCTGTCTCTTATGTGTAGTATTTCGAGGACTAAGGCATATGTGTATTTAATACAAAATACCCTGTGTCAATAATCATTATCAAAATAGCGGTGTCATTATCCTAGCACCACTTCAAAAGGATGTACATATGTGATAGTAAATATTACATTACCTAAACATGTAATAATATTATAATGCAATACATAATGAAATACGTTGACGATACATGAAGATCCAGGTCAACGACAAAAGGACACATCTTCTGTCGTTCCAACGGTAAGTATACACTTCACAACTCTTCATGCTTGACAACAGTAAGGTCACTTCTCAGATCATCAATGACATGCTGAGAAAATACAACCAATATAATCCTATTTAACAACCATTAAGTTTCATAATATACAATACATTTTTATTAATAATTGTGGCCGAGTGAACTTTCGGCCCTTATATTGCCTACTCAGCCTTCTTCTGTTATATTAAAGATGGTAACAGAAGAAGATGATAAGAAAGCACATTAATATGAGTTCACATAAAGTGAGAGCAGATGTGCTAATGTATGATTATAATATAGGAGTGTTATGGATCTGTAATATATCTGGAAATATAGGACAGAAGTATTAGTTGGAATCATGTGGGCATCTAGACAGAATGTCAGCCATCACATTATCCGAACCACGGATAGCTCGTACCGTGAAGTGAAAAGGTTGAAGAGCAATGGCATATCGAGTGGATCTTGAACTCTTCAAGTTCTTAGTTTGAATAGCTGTAAGAGCTTTTTGATCAGTTTCTAGAATGAAATGTGCGCCCAAGAGGAATCTTTGTAATTTGAGAATTGACCAAACCATAGCCAACAATTCCCGGTCTAGAACCGAGTAATTCCTCTCTGCCGCATTTAGTTTCCTAGAAATGTACATAACAGGATGCAGAGTTTCTGAATATTCCTGCATAAGTGCTGCTCCGATCCCAGTGGATGAAGCATCACTTCGAAGAACAAAAGTCCTATGGAAGATGGGAGGAGATGAGAATATATTCTTGATTTGGTCCAAGGAAGATTGGCATTCTTGAGACCAACGAACCAGATTAGGCGATCCTTTCTTCAACAACGTTGAGAGAGGTGCCATAATTGAAGATAGATTCGGAATGAATCTCCCATAAAATTGAATTAAACCCAAGAGACTACGAACTTGTTTCTTCGTCTTAGGTACAGAGATGTTCAGTATTTTAGACGTATTGTGGTCTTCTGTCTTCAAGAGACCATGACCAACACGATGACCCAGGAAAGAGATTTCACCAAACCCAACATAGGCTTTAGAGGGTTTTGCTGTCAAATTATGCTCGCGTAGAGTCGACAGTAATTCATATAAACCCAAATAGTGATCTTCCCAGGAATCACTGAAGAGACAGATATCATCTAAGTATGCGATGACATCTGAACGATGTGAAAGAATTCGACGCATCATGCGAACGAAAGTAGCAGGGGCGTTCATAAGGCCGAAAGGCATAACATTCCATTGAAACAGACCCCTGGGTGTTGAGAAAGCAGTAAGAGGTTTGGCACGATCTGCTAAAGGCACTTGCCAATAACCTTTGGACAAGTCAAGTTTAGTGAAGAATCTAGAATTAGAAAGCCTAATAAGCAGATCTTCTAATAAAGGCATCGGTTCAGCATCGAATTTTGTGACGTGATTCAATTTGCGATAATCGACGCAAATGCGTATGTTCTTGTCTTTCTTCCGTACAATAACCATGGAAGAAGAATATGGTGAAGTTGATGGTTCAATTATGTTTAATCGAATCATTTCATCTAATTCTTTCTCGACTTGTGATTGAAAGTGTATAGGGATAGGATAAGGTCTAACCCTAATAGGATTATTGTCAGTAAGAATTATGTCATGTTCTATGACATGTGTGTGTCCAGGGATGTCAGTTAGGACATCCTGAAATGTTTGTAACATCGAAGAGATTTGTCGATGTTCTTCAGCGGAAAGATTAGGAGAAACAGTGACGTTTTTCCAAGATTCCGTGGAATGTAGTGGAACCACTGGAAGAGGAAGATTGACATCAGAAAAAGTAGTTTCCTCATCCTGTAAGACTGACAGGGATGAGTAATGACCATGCGGAACATGCGAATCGTCCGTTGCCTGGAAAATTGGTAGCAAATAGTCTGGACGGTTATGAAATTCCGTCAGCATGTTGATATGGAAAGTTTTATGCTTTCCATCAATATCGACCACATAGTCAACATCGGAAATTCGTGAGACTATTGCATACGGACCTTTCCATGCAATAAGAAGTCTATTTTCCCTACTGGGAAGTAGGACGAATGCTTTGTCACCTGGACAAAGTTGTCGTAGACATCTATTCTTATTTGCAAACTGCCTTGCCTTTTCTTTAGCAATTTCTGATGAAGCAGTTGCTAGTTTGCATGCCTCGATGATCTTTTGCCTCAGAGCAATGACATACTCATATGAAGATTGAGTGTCATCGCTAATATCATCGGCAGTGATAAGATCATGTAGTAAAGATATAGGGCCGCGCGGTTTCGCGCCAAAGACAAGTTCAAAGGGAGAAAATCCTGTGTGTTCATTAGGGACCTCTCTATAAGCAAAGAGAGCCGCGGGTAAAACCCTGTCCCAATCTTGAGGATGATCTTCAGTTATCTTACCAAGCAAAGTCTTGAGTGTTCTATTCAAACGCTCAACTAACCCATTAGACATTGGGTGATAGATACTACTAAGAGATCTTTTAATATGTAGTGTAGACATTACCTGTGACATAGTGTCCGATATAAGTTGCGTGCCATGGTCTGACAGTATCTCTCCGGGGAAACCCAACCGAGAAAATATCAGCCAAAGAGCGTCTGCGATATCGGCAGTGGAAATGCTCTTAAGAGGTATAGCCTCTGGCCAACGTGTACACATATCGACACATGTAAGGATAAACTGATGTCCTCTGGCCGACTTGATCTTAAAAGGGCCAATAATATCTATAGCCATTTTCTGAAATGGCCGAATAGGGATGTCAGCAGCCTGGATAGGCGCAGCATGTCGTGGTCCTCTAGATTTGACCTCCTGACATACTTTACAAGATCGGCAGTAAATACGAATGTCCTTGTTTACAAAAGGCCAAAAGAAAGCCGCAAGGACTCTCGACTTTGTACGGGAAAAACCCATATGTCCAGCACATTGCGAGTCATGAGCATGTTGCAATATTTGCAATCTCATACTCTTAGGAACAAGAATTTGCGAATGTGCAGACGTAGTCGAGTCTTGTACCATACGTACAAGTACGCCGTTCTTCATAGTAATCCAAGATTTTGTATTTGTATCGTGATTTGGATCACCTTTTTTTCACAAGAATGAAGAATTTTTTTAGAGAAGGATCTTCTTCTTGTAATTTTATGAAAGAGTCACGAGAAATAACCAAGTGACTGTCTTGGCTATGCACTTCATTATTACTAGTCAATGAAGTTTGAGGTGTCTGTAGAGCTTGTGCTCTTGTAACCACTGCATTGGTAGCTTGCATATTATGATCTTCCCAAGCAGCAATCTGCTGTGGGGTACATTCCCTAACTCCGTGAATACGACCGATAATAAGGTCCGCAATAGGATTAGGTAAGAGACAAGCGTGCACATCTCCGGTAAAGAAAGGAGTGGCGATGTGAATTACAGCAGTAGGATATTTCTCTAAAGTGCCGCCAAATGTGACACATTTGATTACTTTTCCTGTAGCACAAGAGGGATCTACAAGAGTTTGTCTAACACCAATAGTGGTGCATCCGGAATCGAAAAGGACTGAGACCGGATTATTATTTACAAGACCCTTATGTAGGATTAGAGAACCTCTCCCGTCATGCGCAACTGCAGCAGGAAGAGCGGGAAGAGGGTGACCACAACTCAAAGTAGTTACGGTGGTCGGTTCGAACAAAGTACTGCATTGGGGGCATTTGTTTGCTCTCCCAAAGTCAAAGGCAGAACATGTGACAGCGTCAGAGTTTTTATTATTAACAACCTGATTACAGGCTTCTTGAGATTCTTGTTGTACAGAGTTAGCCTGCTGATATCTCTTTTTTTTTGTATTGAGATCTACCGCGACTATTATTACCTCTGAAGTTATCAGAGTTATTATTATCTCTGAAGTTATTGTGTTCTCTATTGTAATTATTATCCTGGTTTGAATTCCAGTTTCCATAATTATTATCATGTCCACATTGATGAGAACATCTATTAGTTTGGTTTTGAGGTCTTCGCGAGGAATATCCTCTATTATTATATCCTCTTCTGAAATGCCTAAAATTATTAGGTTGAAAGTAACGAGGACTGTCAGCTCGTCTCCAATTCTTCGAAGAAGAATCACCATGAGATTGATTGCCATAATTCTGAGCATAATTATGGTTACTCTTCCTATCGAAATTTGTTGAGTACCCTGGAATTTACGAACAAAGTTTGTGCCATATGGTGCTGCCGAAGCAACAGGCAAACCTTCTTTCACTTTAGAGTTACTAATGGTTATGTGAGGGTGCGCAGTTACATACTGGCAACAGAAATCTTCCATTTCTTTTATGGTTTTAGGTTTACGCTCATGAAGGAAAGCAAGAAAAGACTCATTGACAGAAGACATGACTTTGTCCCTAAGTATTAAGTCCATAAGTGCTTCATAAGTATGTTCTGTCTTAGACAGCTCAACCCAACGTGTAAAAGTAAGACGTATTTTTGCAATAAACTCAGAGAATTCTACTCCAGTTTCTGGCAACATATTTTTAAATTGCAGACGATAGCCGTCTTCGTTAAGTTGGTACTTCTTTAACAAAGCCGCCCTGACAACTTCATAATTGTTCTTGTCAGGCTCATCTACCATGCTTAACATACTTAGAGCTTCACCTTTTAGTATATTTGACAATTGATCAACATATAGTGATTTGTCTATGTTATGTGTTTTACATGATCGTTCAAATCTGTTCAGATAGAACGTTATGTCATCACTGGAAGGACTAAATGCTGGTAGCTTAATCTTAAAGGTGTTAGCATTAGCCTTATCAGTAGATGACCCCTTATTTGCATCATTAGCATTACCCATGTTCATCACTTTCAATTATTCTAACTCTAAAGCTAAGAGTTTTTCTTCATGCTCCATTTTTGCTTTTCTCTCATCAGCCTCTCTTTGTAACTTCCTGTCTTCAGCCTCAGCTTCTAGTCTTTTATTTTCTTCTACTCTTTTTTGTTTTTTTATCTCCATCTGGAATCTCCTTTCATCCACCTGCATCTGCAATTTTAAATTCTCAGCTTCTCTTTCCATTCTCTTTTCTTCCAACTTTAATGCTTTGTCATATTGAGCAGTAGCATATTCTTCCAACTTATCACCAGTTTTGCCAAGGGATTTCCCTTGCTCAATAAAGTACTCAAGTGTAGAAATATTGTCTAATATTATGAGTCACAAAACCTGAAATAATTAACTATCTTATTTCAATCTTAATAGTAACAAGTCTTAAATCAAGCACTTGAATAATCACATTATATTATCCCAATCTCTGTGGGAAACAAGTCTATGTCAAAGAACTTGTATATGAACCCTCATAGAAATATCATCAGTCAATTCTTCATCACAGGTGCACTTCCCATTCAATAGTGCATGAAAATATTCATCATTTATTTATCATCAGTGTATTAGTAATAGTTCATCAGCATAATCCATTAATTAATTACCATAAGTGTAACTAATAACAATGTAAACAAAATCACAGTGTAAACAAAATCACAATGTAAACAATAACAATGTAAACAATAACAATGTAATCAATAACAATGTAAACAATAACAAAGATCAGAAACAATACGAAAACATTCGCATGAGTCAACTAAATATACAGCGAAAAATAAAGAAAATATCACAAAAATGTGATGATATCTGCGAGAAAATTAAACAAAACACATGACACCACAGTGTATAAATATAAATGGTGTATAAAACTAAACAATAGAAAAGAGGAGACCTACTAGTACAAACAAATCAAAACAAAACTAAAGAATGCGAAAAAATAACGAAAACAAAACTGCACATGTCGTCACAACTAAACGAAAATAGCAATGGATATTGCTAACAATTTCCAATTAAGGAAATTGCTCTGTTCCTAACGACACGCTCTCAATAGATAACCTCTGTTACGTGGTATAATCTAAAAGGAGGCACCGCCCAACCGAAAACCCACGAAATGTAAACATATAAATAAACAAATAACATATAAACATATAACATATAACAATATGAGAATGAGAAGAAACAGAAGGCTCAGCAGAAGTATAAGGGCACAGTTCACAACAAAACAGGCCACTTAACTTATGGAAATCCAAACGTCAGTAGAGCAAAGAACATGTGATGATCAGCATTCTATGGTCAGAAGATCCAACGTTGATCGCACATGTGAACTTGCGTCATAACTGCCAGGACGATGGTAGAACTGAGCTTCTGAACAATGAAACGGTACGTAGTTACGGTACTTGGCCTTCTTATCCAACAATAGCAACTTAATAGAATACGGAACTTGTCCTTCTCAACGTAACAGCAACTTGATTCAGTACAGAATTTGGCCTTCTAGCAGGAACAAATCGATTATCCCGGTACTTGAGAACAACTCTCAACGTATGCTGCAACGCCAGGTACTGTCAATTTTCTTGAATCAGGTTCAGGTTGCAATTTCTGATATCTACCGGGCAACGAAGAGTACTTTGAAAATCATGTAGATGTAGATGGATGTCTTGAAGAATGTTGAAGAATGTAGCGGGTAAGAGATCCCGTGTCTGCTGGCACCAGACCAAACCAGCTTATGGCCACCAAATGTAACGGTGTGTTGCTTTACTTGAAGTATGAATGTATATCGTTACACCGTTGTGGATGGGTACCAATCTTTAGAGGTGAAGAAATTGGTCCCTCTGGGATGTAGCAAGATGTTGTAAGTATATGTTGTTGGTATCCCTCCTTACGGTCCAGTAGTATTAATGTACATATGCAACATTGTCCACATTACCTAGTACAGAGAACATCACTGACTCACGACGAGGAAAGTCATAAAGGTGTTGAACAGCTGGTGACGTTTTCTCAATATTTATTAACGACACAACGACGACATCGAAACGGCATAGTCATTGACAACACTTGTAGACATCACAGCATGTTAATGGAGAATAATGTAACTGGCGTCAGTGCATTGTAAACGACTGTAAATGTATTCAGGTGTGGAAACCATCATCCTTTTCTATAACAGCCGATATATATATAAATGTAGGAGATTAAATCCCTTCTCCTTTTCTGACCTCCAGCAAGACAGGCATGACTTCTGGAGTATCAAGTAATGTCCTCTAATTTCCTTTAATAACAAAGGTATCGAACCTAAACTGACCTGGAACCGCCAGAGCAGCAAAGTCCAACAAGTAGATAGCCTTTAGGACATGCATCAACCCGATGCATAACAACATGGTGATTCGTGAGTTGAAAAACTTCTCATAACGTAGACTCTTTCCCGCCCAGGGAAAGTTGCTAAATAGGCACAAAATATCAATCATGAAAGTTAGCGACAATGATAATCAAGTAGAGCAATTACCTTCTCTTCAGGAATAAATACACAACTCACTCGCCTCCAGGCGCTTTGAATCACAAAGGGGAATATCATCTGAGATGAACAAACACTATAGAGGACTTCCATTCCCCGAACAATATAATCATGACAGACTTTTTATTTTATTTATAAAACCCTTTATTAGGTCAATGACACCATCAATGTTATTTACAAGGGTAAAAAAACATGATGTAAGATATAGCATATGAAGTATAATATATAAAGAATCTCCCCTTACCCTTCCCCCCTCCTCCATCCCCACATAAACAATAACAGCAAATCAATATCCAAACAATATCATAACTAACCAAAAGTCCTAACAATATCCCAAGCTTTATCACTACAAAACAACCAAAAGGCAAAAATATTTAGATGATGAAACAAATGAATGAGGCTATGAAGTTCTAATTACATCAGCACCCTACCATGAGATGATTAATGAAGACATATGTGATAAATAATATTTACATTACATGTTATTTACAGAGGAAGTATTTACATTTAAAGCTACTTGCTTTATATCATGACCGAGAGGTCAGTAAAACAACAAACCAGTTTTTAAAGTTGTATTACTATATCATGTGTTATTTGTTCGTATATCTGTGAAAATATTCTGTGGTCATAGTGTATGCCGTCATGTACAGCTTTGTTTCTACATGTCCATGCTAAGTATCTAAATTCGGCTAATAGAGTCAATAATTTAAGTTCCGTCGGTCTCGGTATTGAAGGTAAAGTATTCAACATGACCGCTTGGTACATGTTAAGTGATCGTGGTATCTTGGAAGTTATTAGTGTTCTTAGTCTGTTTATAGTGGGGGCCACTGTTTTACATGTGTAAAACAAATGGTCATCTGTTTCTATTGCGTTGTTACTGCACAGTTTACACTTTGGTGGCGCTTTGCAAGCTTTTTTTGCCGATCGCTCACTCACAATGGGTGTTAAACTGTACAGTAACCTGCATGTGACTTGTTTGGCTACTGGCTTAACGTCTAATGCATGAATGTTTGTGAAGCTTTGCGTGTAGTCTGTTATGAAAAGGTTGTACCCTCGTTTAATCCGTGTACCTAAATAAGGTTCCTGTGCTGCAACTAATAGTTTGTATATGAGTTTGGTGTCTTGTTTTACTAACTGTTCGTTTCCTTTTAAATTTTGTAGGCATATCCTATAAAAGGGTGGTGGAGTACCAAAGAAAAGAGGTTGATTATTTTCTAGTTTATGTAACTTAATTAACTTTAATCCGATATAATAATGCGCTAATGGGTACATACTTGAATTTTTTATAACCTCCCCTATATACTTAATCCTTAAAGCTTTGATTTTAGTGTTAATGTCCTGTAAGGCTATCCCCCCTTTGTTCTTAGGTTGCATTAAAGTTGAATGTTTTATACTCCTAAACGCACTCCTTAAAATAAAATCCCTAATCAGTACATTTATTTTAGTTACAATTTGTTTTGGCATGATTTGGACATTTGCTGTATAAATTATTTTTGGCATAATGAAACAGTTCACTATGATGCTTCTCCCAAAAATGGTAGCTGTCTTATATTTATACTTTTCCAGCATGTTTTGAATTTTATCTAATAATGTTACCCATGTTTCTGTATTGGGGTCATGAGGGTTGCAGGAATAATTTATTCCATAAATTTTGATTCTGTTAACTTGCGTTAACTGAAAAGGGAAATCTGTTTTATTTTCCCATCTGCCTAATCCCATTATACTACATTTCTGAACATTTAGTTTGCATTCATTAGCGTATCCAAACTCTGTAAAGATCTCTAATATGCTTTTTATAGAATCCACAGTTGCTGGAAGGAATATTGTATCATCAGCATAAGCCAACAATTTTCTTTCTCCTTTACCGGGAACAAAGGTTCCCGTGATGTTTACATCTTGCCTTATTCTTTCCAGAACTGGTTCTAGTGTTAATACATATAAAAGGGGAGACAAAGGGCACCCCTGTCTTACTGAACTTGTCAGCCTAACTGGATCGGTTAAACTGTGATTTATCAAAATTTTACTGTGGGGTTTTTTGTATAGAATTTCCACCCATGTTCTAAAGTATTCCCTTATGTTGTTAGCTTGTAAAGTTTTGTGTAAGAAAGAATGCGATACTCTGTCAAAGGCTTTTTCCTGATCTAATGATAATATTGCACTTTGACACTGTCTATCGTGCGTGTATGTAATCAAATCTCTTATAAAGTGTGTATATCTACAAATGTTTCTATTGTGTACACTGCATTGTTGATCTTCATGTATCATTCGTTGCATAAACGGTTTGAGCTTCAGAGTGAGTGCCTTGGCCAGGATTTTATAATCAGTATTTAAAAGAGAAATAGGCCTGTAATTTTTTATTGACTTTTTGTCAGCATTATCTTTAGGAATTAACGTTATTGACATGTTAAAGCAGGCTTTGTTATTGAGGTACGAAAAAAATGGTGAATTTTATCGTAAGAAATTTAGAAATGCCAAGCTGTTGTCTGGGGAGACATACCACCAATTCTCTGCCAGACTGGAAACCTATTTGGAGAAATGGACTGCTCTGGGGAAGACCCAAGATCTTAAAGAAATGATCATGATTGAGCAATTGAGAGAGTCCATGGCTCCAGACATGAGAAAATTTCTCACGGAACAAGGTGCAGAGAAGTTGGGGGAGGTTTTAAATGTCGCTGAAAGGTATCAGGCAGCCCAGGCAGAGGTAAGTGATGCTAAAAAGAAGCACATAGACAATTTTAAAGCTCCACAGCCATTTAATAAATTTGATAATAGAGAACAGGGAAATAAAGGTAGGACAAACTTTGAACGGCCAAGAAATGACTACCGAGACAGAAACTCACAGTTCAATGACCAAAAATCCAATGAAAGAAAACCGTTTAACCAAGGAAAAAGATGGTGTAAATGGTGCAAGAAAGATAACCATAACACCGAATTTTGTAGAAGGAAACCTTCAAACATTGCTGCAATGAAGTCGGGGACGCAAAGATTAAAGGTTAATCCTAAGGGACAGCAGGAACCTTATCACCCCCCAGTTTGTGAGGATGTTATTTGTAATGGGGTCACCATAAGGTGCCTTTATGATACAGGTTTGGATTATGATTCAGTTGTGAAGTCTAGCCTAGTGGACCCAAGTCAGTATACCACAGAAACAGTGGAAATACAAGGGGCAACTAAGGACATACCACTCATGACACTTCCCATCGCAAGGATAACGGTGAAAACTCGCTATGTGGAAGGAGAAATCAGAGCAGCAGTGATAGATGAACCAATCTACCCTCTGATATTGGGGTGTAGATACGTCTTCTTGGGGAATCCCGAGAGACCTGTGATCATGGCGACAGTGCAGACCAGGTCACAGAAGAAGGAGGAAGAAGGTGAACCTATAAATGCTCATCCAGAGGAGATGAGGAAGGCGCAGGCTGAGGATAGGACACTCAAGCCATGTTTTAAAAAATTGCCCAAATGCCACACACCTCCGAGTAAGGGGGAATATTTTATGAAGAACAGATTGCTATATAGGAAGACAGGAACTAGATTCACTGGTCACGGACAGTTGGTTCTTCCCAAGATATATAGGGCAAATTTAATAAGGAGCTTACATGTTGGAAAAGATGGGGACCATGAAAAAGTCGGTACCATCTGCCAAAAAGTTGCTCGCAAATACTATTGGCCCGACGTAAATGTCGATATTGAAAACTTTGTAGAAGCATGTGGCATATTTCATGAGGGAACATATTCCAAAAAAGCGAGTCTTTGTTACTTGATTTTTCTTGCTCCTTAGCTGGTTTGTTTCTGCGTGTTGCAGATGTTGATGAAGAGACATGGGTGTGCAGAGACGCGAATGTGTTTAGGCTCATATGTGGTTGTACAAACACCCAGTCACACTCGTACTACAGTCAATGATGGTTGGAACTACTTGTGATGGTTCATACATTTATTGTCAGGACTAACATGTAGAATCACACAGGAACAGTCAATGTAAACAAGTTCATGTACATCATGTCAATGGAAATCGCTGGGTACATATCAGTCATTCTGGCTGGTGAACATTCATATATGTATGCATGTCAATAGTGTTATGTTCTTTTCATGTACTGTTCATAATGCCGCTTTTGGTATCTCTGACTGAACGCGTCAGATACCTTCATAACTCCGTCATACAAAAGACGAGCCCTTCACTCAAGTAATCCTATTACTAGGGCCGTCGTTCAACTTGGCATAACACGCCAGTTACTTCTTTTTATGCTGTAGAATAGTGGCCATTCCACCGGCCTAAATATGACGTCAGTTGTGTACTCTTCATCAGCAGGTTGCATAAACTCTGCTATCAAGTTTATATAAATCTACCAGCATATACATATATATCTCTTCGTCACTGGACTTCTGTTCGTTTAAAGACAAATAGTCTTACATAGCTATCTTGAGCACAATGTATACGTTCTGCATACAGGATCGGTGAGCTGTCCTCACAGAAGGTACTTCTTTAACAAATTCTGCCACCGAAAGCATAGTAATGAAAAAGGTCGGTGTTACCTTGCAACGAATCCTCAGAACATAATAACAACACTGTCGTCCTTCCTGACGCACAGAGAATCAATGGGGAAAACTGACAACGCAGTCACTTCGAAGATTTTCCTCCCCGCAACTACAATGGACATACACGTCCCCAGAAGCCAGGACTTCACAACTCAACAAGACGGAAGTCTAAATTCGCGCTCTCCACTGCGCATCGCATATAGCCCAGAACTGTTTTACCTTTGACCCAAAAGGTCAAACACAATGAATGAACAAACAAGGGAGATAACCCCTAATCAACCTGACACAGCAAAGTCAAGACATAGTTACTAAACTTTGACCAGGGTGAAAAACCTACAACCAATAGATCGATGTTTGAAATATGTATATTGTTTGTAGTGGTCTAACTGCTGTTCCAAAGTATGAATATGTGGGTTAGATTTATCTATCTGTTTAGTTAAATTTATTGCATCCTCTAATAAAGTTTGTTCTTTCCTAAAAGCCCTGTGTATAGCTGTTGCTAAAATCTGAGTTCTGTCCCTTATTGTGTTTTTTAACAGGTCCCAATATTCTGCAATGTTGTTATTGGGAATATCCTGTGTGTAACGTTGAATAAGCTGTGTTATTGTATTTGTGAAGAAAACATTTTTTAGCAAGTTGTTGTTGAATTTCCAGTGTGGGGATCTCTTTAATTTTGTATGTATGTGTCCCGTACTTAAAACTGTATATACTGCCTGATGGTCTGTGTATTTAAGCGTATTTCTGATGTGATAAGCTTTGTGTATGTTGTAACTGTTTGTTGCGTATATTCTGTCCAGTCTAGAAGCTCGTCTAAGATATGGGTTTCCTTTGTCATGAAATGTGAAAGCTTGTGTTTGTGGTTGTATTTTTCTGTAAACGTCTACTAGGTCATGTTTGTCAAGCATGGATTGTAGGCGTCGTATTAATAAGGGGACTTCAATTTTCCTTTTCTGTGGTTCGGGGCCTAAGGAAGTCTTATCTAAATTTGTCAAAACACAATTAAAATCACCTCCTAGCACTATCTTGGTTCCTTTATAATACCTATCTATAGTGTCATACAGTCCATCATAAAACTTAGGTCGGTCAATTTCCGTCGCTGGTGCATATATGTTGATAAGTGTGTGTGTGTGTCTTGTCTGTTGTGTTTGTTTTGTATTTGAATTATGACGGTTCTGCCATCATTGTCAATTCTATAATGCACTGCATCCCAATCTTCATTAATTTGAAGGATGGCAACACCAGTATGGCAGGTGCCCCGGGCGAACCAACCATGCTTCAGTCCTAACCTAGTTATTATTTGACTAGCAGAAAAGTCCGAAATAATCCCGGTCTGTTGCAAAAAAAGGAAATCGGGTTTGTCTTTTTTAATCAGTTTAATTACATGGTCTAGTTTATTTCTCAAACCATTGATATTGAGAGATATTATCACTAGACTGCATGACGGAGTGGTAAGCAGAGGTTGGCCACCCGTTATAAACTGTCTACCTGGCAAAGTGGTCACTTGCCATATCTAAACTATCTGACAAAGCGGGGACTGAGTGCGGACCGCCTGCCTTTCTTGAGTTACAAGAATTACAAGAATTACAAGAATTACAAGGCACAGTAGTGATCTGGGGCTGGCTACCTGCCATAAGTGGATTTCTCAACAAAGTGCTAGTTGATGGCTTATCATGTGTTGTAATGATTGTACCAGGCAAAGTGATAGGCTGGTCACTTGTTACACATGGCTTACACAACAGAGCGGTGACTGTGGGCTGACCGTTTTCTGTCATAACTAGACCACTCGACACATTCATGTTTACATTAGTTGACAAGGCGGTGCTTAGGGGATGACCGGTTAACCTAATTACATGACTGCCTGACGGAATAGTGACTAAGGGCTGGCTATCCGTTCTGCACTGATAATTTTGGCTAAGCGCAGATGCAACCGCGCCGCCTAACACTCCCACCCCAGCAGGAAATAACTTCTTTACTGTCGTGAAATATTCTAATCCACATATATAAATTATCAGGTAAATATAAAGCCTAACAAATACATTTAATAAAGGAAAGAGAAATGGTAAAAGAAACAGTGCTGTCACAATGACTGTACGCAAAATCCCCTTGTGTTCTCATTCGTCTGCAAATTGTAACGTTTCCACGTTAAATATAAGCCACTGCATAAATACAAGCGTTTCCACAACACATTAAAACGGGTATTGCATTTCTAAGAAAAACATTGAGAGGCACACTGCGTAATGACCTAAATTAATCCTAACATTAATTATACTACGTTACCAAAATGAACGAACAGATGGACTCAAATAGAAAGAGAGAGGGGCGAATGAAAGCAAGGACACATGCAACACTAAACTCGCGTCGCGCGATACACAATTACTACTATCACGCGTGTAAGGCCACATGCACTAACTTTTTTTCAGACGGACAGTGATAAAAACACTAACCTTCCCAGAGTTAGGTTTTAAAAACCTGGAAAACGCTTATTAGAAAAGATGACATTAGATGGGTTTACGTTTGAAAACATTACAGTACCCAGACAGCACATCTTCGAAACAGGAGGTAGAAGAAATTGCATATTTTGAACGCAGCCACTTAGCTCTTTTAAATTTGTATATTTGGGTTCCTTAGGGCTTGCTGACAAAGAATATGTAAAACGTTACGCAAATAGTCTAGGAATTACCAAATTATAACCAAAATAAAATAGTGGGGGTGCCTGACAGCATGAAATCATTTCTGCTCATAAAATTTTTTTATAACGTGTTTGAAAAAACCTTACGTTACGGAAATAGCCTACCATGTTAACTCCAAATTGATTGGAGCGCAACAAATATAAGACTAAACACGATTGGTCGGGCTATAAATACTATCTTGTGTTGTTATGGGAAACGAATAGAAGGGGTACTTTTTTGAAAAGATGTGTGGACGTGGTTTCATTGGGTAGAGCTGCGAATATACTTGATTCAGAGCGTCTGTTCATTGCCACATCTTGTAATAAACCTACTAAGAAGCAGTACGTTGAGCACCAGTGTATATTTGTTATATAAAATAAAGCCTGGGACATCGGCAGATCGGAGTTGTGCTATATTCATTGCCAGTCAACGAAACTGTTTATTATTCTATGAATTGTGGTAAGCTTGAAATATTCAATATCTTTTAATGAAAATTGAATGTAAATTGTTAATTTATGCCTGTATATATGTGTAGTTCAGTAGCGAACATGATGTAAAGCCTATAATGCTCCAGCCTGAACAGAAGGTGTCGGAGGAAAGTAAAACTGCATGGAATGGCCAAACAGTACACTGACACCTAGATTATTGATTAGACAGAAATAATGCTGGAATTGCAGAGGCGTAGTAACCATTAGGGAGGGAAATACTGGTATAAAAATATTTCAGATGAAGCTGACAGTTGGCCTAACGCTCTGAACTCAATGTTTGTGATGTATTGTGCTCAGTGTAGAAAGAGAGTATAAATTAGTTATGACGTAGAAGGTACATCCTTCTTGTTTTCAGGGACAGTGGTCTTAAAGTTATTGAGCAGCACCTGGTCAGAGCTTTGCTGAATCCAGAGTCGGACAGCATACTCCTTGGTCCATTTAGCTATCAGTGAGGTGTCTCCAGAGCCCAGGGGAGAAATCGAGCAGAGGAGTCTTTTCCTGCCGCCATCACGCAAGATAAGCTGATGTGGCCAGCTGAGCTCAACATTATGTACCCCCATCTTAAAATGACAGTGTAAAATACAATTAAGAGGGGAATTTAATTGTTTTAATATCAGGAACTGAGAACATCTCCAATACTAGTTCCAATAAAGACAAACTATTGAAGTCATGATGACAAATACCAACAGAGCTTGAACAAAACAAAACCAGTATTACCTCATATTACTACTACACAACTAACACACATAGGATACTATTAAAAATAGATGTCACTACAAGATTCATATTAATAAATTCTGTACATATAACTTGTAATTAAAATTGATTGTGATTCCTGGTTCCTTTGTATTTGAATCAGGACACATATACATTCATGACAGCAATGAATACATATTGTTATTTGAAAAGTTATCAGTGACTCCTTTAAGATATCCTTGTAGAGTGTTTTATGTATGTGAGTGTCACAGTGTTGTCAAGTGTAGTGGAATAAATTAAATTGTTTATCTGTCTGTTGTTGTTTTGACTTACACTTCATCATACACATACCCTAGACATATAACGTAGTCATCACACTATTCCAGAATAATTCTGACTGAGGTATACATATGTGGCAGCAAGTAAGGTTATATATAATACACTACTCTTATTAGATATATATATACCTTCACAGCTGATCTCAGTCAGTACACTAAGTCCCCTATAAATATTTATAACATCCCACTTTACCACATATATTGGGGTCTCGCTCTTGGGATTTTGAATCTTTACCTATTACAAATATTGGGGAAAATTCACTTCAGGGAATAATAAGAATTAAAAGGTATCCTTGGGTGGAATTAAATAAGGTTGAGCTCTCGGTGCCTGTGTTGTCCATTAGATATATATTTAGAGATTGAATTGTTAGTTAGACATTGTATAAACTTACCTGATAGACAATGGCGGACCTAGCCAAATTTCGATCTGCTGCTGTTCAGACTGCAAAAGAGTTAGGATTAGATGGGCAAGTTATGGTTGCCTATGTCACTACGGAATGTGACAAATTTATTGAACGCGAAGAAAGAAGGTTTGAAGCCGAAAGAAAGTTAGAGGCTGAAAGGGAAATTAAGAAGTTACAATTTGAGGCTGAGGCTGAGGCTAAGAGGTTGCAGATTGAGGCTGAGGCTAAGAGGTTGCAGATTGAGGCTGACAAAGAGGCAAAAGCATTGGAAGCCGAGGAAAGAAGACAGGCTGCAGAAAGGGAAGAGAAGAAATTAGCTGCAGAAAGGGAAGATAAGAAATTAGCTGCAGAAAGGGAAGAGAAGAAATTAGCTGCAGAAAGGGAAGACAAGAGATTAGCTGCAGAAAGGGAAGCAGAAGATAAGAGATTACAAAGGGAACATGAGTTACGACTAAGGGAGTTTGAGTTTCAAGGCCATGCTCCTGAAAATGGTGCCAGTCCCTTTGCCTCTGATGCCACTGCTAGCCAGGGAGCCTCAACCTCAGCTATGAATTTTCATTTAGATCATTTTGTTGAGAAAGACGATGATATAGAGAGCTATCTAAATAGGTATGAACTATTAGCTACCACGTATGGGTTAGAGAGAGAAAGGTGGAGCTTAAAGTTATCTCAAGGACTTCGTGGGGCAGCTTATGAAGTTTTTGCAAAAATGAGCAGAGGTGATCAGGAAAATTATGACATGCTAAAGCAGGCTCTTTTGTTAAGATATGAAAAGAATGCAGAATTTTATAGGAAAAAATTTAGGAATGCTAAACTACTGTCAGGTGAAACCTATCACCAGTTCTCTGCACGAATAGAGACATACTTGGAGAAATGGACTTCTCTGGGGAAAACCCAAGATCTTAAGGAAATGGTCCTTATAGAGCAATTAAGAGAGTCCATGGCTCCAGACCTGAGAAAGTTTCTCATGGAACAAGGTGCAGAGAGGCTGGGTGAGTTGCTAAATGTTGCTGAAAGGTATCAAGCAGCTCAAGCAGAGGTAACAGGTAATAAAAAGAAACAAGTGGATAACTTTAGGGCACCACAGAACTTTAATAAATTTGATCCTAGGGATCAAAACAAAGGTAAGCACCAGTTTGATAGGCCACGGTATGAAAATAAAAATAAATTCCCACAATTCGATGAAAGGAAATATGATGAAAGAAAATCTTTCAACCAAGGAAAAAGGTGGTGTAAGAATTGTCAGATGGACAATCATGACACTGACCGTTGCAGAAGGAAACCTGTGTATATGGCAACCCTTCAGGTCAGGTCGACCTCAAGACAGGAGGAGGATATTATGTTGGATACCACTCCAGAAGAGATGAGGAAGGCACAGGCTGGGGATAAAACACTCAAGCCTTGTTTCAGAAAATTGTCAACTTGTCATACAACTCCAGGCAAGGGAGATTTTTACATGAAAAACAAGTTGATGTATAGGAAGACTGGAGCTAGATCCAAAGGTCAGGGACAGCTGGTACTTCCTAAAAGATATAGGGCAGAATTAATAAGGAGCCTACATGTGAAACCAGATGGGGACCATGAGAAGATAGGTACTATCATTCAAAAGGTGGCTCACAATTATTATTGGCCCAAAGCAAGATGGGACATTGAGAATTTTGTAGAAAGGTGTAGCATAGCACATGAGGGAACACCCACAAGTGGGAACATTGATCAGGACCTGGACACGCCACGGGGCAAAATTAGGCCTGATAATAAAAAGAAAAATAGATTTGATAAAGTGGACCAAATGGAATGGGAAGCCCCTTTTCACGGACAAGCTTCACTTAACTGTTTTACAATGGCCACTATGCGGAGAGTGCAAAAAGATGTCTTACCCCAGGATAAGCCGAAAATCCCTCAATCGGACTTAAACAAACTGGAGGAAGAGGATGTAGAGAGGAAATCTCTCATCAAGAATTTTAAGTGGGGAGACAGCCCCAAGAAAAGAATTGGTAGCGGTCGTTTTGTGCATGATAATTCTGGGAAGAAAAATCATCACTATAGAGCTTCGAGTGGAAGAGACCATACCGGTGCATGGACAACGAGGTCCACAAAATTAAAGGTCCATATGTAGCTTTGTTAAGAACGTGGACTGATGAAAAGGCAGAGGAAAACATTACATCTTCATACCAATATGTGAATGAGCTGACCACTCGTTTAAAAACTGGCTGGAAACTTGCCAATGAAAATTTGAAACAAGCCAGGAAGAAACATGCTGCCTATTATAACAGGAAGGCGAAAGACAGAAATTTGGCTGTGGGAGAGAAAGTACTGCTTCTTTTGCCTGGGAGTCAGAATAAGTTACAAATTGGATGGCAGGGTCCATATACAGTTTTAGAGAAGGTGTCTAGAACAAATTATAAGATAGATAAGAAGGGGAAAGAAAAAATCTATCATGTGAATCTCCTGAAGAAATATTTGGAAAGAGAACATCAGGAAGAGACACACTTGTTGACCTTGTCCATCGCCATGGAGATGAAAAAGGAACCACTTTCATCATTTGAATATCCATTACACCCCTGTGAGACAGCAGCACAGGTGAAAATCAGTACACATTTAACGAAAACTCAGAAAGAGAGAGTGCAACAGGTTCTAAATAATCATGCAGAGGTGTTAACAGACCGACCAGTTCATACAAACCTATTGGAATATCATATGAAACTGATAGACCCCACACCTGTCTGTATGAAACCATATTCGATTCCGTTTGCTAAGGAGAAAGCTTTGAAGGAAGAGATAGACTATCTGTTGAAGGAAGGAATTATTTTGCACAGTGAATCTTCGTATAGTTCCGGTGTTGTACTCTTAAGGAAGCCCTCTGGAGAACATAGACTCTGGATAGATTACAGGAGAATGAATGCCATTACAGAAGGACAGGTGGATCCATTGCCGGATACAAATCAGCTGTTTGCCAGATTAAATAAAGCTAAATATTTCTCAAAAGTGGATCTGAGTAAAGGATACTATCAGATTCCAGTAAAGCCTGAGGTTAGACCATACTTAGCTTTTAGTACCTCAGAAGGACACTATGAGTTTAATAGATTGCCATTTGGATTGAAGAATGCGCCTAGTGTCTTCTCTAGAATGATGAGAAAATTGTTGGATGTAAACATTTCGGAGGAACGTAATGAATCCCTGAGTTGCCTCTTTGATTGAGGATATTCCGAATGTTTCATACAGGATAATAAGAAGATTATGGGATCCACTACGAAAACTCTGCTATCACCAGGTATATGTTATCTCCTCATAACGTACATTTTGAGGGAAATATAATGTTCTCTGGACATGTCATTGCGCAGACTCAGAGAAGAGAAATGGTGAATACGGGTTGCGAAGCAGGATTAAGACAAGCACTCACACTTGCGGCTGTTCGGTAACATAACCGAAATATATTATTGGTTGTAGAAGTCTGAGGCAGATTTCATGAGTAGTGCCTACTCTGAATGGACCCAACTACATAAAACCATGATAGCACCACAGCAGAGTAAAGTCAAGTTGACTTACATTTATCTATGTGTATATAGAATAAAGGACTGACATGGGATGTCTGTTTTAAGAGGGGAGGTGTCGTGAAATATTCTAATCCACATATATAAATTATCAGGTAAATATAAAGCCTAACAAATACATTTAATAAAGGAAAGAGAAATGGTAAAAGAAACAGTGCTGTCACAATGACTGTACGCAAAATCCCCTTGTGTTCTCATTCGTCTGCAAATTGTAACGTTTCCACGTTAAATATAAGCCACTGCATAAATACAAGCGTTTCCACAACACATTAAAACGGGTATTGCATTTCTAAGAAAAACATTGAGAGGCACACTGCGTAATGACCTAAATTAATCCTAACATTAATTATACTACGTTACCAAAACGAACGAACAGATGGACTCAAATAGAAAGAGAGAGGGGCGAATGAAAGCAAGGACACATGCAACACTAAACTCGCGTCGCGCGATACACAATTACTACTATCACGCGTGTAAGGTCACATGCACTAACTTTTTTTCAGACGGACAGTGATAAAAACACTAACCTTCCCAGAGTTAGGTTTTAAAAACCTGGAAAACGCTTATTAGAAAAGATGATATTAGATGGGTTTACGTTTGAAAACATTACAGTACCCAGACAGCACATCTTCGAAACAGGAGGTAGAAGAAATTGCATATTTTGAACGCAGCCACTTAGCTCTTTTAAATTTGTATATTTGGGTTCCTTAGGGCTTGCTGACAAAGAATATGTAAAACGTTACGCAAATAGTCTAGGAATTACCAAATTATAACCAAAATAAAATAGTGGGGGTGCCTGACAGCATGAAATCATTTCTGCTCATAAAATTTTTTTTATAACGTGTTTGAAAAAAACCTTACGTTACGGAAATAGCCTACCATGTTAACTCCAAATTGATTGGAGCGCAACAAATATAAGACTAAACACGATTGGTCGGGCTATAAATACTATCTTGTGTTGTTATGGGAAACGAATAGAAGGGGTACTTTTTTTTGAAAAGATGTGTGGACGTGGTTTCATTGGGTAGAGCTGCGAATATACTTGATTCAGAGCGTCTGTTCATTGCCACATCTTGTAATAAACCTACTAAGAAGCAGTACGTTGAGCACCAGTGTATATTTGTTATAAAATAAAGCCTGGGACATCGGCAGATCGGAGTTGTGCTATATTCATTGCCAGTCAACGAAACTGTTTATTATTCTATGAATTGTGGTAAGCTTGAAATATTCAATATCTTTTAATGAAAATTGAATGTAAATTGTTAATTTATGCCTGTATATATGTGTAGTTCAGTAGCGAACATGATGTAAAGCCTATAATGCTCCAGCCTGAACAGAAGGTGTCGGAGGAAAGTAAAACTGCATGGAATGGCCAAACAGTACACTGACACCTAGATTATTGATTAGACAGAAATAATGCTGGAATTGCAGAGGCGTAGTAACCATTAGGGAGGGAAATACTGGTATAAAATATTTCAGATGAAGCTGACAGTTGGCCTAACGCTCTGAACTCAATGTTTGTGATGTATTGTGCTCAGTGTAGAAAGAGAGTATAAATTAGTTATGACGTAGAAGGTACATCCTTCTTGTTTTCAGGGACAGTGGTCTTATGGTATTGAGCAGCACCTGGTCAGAGCTTTGCTGAATCCAGAGTCGGACAGCATACTCCTTGGTCCATTTAGCTATCAGTGAGGTGTCTCCAGAGCCCAGGGGAGAAATCGAGCAGAGGAGTCTTTTCCTGCCGCCATCACGCAAGATAAGCTGATGTGGCCAGCTGAGCTCAACATTATGTACCCCCATCTTAAAATGACAGTGTAAAATACAATTAAGAGGGGAATTTAATTGTTTTAATATCAGGAACTGAGAACATCTCCAATACTAGTTCCAATAAAGACAAACTATTGAAGTCATGATGACAAATACCAACAGAGCTTGAACAAAACAAAACCAGTATTACCTCATATTACTACTACACAACTAACACACATAGGATACTATTAAAAATAGATGTCACTACAAGATTCATATTAATAAATTCTGTACATATAACTTGTAATTAAAATTGATTGTGATTCCTGGTTCCTTTGTATTTGAATCAGGACACATATACATTCATGACAGCAATGAATACATATTGTTATTTGAAAAGTTATCAGTGACTCCTTTAAGATATCCTTGTAGAGTGTTTTATGTATGTGAGTGTCACAGTGTTGTCAAGTGTAGTGGAATAAATTAAATTGTTTATCTGTCTGTTGTTGTTTTGACTTACACTTCATCATACACATACCCTAGACATATAACGTAGTCATCACACTATTCCAGAATAATTCTGACTGAGGTATACATATGTGGCAGCAAGTAAGGTTATATATAATACACTACTCTTATTAGATATATATATATACCTTCACAGCTGATCTCAGTCAGTACACTAAGTCCCCTATAAATATTTATAACATCCCACTTTACCACATTTACAGGGAGTTGACTGCTTAAATGAAACTGTGCGCATTTAAGTGTGTAGGGACCAAAACATCAACAAAAAACTATTTACAATAAAGAAAAAAACACCAACTCTTAAAATATAAGCCACACATTCTAAACTATAGTTATTTTCACATTTTACTTTTAAAGTTACAAAGCAATTGGCGAGTTTCTGTAGGGCCAACTTGAAAGAGAGCATCCTCCCACGCACTGGTGTTGTTGTGTCCGTCTCGTCAGTAAGCTCACAGGAAAGGATGACAGCGTGATACATCTTGGGCGTGCCCACACTTGCACCATTCGTCATCTGACCTTCAGAGCACACACATCTTGTTTGCCTGACGCTGGACATCTGATTGCACTGGGCCCCAGCGCAGGGAAGAAAGGCTTGTAAGTTTAGACTCATTCGTCACTCACGTCTTCAAAGGGTTGACCATCTATGAAGAGGCTGGCTTGCGACATCATCGCCTCCATGTCCTCATCTCCTTCTGTCTCTGTCGCCCAACTTATACAAACTTGGGTATTTGTTGGCGTTGGCGCCTCAGGAACTCCAGATTCTGCTGGTGACCCTCCTACAGGGCTATTTGGCCGAGATGTACTGCGTTCATCGACGACAGGTGTCGATGATATCTCGGGGATGGCTCTGGTGTAGGCGCCCTCGGTGATGGTGATGGTGGCAGGTCGCTTTTACTCGGGGAGCGCTTGCTCGGCGACCTACTGTCACTACGCTTAACTTCCTTGGACCTCACAGGCTCTGTTGCCTGGAGCAGGAATCTCTTCCTATTGATTTCTTTCTTTTCCTTCTTGTTATTTATCACTTTAGTATAACCCTCGACCTCACTGGCACCTGGGCTATCTGGGGCAGGGAGCTCACTTGCCCTGTCCTGTTCTGCCAATGTTTCCCTGCTTTGCTCTGCAGGTATTCTTTCCACCACCACTTCCTCCTTCCTCGCTTGTTTGGCCTGGGAGGCGGGTGTCCGCTTCCTTGGGCACTGGCTAACCCAATGGTCGTCACCCCCACAAATGGCACATTGGGTTTTCCTCCCGGGTAGGGACACCCATACTCTCTGGAATTTTTCTGTTGGGCCCTCCATTTTAAGGTTGACAAAATGAGGCACCTGGTGTGCCGACGGCTTGAACAAAAAGTTCCACTTATCGTGGGCGGTTTTGACTCGCGACACTTCCGCCTCTTTGTCTCCTGTCACCGCTGCAGCAATTCGCTGGGCCGCCTCTGCTTTCATAGTCGGGGGCATCCAGTTGAGTGTCCCCTTGGATTTTTCTTTATCCAAGTGTTCGATGTACACAGACATCTACGGGTTTGTCCATTCAAATTTCCTGCCATGCAGGCCGGCGTAATGCTTCATCTGGGCAGCTGCTGTTAGCGTTGCGAACCACTTGAATGGGCCCGCAAACCTGTATAATGTGGCAACGCCACTCGTACCAACACCAGCTGGTCCGGCCAGAATGCTGGCAATCAAAGAATATGAGGCTCTATTAGCCTGTGGCCCATTTACAGAGATCACTAATGTTCCCGGTTTGTGTAGCTCACCTCCCTCCAGGTCTTTCTCCATGTTGAGAACAAAAACTGGCACAATTGGTGCGGGCATTTTATATTATTTCCTTCTTGGTTATAAAAAACCAAATTAGAACAAGAAACACAAAGTTAGCCTAAGCTAAAGCCTAAGCTAACCACAAAAAAAAACACAAATGTCCAGGAAAAAGCACAAAAATCCAAGAATGAAGACAGACGCTGGAAAGCGTCTAGCTCTCTCGACAAAATCTGTGACACTCCCGGGCGGAAGCTTGTTCAAAACCCACAACCAAAAACCAGATATGCGCAGAAACACTCGATTCGAATACAATTCACACAACCCCGAAGCTATGGGCATATTCTAAGAACGACACTTAAAATCGAGCCTTATAAGGATAGGAAATAACTATCGACGCAGGTTGCCAAACGTTTTCCAAGAAAAGTGGGCCTGTGCGCTCCATAAATGGACACGACCCAAGATCGGTCAAACAACAATACCGGCAACCGAAGGGCATAAGAGCAGGTAACCACTTAAAGTAAAAAGTAACTTCAATTCCAAGAGTTATATACCTTCATTCATTCATAACCCTCCACTCCCTAAGGAGCATAGGCCTTCAACAAACACATGCCACGTCCTCCTGTCCCGTGCCATCATCTCAAGTTCTTTCCACGTTTTCCTCATCATTTTCACCTCTGTTTCCAACTCTCTTCTCCATGTACTTCTTGGTCTTCCTCTGCCTCTCTTGCCCTGGGGGTTCCAGAACAAGGACTGCCTTGTAATGCTATCAACAGGTTTCCTCAGTGTGTGTCCTATCCATCGCCATCGTCTTCTTCTCATCTCTTGTTCCACCGGCACTTGTCTAGTTCTTGTCATCAGTTCCACGTTGGTAACCTTGTCATACCATTTCAATCCCTCTATTCTACGCAAGCACCCATTTATGAAAGTCTGTAGCTTTTTGGTTGTTGTCTTTGTTGTTCTCCATGTCTCCGAGCCATACAATAGGACTGACTTCACATTTGAGTTGAAGATTCTTATTTTCGTGTTGGATCCTATTTCTCTTGATCTCCATATACAGTAGAACTCCATTTATCCAAACCCCAATTATCCGAACATCCAATTATCCGAACACTTTTTCCAGAAAAAAAAAATCAGATGCCACAGTCACGTTAGACTAAAATTCTGAATCTTTTGATGCGGCAAACTTCAAATGTGTGCGAACAATTTGTAGAGAATGGGATGGCTAATGGTCGGTCGCTTACGTACAGGAAGTCAGTTAGATCATAAAGTCAGTTAATATCTGGTTTACCAATCCAGTGTACGTGTGCGTTCTAGGTAGAACACTGGCTAAACAGACAGTTCAACTTAAAATAATTGTGTCTGCTACTACAGCAGAATAATTTTGGTGTACAAGTATTTCTCTGTGCGATATGGCATCTTCCAGTAGGCCTAAAGCATATAAAAGGAACCGCAATGTTTTGTCAATTGAAACGAAAACAGAAATTATCAAGAGACTAGGACAAGGTGAAACTGTGTCTTCACTTGCGAGGATTTTCAATGTTGGGAAAGTTACCGTCTCTGACATCAAAAGTAACAAGGATAAAATTATGAGTTTTGCATCGAAATTTGATAGTGAAAATGGGTCGAAGAAACGTAAAACCATGAGAAATGCGAAAGATGTGAAATTGGAAGAGGCTTTGTATATATGGTTTGTGCAAAGAAGAAGCAAAGGGGAACCTATCTCTGGTTCTCTGTTGTGTGAAAAGGCACTTCAGTTCAACAATCAACTTGACGGTCCTCCTGACTTTAAGGCTAGCCAGGGATGGTTAAGAAACTTTAAATCTCGTCATGGCATACGAGAATTGGAGATTCAAGAGGAATCTTTATCTAGCGATGCAACTGCCGCTAAAAATTTTAAAGAAACATTCTTGGCTTTTTTTGGAAGAAGAAGGTTATTCACTCGATGATGTGTATAATGCCGATGAGACTGGCTTATACTGGAAATCATTGCCTCAAAAATCACTTGCATCTCAGCGCGAAGCAGCTGCCCCTGGGTTTAAAAAAGTGCAAAGAGAGAGTAACAATTTTGGTAGCCGCGAATGCCAATGGAAGTCATCGTTTACCGGTGCTAATGATCGGCAAAGCCAAAAAACCACGTTGTTTAAAGAATGTGACATGTCTCCCATTGTGTTACAAAGCACAGAAGAGTGCTTGGATGAATAGTGAAATATTTCTTGATTGGTATACAAATCAGTTCATCCCAAATGTGAAGAGGTTGAGAGAACAAGAAAAGAAAACTGGAAAAGTAATTCTTCTACTGGACAATGCACCATCTCATCCAGAGACGGATACATTGAATGCAGTTGATGCAAATTTTAAAGTAATTTTTCTGCCTCCCAATGTAACAGCACTGATTCAACCAATGGATCAGGGTGTTATAGCAAAGCTTAAAAAGATGTACAAGAAGGAAGTCATGCATCGTTTATTGTTGGCTGAAGATGAAGAAAGTGTGGTGGCGTTTTCCAAAAAGCTTAATCTCAAAGACTGCTGCTATATGTTAGCTGATGCTTGGACCACCCTGTCACAAGATAATCTCAACAAGGCTTGGAGTAGATTGCTTGGGAAAAAAGGAGGAAATGAAACTACTGCAGTGGACACATATGATGATTGTATAAATGAAGTTGTGGAACTGTTTCAAGCAATGCCCGGATTTTCAGACTGTGACAAAGATGATGCACACATGTGGCTAGAAGATGATAATGATTCTGGTTTTCAGTTTTTGAATGACGAAGAAATTTTGTCTTTTGTGCAAGAAGAAAACCAAATACATGTAGTGACCGATGATGAAGACTCCTCAGAAGTACATGATGTATTTGTAGATTATGAAGAAAACCCAAAACGTCGACCAAGTCCTGAAGAGGCCTTTATAGCACTAGAAAAAGCGATGGCTTGGTACGAGCAAGAAGATGACAGCTGTCCTACACAGCTTCTGCTGTTGAAGAGAATGCGGGACTTAGCAGTCAAAAGGAGACTATCCAATTTGGTGCAAAAGAGGATTCCTCATTATTTTAAATAGTGGGCTACATCTGTGCAAGTTCATATATACGTAAGTTGCGCCTGGTTTTGAATCGTTTGTAATGTTATTTTGAAAACATTTCTCTTTCTTAACAAAAATAATTAATACAAGTAGTACATGCACTGCAGTGTAATAAAAGATTTTGGTGATACAGTGATCTAATACAGTGTGGGTATTATTATTACAGTACAAGTAAATATGTTTTATAGTGTATTTTCCTTGTGATGGTTAATTATTTTTAGAAATATGTGTACATGTACTCGATACATTATGTAATCCAATTATCCGAACATTTGATTATCCGAACGATGCTAGGTCCCATGGGGTTCGGATAAATGGAGTTCTACTGTATTTCCCAATGCAATGAAAGCTCCTCTTGCCTTTTGTATTCTTATTTTGATATCGCTGTCTGTCCCTCCAACTTTGTCTATATTACTGCCAAGATATGTGTATGATTCTACATCTTGAATTGGTGTTTCTTCAAGTTCAACCCTGTTATCATTACTGTCGTAGATTTTAGATAGGAGTATTAAGACTAGGGTTGGTCCCTTCAGAATAGGTTAGAATGAGTGATAGTCACAGTGAGAGCTGGTGGAAAAAAAAACCACAATAGAATTTCCCACACGTGAGATGATAGAATGTGATAAAGAAGCTGTCTTTGAGAATCGAGATAATCTTCTCTCTCTCACCTATCTTCTACGACCGCTTTTAAAGGCGTCAGACAGTCTACACACAGATATATATATTAATATATCTCTATCTACTCACGGGCACGCACATACACGTGACGACAGTTAAACACACAGACGTGGGAATCTATCACAATGAATTTATATGTATTTTGGGATCGAGCTGACCAACGCACTGATTTAGTTCAAGAGAGAGATTTTTTATTATTATCATCAAAAAAAAACTTCTCACAACACCAAAAATACATCAAGGAAAAACATATACAAATAGTCATAAAATTTAAGAAAAAAAATGCTACAAGGATGATAGCCCCGTTATGATCTTAGCTCTAGGTTTAGCCCACAGCCCCGTTAAGAGAACAGATGATGGCCCAAAGAGTTATAGATACGTAGGGTTTAGGCTAAGAGTTTTTCTTCTTTTCTCGTAAATGTATGCACAGAGTTGAATAATCTGATTTAGCCTAAGAAGTAAAGAAACTCTAGCAAATAGTAACAAATTCTGCAGGTTAAACAAAAAGAATAAAGACAGTAAATGGGTGACAATCTATAACTGTAAAATAACACTCTGATCTGCGTACACTCATTCATTCAGCCATGGCCATGCAGTTATACTCACAACTTTGCTCGCTGCCTCTGGGAACATACTCAATTCTAGGACCTTCACACAGACCCGAAAATGCAGTCCTTGACCAAGAAATCCCCAGTTCCAAAAGACGTACTAAACTCTCAGGGAACGATTCCTTGGGTGTTCTAATTTTTCGAATGTCTGATTAAGTCACATAAAATATTGTCCAGGCACGAAAGTTAGCAGAGCACAATGTCATTAGCGTTGGTTTCTAGAATTTAAGGAATGTCAGATCGGTGTCTACTTTCAGGAAGTTACTATATTTGGTCACCACAGTACTAGTCAAAACTCTGTCGGAATGTTTCTGATCTTTGCTTGCCACAACGGGCTGAATTGTACTGAAGAGTTATTCTGGAAGAATTAATTCTGGCGCGAAGGCCTCTTACTTCATTTAACTGTTACAGTTCAGGTAATGAAAGTGATTTGTTTCTTCCCAAATAAAGTTCACGTACTAGAACGCTGGTAAAGTTGGGTACCACCGTTTCACTATATATAAAAGAAAGAACACATATCAAATAATTTTTACAATATGTACCCACTATAACTTACATTATTAAACCGCAAGTGTACTGCTTGACTTATCATTTAAATTTCCCGTAAAGTAAGTTATATCTTAAAAAAAAAATCATCAATCCCCATGAATTTAGGAACACGTGCGTGTTCCGTCAACATCTCATGAGCTTTCTAGCATTTGTAAGTTAGCTTAGAAAAATATGATCTCGTCTGATTTCTTAGCAGTAAAATTTAACTTCATTACAGCTACATTATTGTTTAGTAAGCTAAGATATACTTTATTCTGCTATCCACTGAAACACGTCACTAGAAAATAATACAGACTATATAAATTTGGCACTCTGCGCAAAATCTAACTAGTGAAATATGAAATAAGCGACTTAACACTTTATCATTTCACAAAATACTAGATATAATATATATTACCTCACACAGAAACTACAGGTAGTCGCACAACTTAAGAATTATATGCTGAATATTTAAGGAAGTCTAGAAGTTCGACAAATTGCCGAAACAAACTGAGAAACTTCGCTAACAGCTATTCTGTTTCGAACAACCTGTCTACTGCGATTATAGGAGCGAGAATGAAATTAAAGTTTCAAACTCGGGCCAATACCTTAAAATCAGACAAAGGGCCCAAACTTATTTCGCCAAGCGAAATTATCTCCCCTACTCCCAACATTTACGTCAGCTTAACGCGTGACGTAACTGCCACCAGTGACCGAGAAATGCGCGTGACAGTTGCAAATCTCAGACAACCGTCTACAACTGCGTCGTACAGATGCCGGGTTTGACACCTTAAGCTAGTGACAGGTGAACAAAATGGTAGACCAAAAGTCTGCTCTATGTCCAGCGAAACGAATTTCTCACACCTTCACGTCTTACCTGCGCGACTGACATCTGATGCAATAAGGTTACTAGTCAGTATGAGAAAGAAAAACGATGATGGGAAAGAAATATATTTTTCGCAACGAATGATGCGAAAAAATACGGGAAAAACAAGTACGGAAAAGTAATAAAATGAAAGGATTAGGGTGAGAGAATAGGAAGAAGATGTAGGTAATTTAATGATATAAAGACCCACGTGACAGGACGTCCCCTCTTAAGATATGGAAGCACTCCATGTCTACGTTATGGAATTTAATTTCCTATAACCGTAGCTTCGGGGTGTCTGTCTTCTTCCCTCTCATCTTCCCCCTCCATCTCTCTCCAATTCCTACTCAAGTCTACTCCCCAAAGTTTCCTTCCTCTGGAATGTCTCCCATGCGCGCTTGAAAGAGCGTCGCCGCTTCTGACATTTTTGAAAGATTTCTTGTGATAGCGGTGGAATATCCCTGCCACTATCATCATCTTCGTCAGCTCTGGCTATCGTCAGGAGATGGTCGGAGGTTGGCACTGGTCTTTCCAAGTATCTCTTTAAGAGATTTAAGTGGAAAACCTTCTCCTTTCCTTGAATAGAGATCTGGTAGTTAGCCTTAGAAATCTTTTTCAGGACGGTAAACGGCCCTTGCCATCCGATCTTCAGTTGGTTGTTCTCGGTAGGGAGTAACACCAAAACTTTCTCTCCTGCTTCCAGTTCTCTCTCTTTCGCGACTTTCCTGTATCGGTTAGCGTGCTTTGTGCGTGCTCGCTTAAAGTTAGTCGTTGCTAGGTCCCACCCTAGTTTCAACCTTTCCTTTAAAACCGACACATATTTACTGGCTGAGACAACTGTCTCATCAGCCTTCTCGTCTGTCAGAGACTGAAGTAAGGCTTCAAGCGGGCCCTTAATGGGTCTGCCGAATAAGAGTGTAGCTGGCGGAAATCCTGTGGAAGTATGAGGAGATTCTCTGTAGCCAAATAATGCTGCAGGAATACAAAGATCCCAATCTTCAGGTTTCACTTGTGCCAGTTTACTTAGCATCATGTTGAGGTTTCCATTAGCACGTTCCACGAGCCCATTTCCGGCCGGAGTATATGGCTTAGTGTGGATGTGCTGGGTCCTCAAGATCTTAACGATCTCATCCATCAACAGGTTTCGGTATGGAGATCCATTATCCGTCAACACTTGCTGAGGGAATCCCAACCGAGTGAAAATCTGCACGAGGGCTTCTGCGACATGCTTGGCATCTGCGCATGTTAGCGGGATAGCTTCTGCCCATAAAGTGCATGTATCGACTAAGGTCAGGATGAACCTGTTCCTTCTTTTAGTCCTTTCGAAAGGCCCTAAAATGTCGATCACAACCCGTTCGAATGGTGTTCCCATTATTGGCATTTCACCCATGTGGACTGGGGGTGTCCGTTGCTTGGGTGGTACACGTTGGCACTGGGCACAGGATTTGACGTACCTGATAGTATCAGTGTTTACTCCTGGCCACCAATAATGAGTGGTTATACGTTGGTTTGTGGCGTTCTGTCCCATGTGTCCGCTGAAGGGAAGAGAGTGCCCCATTTCTAGGATTTGGCTTCTGTACTGTTTCGGTACTAGGAGCTGGTTGTAACCTTGGTCAGGCTTGCCCGTTCTCCGATAAAGTACGCCATCTTTAGAAAAAATGTCCCCGTGCTGTTTGGGTTCCTTAGCCATGGGCAGTTTCCTAAAGCAGGGTGCCAAAGTAGGGTCCTTGTATTGCGCTTCTTTAAGTTCCATAGGTAACAAATTTGGCGCAGGCTCCCGTTCCTTCTTGGTTTGCCCTCTTGTAGTTACTGCTGCCACAATCAGCTCTTCCGGTTTCCCAATACACACGTATCTCCCGCCAAGTATGACTGGGTAGATGGGATCATCCATAACAGCCGCTTTGATCACGCCTCTGACAAAGTCAGAGTGTATCTCCACCAATGCGATGGGAAGCGCTGTAGGTGCATCACTCTTACGAACTCCACAAAGTTGGACGGTCTCTGCTGTCTCTTGACCGGGTTTGACCAGGTTTCTGGCAACAATGCAATCATACGAAAGCCCCGTGTCAAATAAGCAAGAAGTTTGAGAACCGTTCAAAAGAACAATACCTCGCGTTGAGGGTCCATCCCCAACAGGTTGGGAATCACTGTCAATAATTCCGCCTTGCGAGACTGCTAATAAGCATCCGATGCGTTTAGGCTCGGTGTGCTCGGTCTGATCATATGTCCCGTGCTCAGGGGTTCTCCCTTTGCCACCTTGTCCTTTCTGGCTACGCTGCCATGTAGGGCGGTCGGGTTGATCAGACTGTTTGGGGTGGTTGGGGTACTTGTTCTTGTAGAACTTGGATTTTTCAGGAGGGGGGTTTTGAGGTCCAGTTTCTCTGAGGTTAAACTGATTCGACGCATGAGAAGGTTGATCTAGATTATTTTTCCGAAAATGCTCCTCTGTCGGTTTCCGCTTTGTGGCCGGTAGTTCAGCCAGCGCGTTATGGTAACGCTCAGACTTCTCTAAGATGTCTTCAAGTTTTTCTGCCCCCTGCTCAGCGAGAAATCTCCGGGTATCCGCAGACAAAGTGTTCTTTATTTGTTCTGTTAAAACAAATTCCTCAAGACCTTCATAGGTAGAGGGGAGCTGCGAGAGCTCAAGGCACTTTGTCAAATATCCCTTCAACCGAGACGAGAACTGCTGAAAAGTTTCAGAATTCTCTTTTCTGCTGTTGCGAAACAGTTGCAGAAATTTGCGCGCGTTCATTTCAAAGCGCTCCAGTAACGCTTTCTTCAACAGATCATAGTTGTCTTGTTGGCTGCTTTCCAGTTTGGCGTAGACATCATATGTTCCAACGCGACCTCTCTAAACCGTACAGAGTTGCAATTTTCTCAAATGTTTCTAGCCAAGTGTCAATCTTCTCATTTGGGCAAGGGAAAGACTCTAGCGGAAAAGACATAGCAGTGAGATGCGTAGATTGAGTGTTAGAAGGATCAGTTAAGGAAGAATGAGGAGAAGACTCTCCATTGCTGGAGGTAGAGGCAGCACCACGGCTTTGGAACTCTAGAGTCTTAAGCGCCAGCTCATGCTGTCGTCGTTGCTCATTTTCTCTTTCCTCATGCTGTCTCTCCTTCTCTTTCTCTCTTTCCTCATGCTGTCTCTCCTTCTCTCTTTCGTTCGCCCTGCGGATTTCCATTTCTTCATCCATCTTCTTCTGCTGTAATAGCCGGTCTTCCGCTTCTTTCCTCCTAGCTTCTTCTTTTTCCTCTTTAGCTTCAGCTGCTTTCCTCTCCGCATCATATCTCTCAAGTTCGTCCCTGACAAATGCTTTCGCTTCCTCTCCTTCCAGTCCCTCCTCTCTCGCTTCTTCCCTGAGGAGTTGTCTAAGCTTTGCCCTCTCGGCCATATTATGTCAGTGACTGAGACTAGTGGAGAACGAAAATAGGAAAAAGGATACACTGGTTCCTACCACTTACGAGAAAAAATACCAAAAATCCGAAAGATGATATCCTTAACCCTGGGATACCTCCTCCAAAATAAAATCTAACTATCGCTGCTATTAATCGGCAATAAAGCACCTAATGCAAAACACGACTACGCCAACTAAATGGTAGTTAAGATTACTTCTGAAAAATAAGTAGCTACAGTGGAAAAGCAAAATAATTATTGCAAAAATTACAGAGAAAAATAATCCCCTTAATTTTTAAGTCCACTATCAAGTTCACCCCTGAAGACAGTTAGGGTGAGGGAGGCAATTAATTTGGACAAATAGTCCGAAACGCACTCCTTAACTCTAGTTCAAACACCTTCCTGCTTCAGAACCCTTGTGAACGTTATGCACTCACAAAACTTTACCAGCGTTTAGTATTACAAAATCATTAATTAACATATATTCCGACATTCAACCTGTAACTGAAATGTATATTATTTCTAAATGCTGTGGAAAAAAACTATCAGTTTGTGTGGTCAGCACGCCCGAAAACAGATCGTTAGTCTAGGGGATAAATTATTTAAAGATATAACAACTCACAAGACATCACACTCTACTCTATTTCAGAATAAAGAATCTTAAATACAAAATCCAGATAGACGAGTCCACGTTTGTCGTACTCGTCTTCCTATTCTAAGTTCAAAGACCGGAAACGAGCAACCATTTGTCGTACTCGTCTTCCTATTCTAAGTTCAAAAATCCTACGGACGAGAACCCATTTGTCGTAGATTTTAGATAGGAGTATTAAGACTAGGGTTGGTCCCTTCAGAATAGGTTGGAATGAGTGATAGTCACAGTGAGAGCTGGTGAAAAAAAAAACCACAATAGAATTTCCCACACGTGAGATGATAGAATGTGATAAAGAAGCTGTCTTTGAGAATCGAGATAATCTTCTCTCTCTCACCTATCTTCTACGACCGCTTTTAAAGGCGTCAGACAGTCTACACACAGATATATATATTAATATATCTCTATCTACTCACGGGCACGCACATACACGTGATGACAGTTAAACACACAGACGTGGGAATCTATCACAATGAATTTATATGTATTTTGGGATCGAGCTGACCAACGCACTGATTTAGTTCAAGAGAGAGATTTTTTATTATTATCATCAAAAAAAAAACTTCTCACAACACCAAAAATACATCAAGGAAAAACATATACAAATAGTCATAAAATTTAAGAAAAAAAATGCTACAAGGATGATAGCCCCGTTATGATCTTAGCTCTAGGTTTAGCCCACAGCCCCGTTAAGAGAACAGATGATGGCCCAAAGAGTTATAGATACGTAGGGTTTAGGCTAAGAGTTTTTCTTCTTTTCTCGTAAATGTATGCACAGAGTTGAATAATCTGATTTAGCCTAAGAAGTAAAGAAACTCTAGCAAATAGTAACAAATTCTGCAGGTTAAACAAAAAGAATTAAGACAGTAAATGGGTGACAATCTATAACTGTAAAATAACACTCTGATCTGCGTACACTCATTCATTCAGCCATGGCCATGCAGTTATACTCACAACTTTGCTCGCTGCCTCTGGGAACATACTCAATTCTAGGACCTTCACACAGACCCGAAAATGCAGTCCTTGACCAAGAAATCCCCAGTTCCAAAAGACGTACTAAACTCTCAGGGAACGATTCCTTGGGTGTTCTAATTTTTCGAATGTCTGATTAAGTCACATAAAATATTGTCCAGGCACGAAAGTTAGCAGAGCACAATGTCATTAGCGTTGGTTTCTAGAATTTAAGGAATGTCAGATCGGTGTCTACTTTCAGGAAGTTACTATATTTGGTCACCACAGTACTAGTCAAAACTCTGTCGGAATGTTTCTGATCTTTGCTTGCCACAACGGGCTGAATTGTACTGAAGAGTTATTCTGGAAGAATTAATTCTGGCGCGAAGGCCTCTTACTTCATTTAACTGTTACAGTTCAGGTAATGAAAGTGATTTGTTTTCTTCCCAAATAAAGTTCACGTACTAGAACGCTGGTAAAGTTGGGTACCACCGTTTCACTATATATAAAAGAAAGAACACATATCAAATAATTTTACAATATGTACCCACTATAACTTACATTATTAAACCGCAAGTGTACTGCTTGACTTATCATTTAAATTTCCCGTAAAGTAAGTTATATCTTAAAAAAAAATCATCAATCCCCATGAATTTAGGAACACGTGCGTGTTCCGTCAACATCTCATGAGCTTTCTAGCATTTGTAAGTTAGCTTAGAAAAATATGATCTCGTCTGATTTCTTAGCAGTAAAATTTAACTTCATTACAGCTACATTATTGTTTAGTAAGCTAAGATATACTTTATTCTGCTATCCACTGAAACACGTCACTAGAAAATAATACAGACTATATATAAATTTGGCACTCTGCGCAAAATCTAACTAGTGAAATATGAAATAAGCGACTTAACACTTTATCATTTCACAAAATACTAGATATAATATATATTACCTCACACAGAACTACAGGTAGTCGCACAACTTAAGAATTATATGCTGAATATTTAAGGAAGTCTAGAAGTTCGACAAATTGCCGAAACAAACTGAGAAACTTCGCTAACAGCTATTCTGTTTCGAACAACCTGTCTACTGCGATTATAGGAGCGAGAATGAAATTAAAGTTTCAAACTCGGGCCAATACCTTAAAATCAGACAAAGGGCCCAAACTTATTTCGCCAAGCGAAATTATCTCCCCTACTCCCAACATTTACGTCAGCTTAACACGTGACGTAACTGCCACCAGTGACCGAGAAATGCGCGTGACAGTTGCAAATCTCAGACAACCGTCTACAACTGCGTCGTACAGATGCCGGGTTTGACACCTTAAGCTAGTGACAGGTGAACAAAATGGTAGACCAAAAGTCTGCTCTATGTCCAGCGAAACGAATTTCTCACACCTTCACGTCTTACCTGCGCGACTGACATCTGATGCAATAAGGTTACTAGTCAGTATGAGAAAGAAAAACGATGATGGGAAAGAAATATATTTTTCGCAACGAATGATGCGAAAAAATACGGGAAAAACAAGTACGGAAAAGTAATAAAATGAAAGGATTAGGGTGAGAGAATAGGAAGAAGATGTAGGTAATTTAATGATATAAAGACCCACGTGACAATTACCTGCATTTATTCTCATTATTTTTGTCTTTTCCCTGTGTATTTTCAGACCCAATTGCTGTGACCTCTCATCGAGTGTTTTCAATTTGTCCTGCATCTGATTACGGTTATGGGACAGAAGAGCCAAGTCATCAGCAAAATCCAGATCATCCAACTGCTTAGTCAGAGTCCACTGGATTCCATTTCTGTTGTGTGTTGTCGATGATCTCATAACCCAATCTATTGCCAGCAAGAAAAGAAATGGAGACAAGAGGCATCCCTGTCGCACTCCTGTTCTTTCCCAAACGGTTCTGTAAGCTGTCCTTCGTGAAGAACTCTGCATGTCATGTCTTCATATGTTTTCTTTATTAAATTAATGATCTTCAGGGGAACTCCATAATGCCTCATCAATTTCCAAAGTGATTCTCTGTCTACACTGTCAAATGCCTTTTCGTATTCCACAAATCCGATGTATAGTGGTGAATTCCATTCCAGACTTTGTTCAACTATTATTCTCAAAGTGGCTATCTGGTCTGTACATGATCTGTTATGTCGAAAACCTGCTTGTTCATCTCTCAGTTTCTTGTCTATGGACTCTTTTAATCTCTCAAGGATAATCCTGTTTAATACTTTTCCTGGCACTGATAGTAAAATTATTCCTCTATAATTTGTGCACTCTTGTAAATTTCCCTTCTTAGGCAACTTAACCAGATATCCTTCCTTCCATTCTGCTGGTATCTCTTCCTTTTCCCAGACTTTACCAAGTAATTTATATAACATCTCTGTAGCCGTGTCGATATCTGCTTTGATGGCCTCTGCTGGAATGCCATCAGGTCCAGACGCTTTTCCCTCTCTTAGAAGCTTTATGGTTTTCTTTATTTCTTCCTTCGTTGGTCTTTCACCGTTAATTTGTAGCTCTTCTTCTGCTGGCTGGATGTCCGGCGGGTTTTGTGGAGCTGGTCTATTGAGAAGGTCCCCAAAATATTCTGTCCACCTCTTCATTTGCTCTTGTATATTGCTGAGCAGTTTCCCATTCTTGTCTTTTATGAGGCAACTTTTATATACCTTGCATTACAAAAATTGAGTACACAGATACCATAGCAAAATTCTTATGCTTAACAGGGTGATAACTGCTTAATCACTTCCGTCAGACAATGGCTATATAATTATTACAGAGAAACCCGTCTGGGTAGACAAATTAGCCAGGACACTTTCTGCAGGCGAGGTAACAAATCTTAATTGAAAGGTTACCTAAGAGTGACGAAAGAAGTCAGGCCATATATGGGAGATGAGGTCATGTGTTTAAATTTTAAAATGATATTTTGAAACACGCAGGGGAAAGTAAATAACTGACACCCACCAACTCACTACATTCTTGCTCGTGGATTGAATCATGTGAGAGTCAGAAATAAACAATCATTCTGATTGGAAGTTTTGTCGGAAACGCCAGATGGAAGCGTGGGCAGGAAAACTGCAATATGACCTAGCGAATTCGGAGGCTAAAAACACACTGCCTTCCAGAATCGTCAAAGTAGACAGGACTGAAGCCAGGAAAGAATAGAGTTAGGATTCTGACCTTATAGGACCAGACAAAACACGTATCGGAACTTCTTCTGAACACTACAGCAACTAAGATTTACCTTTTAATACGGAAACATAAAGTTACAGAGGGATTATAATTAGAAATAATACCCCTGATGCATGTTAGAGGCACCGTTATCAAGTTGCCCAGACTATTCAACTTAGTAAGAAGCATATCTTCCCTATTGGGGTGAGTTGTAACATATTTTATATACTTTGAATTTGACATGTTTAAACTTGCCGATGGTTACACAAGGCTGGCAACATCAGCATGTGAAAATGATATATTCATGAACCACCACAGCAAAGCGCTGGTGATTGCTTAGTGCTAGTTTCACAGTCAACCAAAAGCAGAGGCAATCTCAGACTCCAAGTGGAACAGGGAGTGGATGATGCTGGCATCGTATGTATATATTTACTATTATTTGTAAGAAGTTGTATGTATACTTAAACATGTTCTCCCAGGCACAAGCCATAGCACCTGTCCAGTCGCAATTTTTCAATTAAATTAACTAAAAGAATGGTGATTTTTCATCATATTCCCTGAGTTATATGATGTACACTCAGGGAGAAAACAAATTCAGAGAAAGGAATAAGTTGACGGACAGCGGGAAATGCGCCTTAGCATTCCAGAGGTATCTACCTGCCTTGACCAGGAGAGATTACCTCTTGAACTGATCTGGAGACGTGCCCTTGCCACGGAAACGAATTGACGGAAACAGCAGCATCAATACTTCAGCGTTTTAGCAGCTACATTTCTATCAGGCCCAATACAGAAGAATTTTGTTTTTCTTTTCAACCTTAAGCTTTTCTAAAGCCGACATCTTTTCTATGAAAACATCTACATTTTATTAAGCACTAGCTCTAATTTATTTACATATGTTCAAAAGTAACTGCCACGGATATCCTCCCCTTAGCTCTGCAGTAGTGGCCCAAAAGTGACCATAACTTCAAGAGTAACTAATTTGGGTCTTCAAAGGTGTCTACCTTCGCACAAGATTGGCAGAGTTGTAGGTAGAAGGATAATGATGCTTCTACCTCAAGGAAGTATCCACAAGATATTCAGAAAAGCGAGAACCATGAACCTGCCGTCAACATTTGTGAAGGATTGGGTTATCTTACAATTCGTTAGCTCGTTAAGCCCCCAGCTGGTTTAATCCAGCAAGATTCCTCTGATTATTGTTATCGTTATTATTGTTACTATTGATATTATTATTATTATTGTTAGTGGCTCTTCAGGTGTAGATAGAACTTAATATATTAAAATCAGGACTCACACATGCGCCTTGCGCTCTGTAATCATTTACTCGACTATGGATTTATCAAAATTAACATATACAAAATTTAATGATCAATCACTTTTGGAACAAATTTAAACAGATATAAACTAGTAATTCTTACTATCAGTTCTAGTTAGGCTTAGAAATACAGACTAGTAGAACAGTTGGTATCGTTCGTAAAGTAGTACCGCAACTGGCCTCTCCGATCCGTACCACCAACTCAATAAAATTGAGAATCTTTAGACTTCCTGCTCAGATAAATAGTCTCGGCAAGTTAATACGATTTCTCTCGAACACATATCTGGGATTTTTTCCTTATTTCAGAATTCCTCTGTGAATTTGTGTAGTTTTCTGTAGGAGTCCGGATCCGTATTAATTTTGGCGAGTTTTCTTTTCCAGTGGGTTAAAGATGCTCTAATACGTGTTTCCGTTCCTAATAAATTCAGAGTTCAACTCTAGTCTTTCCTGTAGCAAGGTCTGAGCTATCTACTGGTGACGATTTATGGAATGCAGTCTCGTGTGTCAAAATGTTCTACATTATATATCGTAGATTTCCTGCCCCCGCTTTTCCGGGCGGTTGGGACAAACGCCCAATCGACGCAATATTTACTCGCGCCTCACAATGCCAGCCAATCTTATGTGAAAGCTTTAGTTATGGCAAATTTATGATGAGATATTTTGCATGACTCATCTAGTGCAAAATTTCAAACCAGTACTTTCTAAAATTGGGCTGTAAACATCCAATTATTATTTGGTAAAGTTACATCTATCACACTTCAAAATGTCTTCCCAGACTGGGGATTATCTGACTTGCTTATACCACGTATTTCAGACGGTGTTGTCAGATTATGACTCGGCGCAATTCGACCGTCTGTCTGGATACATTCGTGGTTTATCTGTACCTCCAATATTGCGAGTCTATTATTACAGAGAGAAGTGCACACGTATGAATCAATATCTTATATATATATATATATATATATATATATATATATATATATATATATATATATATATATATATATATATATATATATATATATATATATATATATATATCGAGCGAATAAGAAGAATGTTACTGCTAATTCAATAAGGTGCTTGAACGAGCTAAATTAAATTATATAATACCTCTTCACAAAAGGCGGCTGGCAGATAAAAGTTAACATTGCTAAGACACATTCAACATTGTTCTTGATTTCTGAAATATTTTGTGAACACTCCCTCAAGGCAGAAGTATCATCATCCTTCTATCTGCGTCTCTGCCAAGAGTAATCTTGTGCGAAGGTAGATACCATTGAAGACCTACATTAGATAATCTAGGTTTTGGCCACTGTTGGACCATCACTGCAGAGCAAGGGGATGCAACCAGTGACAACTACAAATATATTAAATCTACGTTAAGTAAATTTGGGACGAAAAATTAGTACTAATTATTAATTTAGTGTTCATAATAAAGAAACAATGCTTTTAAAAACTTTACTTTGGTTGAATAGATTCAAATTCGATTTCGAAGGTGTTTCATTAAATGCAATATTTTTATGTTGTAACGTTTAAAAAACATGTTAATTAAAGACCTAACAACTGTTCGAAATGAACATAAATGAAATAATAACTAAAGCCCTTCTAAATTGCATGATTTCTTAATGAACGTGTAAAAAAAGCTCATGAAACGAACATGTGATGGATAAATGACATTAATTTGGAATGGTTTTGTGTTGGATGTACTTCATCGAATAGTAAAGAGAAGGAACTATAAATTAATTCATAATATATTGCTATGATTGTGTCACGAAATTGGACCGTTCAATTTTTCTTCCATTTTTTCTCTCTCTCCCCTTTCTATTATTCCTCATTTTCGCTGCACAGAACTCCATATTAGAGTCATTGTTTCCATTTGTCACACTTTACTTCGTATGCCCAGACAAGCGTATCGCACATCCCTGAGAGATTAATTGAATCGCTAAACGTGATAATACCACATTGACTCCAGGTAAATGCGAGCATGAAGTGTTTGCTTAAGATTGCATAATCACTTCCGACTCGACAGCAGGGTTAGGTGATTATAGATAAACGCAATCTTGGAAGACATTTTGAAGAGTGAGAAGGAAGTCTGATATAAGTAGACTTTTACATCATGTGTCGGATGTAGCAACTCCATACACGGAGGATGACTGTTTGAAATTTTCAAACGCATGAGTCATGGAAAAGATTACATGAGGAAAAGTTATCATAACATGTACTTTGAATGTATTGGCTGGCAGCGAATCGCTATGACTGGGAGTTTGTCAGAAAACGCAAGGTGGAAGCGTGGGCTGGGAACCTACGATATAACATAGACAAAAGTTTGACATACGGCATTGCATTCCAGAAATCGTCTACGTAGACAGCTCGGACCTTGCCACAGAGAAGAACAGAGTTGGATTCTGAACTGATAGGACCGGACACACAAAAACGTATTAAGAGCATCTCTGTACATCAGTAGGAAACTCGACAATATTAATACGGAATCCGGAATTCTACAGGACCACTCACAAGTCACAGAGAGATTCTGAAATTGAAAAAAAAAAACCCCGACGTATGTTCGAGGCATCTGTGTTACGTTGTCAAGACTATTCTACTGAGCAAGAAGGCTAAGATTTCTCAATTATTGAGGTGAGTGTAACATATTTTTTATGCTGTGAATTTGACATGTTTATACTTGATAGTGGTGTTAGCGATTCATTCTAGGCTGGCAACCTCAGTATATGAAACAGATACATCCATGAACCACCACAGCAAGCGCTGGTGATTGCTTCATGCTAGTTCCCACGGCAGAACCAAAAGCAGAGGTAACCACAGACTCCGAATGGAGCAGGGAGTGAGTGATGATTACATCAACCTGTGCATAGTTGTATATTACCATTTTGTGAATGTATATAAACTTAATATGTTCCTTCAGGCACAAGCCACTGCCGCTGTCCAGTCACAAATGTTTCCTTAAATTACCTGACATGCTGGTGATTTTTCATCGCATGTCCTGAGTGATGTGAAATATTCTCAGGGAAAGTAAAAAATCTGAGAAAACAAACGGCTGACGGACAGCGGGAAAAGGCGCCTGATTAACATCAGCGGAATTTGTAACTTTATTCCCTATAAAGTGTGTGGTACCAGCTCGAGGCGACCCGACTATTTGCGGTACGACCTGGAGAGGCCATTTCCTTTACCATTAATCTGTGGTTAGAAGCTTGAGATCAACACCTGAAGATTCTTGCCTTGATCAGGAGTAGTTACTTCCTGAACTGATCTGGAAAGATGCCCCTCACAACTGACGAATCTACGGAAAAGCAGCATCGGCACTTCAGCATTTTGAAAAGCCCTATTTTAACAGGCCAAACACAACCGAACTCTATTTTGCTAGATCATCAAGCCTAAAGACTTTTCGGTGAAGAAACATATTTTTCAAAATCATCAGTCATATTTATTTACAAGTGTTCAAGTAATTGATCATTAAATTTGTATATGATGATTTTGACAAATTCATAGTTGAATTAACCATTACAGAGAGAAAGGACCCAGAACCTCTAGTATATATTCATATTTTATGTCAGATAAACCCAATACTCAGGAAGGTATTTGTTTATCTCTCATTTCATGATACTACTCGATGGTACCAATTGGTGGGGCTATCTGTGGAACAAGTGTGTGGTATAAGTGGCCTGCAGTCAAAGCTAGACTGTTAAGACGCTGGACCATCTTTGCAATTACCCCACGATCCTACGGGGGACGTGTTGCGGTGACTAGACATGACCAGTGACGAGTTAAACCAGTCCATAACTTGCAAAGAACAAGCATTGGCTGGAGCGGAAACCAACCGACATCTTACTGGCAGCTAAGTACCCATTCAAAGCTGCCAAGTGAACTCTCTAATAACGAACTTTCAAATCAGACCATCACCTGAGATGACATTTTAAATATCTAAATTCACCCCACTCATATTTATTTTACATTTTTAACGAAACTTGATTACAAAATTTGTTATCTGTAAATATACAAATTTATAGTTGATTAAAAATTTTTGAGTGAACTGCAGCCTTATGTCTCAGTCATTTAAATACTCATAACAGAGCTATTAGAGTAATGTTTTACTGAGTTAAATCAGTTGGGTGCTCAACAAAATGAGAAAAAAAAATCCTTATTCATAGAAGGTCAGGAAAGATAAAAAGTTTACACGGCCTGGATCCTATCAGCCGTAGTACTTGATTTCTTTAAATCCCTATGAGGCTGCCTGGAATTGAAGGCTCATTCTTCAATTCACATCTCTGCCAAGAGTAATCTTGAGCGAAAGGTAGACACATTTGAAGACCCTCAGTTGGTACTCTGAATTTTGGCCACTGTTGGACCATCACTGCAGAGCAAGGGGAATAAATCACGTGACAAGTAGAAGGGATACATTTGACTGAAAGCCTAGAAATACCTCAACATGTTGAAATACCTTATCTTTAATATGATCCTGTATTGTATTATTTAGTACTCAAACATACGATTAATAGTTTTTATGGTATTGTGAACCAGGTATCTCCATATATGAAGGTGGTAAACTGTGTCAAACGATTGGATTCCCTGTAATCTAACTGTTGAATCCAAACTGTAAATGACGAATAATTCTTGTACATAAGTAGAGGAGACAAACCTTGTGGAATCATAGTCAGAGAAAAAGAACAAAATTGGCAATTATTGATTTATTGTCAGTATTACATTTTATTCAGCTGCAGCTAAACTCCATTATCAATTACTTTTCTCATTCATGTCTTCAGCAAAGATGAATTTTGAAACGAATAATCTTTGTTAAAAAGGAATCAGAATTTTTTTGTTTTAAAATGCAACGTACACATATCTTTCATTCATATTTTTCTTATGTTCTTTTATTTCATGTAAATGTCAGCATTTACTTAACTATTTTAATACTTGAGCAAAGTCAGGTACAAAAATTTTGCCAGAAAATAGAATGGCATGGTCATTTACTCAGTATATAAATGTACGCACTTGGTTACAATTTTTTACAACAAAAAAATTGGTCTCAATGCAACACAGCGCGGCAGAGGAAACTAGATACACAATGTTACTGGAATTGTTGAAAATGTAGACCTTTGCCAGCCAAGACTACAAGTCTCGCACTCAAAAGGGAACTGCATCTCTCATGGGAAAGTGAAAACTGAACTAAAAATCTCTCATTTGCCATTAACTTTTCTTTGTTCATCATCATTTTCCTTTTCACTCCTTGTGGAGCATTGGGCCACCATTGTAGCTGGCCCCCTTACAGGAAGCCTGCACCAAGCATTCACATACTCTTGAAGCAGTGGTTAATGTAGCTCTTTGTTTTACGTGATGAGATTGCCAGACTCATGGAAAACCCTGATATTAGTCGCCTTGAACGACATGCCTGTCTTGTCTTTGATCCACCATTACTGAGCGTTAGCTCTTGGTTACATGCCGGAGGGTGCAGTAGTCAACAGAGCTGCAATGCTGAAACGTGTCTTCTTCTTCCTTAGCTGTGAGTCCTTTAAATTTAAGTGCAACTCAACTTCTGTCCCATTCGGCGCATTACCGACAAAAATGCACGTGACGCGAGCCATGACAAGGGATCCTAGGTTTATTGACGCTGTCATTCTCGTGGTTGGCTCTCGAATTTAACACATCAGCGGGCGACACCGTAGTCGAGGGTGAGTAGTTGAACACGTGTGACTTGGTAACGTATGTTCTCTGTGTATGTCCCAATGGTTGCAAGTTGCATGAAGTAAATACGTGCTTGTTCTCTGTGTGTGCTGATAATGTTGTAGTTGCGTTTCTTATGATAATGGTGGTAATATTAATAATTTAGTTGCCTGTTAAATATCTTTACTATTTAAATGCACTCATAACGTTATAGTAGTAACAAGACTACTGACCTGGGAACGAATGGTCGAACGGTATACAGCTTTTTTTTTTTTTTTTTTTTTTTTGTTAGAGCGCATAAGAAATATTCCATAATCGTTGTAACAAAAATTAGATCCCTTGCTTCTTGAGACAAAATTACCGTGTCCGAAACCTGATAACATCATCCTTCAGTCTACACATCTGTTAATCGGAACCTAACTCTGCTTTTGAGTTTGGGAAGGCAAACCCTGCCAGGACGGAAATCGGTCACCCCTCACCTCATAAAGCGGAGACCTAGGCAGGCCCCGCTTAGAGACTGTGTTTTTAGAAATACTAATGAGATTGTAACACTGGGAATATTTCTCAGAGATTGTAATATAGGAAAATTGCTTAGTGATTGTAATGCTAGGACAATTACTCAAAAGTTGTAATGCCAAGAAATTTAATCATAATTGTAATGCTAGGAGAATTACTCAGATATTGTAACAATGGGAAAGTTACTCAGATGTTGTATTGTTAAGAAAACTACTCAAGAGTTGTAATGCCGGGAAAATTAATCAGAACTTGTAATGCCCGGAGAATTACTCAGAGATGTTGTTGCTAGGAGAATTACCCGGAGATTTTGTTGCTAAGAGAATTACCCAGAGATTGTAATGCCAGGAGAATTACCCAGAGATGCAATACAGAGCGATCAGAATTCAGCTTGAGCCTGTTAAAGTCACCACAATACTCTGGAGAGAATCCTGATAACACGTGATCTGAGTGGTTTACTTTAGCTAACACCTCCTACGTCTGCCTTATCAATCTTTTAAAGACACGACATTTCAGGGGGCGACACTAAGGCTTCCGGTTGCTCAAAATATTCATTTTTGCATTTATACCTTTCTTTCTGCTTATTTGTTTGTTGATACACAGACTTGCGTATACATATTTAATACATAAACTCACACAAACGTACGGTACAGGGTTGGTTTAACCATTAGGCGGAGTAGGCGGTCGTGGGTGGGAAAAAAATTTATTCAAACTCGAGCGAATTAAAACTTTGGTCCAAAAAAAAAAAAGAATGAAGTTGTAATTCCGAGAGGAAAGGTAAGTATTTTATATTCTACGACCATTCTGCGCCATAGTCTCTTCTTCTTTGATCCATAACCACCAACCGTCAAAGCAGTCAGCGGCCATCACGCCTAGTGGCGTCTTGTAGGGCAGCAACAAATTGATTCCACTTTGCTCGGTCGGCGGCCATTTTTCGTACAGTGCCCCAACTGTGGTTCATTCTTTTCATCTCAGCTTCCACAGTTCTCCGCCAAATTGTTTTTGGTCGGCCTCTCTTTCGCTTTCCCTCGGGGGTCCATAGCATAGCTGTTCTTGTGATGGTATCACGGTCCCTTCTGAGGACGTGGCCAACCCAACTCCAGCGTCTGCCAGCTATGATGGTGTGCATGTCCTCCTGGTTACTCCGAATAAGTAGTTCTTGGTTGCTGATGGTGTTTGGCCAAAAGATTCGGAGAATTTTCCTTAGGCAGATTGTGTGCAAGGAGGACAGTTTCGACATTTCCTTCTCTGTTACTCTCCAACATTCCGCACCATAGAGAAGCACAGAAAGTACACAGCTCTCATACAGTCTTAATTTGGTGTTTGTGCTGTACTGGGAAGACTTCCAAATGTTGTTGAGAACAGCAAAGGCTGTTCTCGCTTTATTCATTCTGTTGTTAATGTCCTTGCTTGTTCCGCCGTCAGGTGTTACTATGCTTCCTAGGTATGTAAATGTGTATGTCTGTCTGCGCCATAGTAAATCAGCGTATATACATACCGGCTGGGTCAAAAGTCAAGCTCCATATGCAATTTATCACATAAATTAAATGTTCAAATTGGCTGTCGTAAACAACTGGTTTTATGTGGCTCCATAAAAAATAATCCATAGGCGTTAGGTCTGGAGAACTAGGTGGCCATTCAATGGGTTCACGTCTTTCCTCTCCCCCCCCCCCCCCCCCCCAAAAAAAAAAAAAAAAAAATTACTTCCCAAAAAGCGACCCCATACAATAGTTCGTGGATTATTTTGCACATGTCCTACCATTACCCTGTGTTGGTTTTAAATGGCCCAATATCGTGCATTATGTCTGTTGAGCTAACCATTAAAGTGAAACACTACTTCATCGCTCAACATGGTACATTTTTCAAGCCGTCTATTTAATAAAGTGTTTATGGGGCTTGTCTTTGGACCCGCCCTGTATATCTGTATTTGCATATTTATGAGCATTTTTCGTGTACTTGAGTGTGTGTATATATATATATATATATATATATATATATATATATATATATATATATATATATATATATATATATATATATATATATATATATATATATAGTGACAAGGTGGATTTGGGGCGACCCCTTCTCGATCTCTCTTTCACTCCGAGGGTACTCATTTTAAATGGTTGTACTGACTTTATTGCGTGCTTTTCAATGGTCGCACGATTTTTCTTTCTCTATGTAGCAGATATTTTGTATCTACATTCTTTCACTCCTCTCAGGGATAAGTCGTCATATCTGTTTGTTACCCATTTCTCACTGCTTTGCAAGGAGCGGCTGAGATAATATTAACGACAACCATGTTGGCTAATCGCGGGTGCAACCGACATCAGACTACAGATTAGCCCTACAAATCGCCAGCGTATTTGCTTACTCGCTGATAAGGCTAGACTGCGCTCGTCGCAAAGCTGGTAATACTGGAAGACACCTTATGGACAGACAGGACTGACAAGATTAAGTAATAAGATGTTACATCTTACACACATTGCTGAGAGAATTTACCGATGTGTTTGTGAGTTTGTACACAAGGCATCGGATGTTTTATTGCCATATATGGGAGACGTGACCTTTGCATCACGCGCAAAATTACTCCATGTCGGAATATTTTGAAATACCCCACCCCAACAAGCATGTTTGAAATGATTGGAGCCCTGAGTAGCTTCATAACAAACAAATTCGGGGGAGGGGAGGCAATATAACCTGACCTTTTTTCGGTGTTAAGACACTGTGAAATTTCACTGTGAGAAGTCGGTTGCCAAAGACGACACAACCAGACCTTTCCAGAAGTTAGGATTCAGAAATCCATTTTATCAGGCCGGACCTTTTCTTGGAGAATCTTGACGGACCTACAAAACAGCCCAGGAAATCTCTATCATTTTAACAAAGAAACCGGGACTGAGGAAACTGAGAACACATGGAGTCTTAGAGGGAATTATCTTATAAAAGTAACGACCCCCCAAGAACACGTGTAAAAGGCCTAATCAAGTGCCTTCACTTTATTCATCTAAGTAAAATGTCTGTGAGCCAGGATTGGCGTAAGTTGTCATTTTACATTCACATTTTTCATTACTAACATATGAACTAATATGTATATATTATCATGTGAATATTAATGTATAAAATTGCTAGTGGATGTCCAAGTCATTTGAGGCTGGCAACCTCAGCGTATATAATAATGATTTCATGAATCACCACTGCAATGGGATGGTGACTGCTTTATTGCTAGTTTCTTAAAGAGAACTAAACGCATAAAGAGTCCCACGTTCCATATGGAGCAGGAGGGAAAGATGAAAGAAATGATGTACATTCTAATTATAATACTTACAGTTTCAAACCAGCGTCAATGTCTAAGTAAACAAACTCACTTTAAAATTAATAAAAGTTTCACACTTTTCAATCAGTGTAAATGTAAATGAAAACATATTCAATTTATATTGTGAACACTTTTCAGTCAGTGGAGAAGTAAATATAAACATATTCTTTTTGTACTATTAACCTTTCCATTTAAATGTAAAATAAAGATAAAGCTATTCAATTTAACTGTAAAGAAAGTTTTCTCTCGAGGAATTAAGTTTAATTCTCATCGAGGGTAAATTCTGAGATAAATTGGATGGTGGAATCAGAGAAAAGGGACACATACGTATATGTCAGGAAACGCAAATACTCAGGAAAGCGTTCGTTTCTATTCTTTTACCATAGTTGTTGGTGGTGGTACCAGTTGAGGGTACGATCTCTGGAACAAGAAGGGAACAGTGGCCTAAGTTTTAAGACAAGGGGCCAACTTTGTAGGCACTCCCTGACACTTCCGGGAACGTGCTACGCCCTACCTCCTTGACCAGCGACGAGCGTTATCAGTGATCAGTCTACCAGGAACCAAACTATTAGAAGGAACAGAACCGTCACTGACAGCTAAGTAGTTTTACAAGCTGCCACGTGACTTCTTAACTAAACATTCTACCATCCTCCAAGGATGAACATTTTCTTTTAAACTATTCATTTTGTTTTTGGAAAGTGTTAAAACCGAAGTGATTATTAAATGTTGTTATTTGTAATTATACAAATCTAACTTCGATTTAATCATTTTAGATGTACTGCATGTTTGTCTCAGTCAATTTACTAAATACACTCTTAACAGAGCTATACCATAATAAGAAGAATTCCACTGAGTAAATCAGGGGTGGGGGCTTAAACGAGCTGAAATTAATCATTGCTTAATTCTTCATAAAAGTTGTCGGTAGATCCTTCAGTTAACGTGCTCAGCCAATGCAGCATTGTTATCTTTTTCTGAATATCTTGCGAATACGCCCTTGAGATAGAAGCATCATTATTCTTCTATCTACAACTCTGTGTGACGATACGGTTGAGCGATCTCACGTCCACTCCGTCAGTATCACTTTTTTCTTCATTTTTCTCGTCCTCTCACTCATCGCTTTTATTTAGCATATTTTTTGCCCTTTCATTCATGGTTTTACTCTCTATGCTGAATCTAGTAGGGTGAAGTCTCTAACACTCTACTCCCCTACGGACGTATCTGCTTTACATGCAGAATTGTTTACGTTCCGCAAGGTACATGCGATAATACCAGGTAATTATACCGGTCATACGCTTATCTATTCTCTCAGTCTGACCACCCTTTGAAACGCGGCGGTCCAGTATATGACCCCAGTGAAAAGCTGCTGACCGTATTGACACAAGCTTGTGTTGTGCCTACGATGGAAGAAGACAACATTGTCTAACCAGACATCTGTCTGGGGGAGGCACGAGATAAAGGCGATAATTGGATAACCTGTCGGGGTAGACATCTTGACGGAAGACATTACGCCAGGAAAACATGGTCACAATATTGTGGGAGGCAGATAGGTGCAGCCGGAACAATATTAAGTCTTATTTCAAAGAGGTCACGCGTGGATATTAAAATTAATATTTTAAACACGCGTGGGGATATTTAAAACTTCCCAACCCAAAAAGTGCTAGAGAGATTTGATTGGTTTGATGTGAGATGCCGGAATACATAATGAATTCTATTGGAACATTCGGCAGAAACACCATCTGTGATTTGAAATGAGAATGAGAGATATAATCTAGTGAACTCAGAAACACAGAACAGGCAGCTTCGCAACTTCAACCGAGCAACTCCCAAGAAGCCAGAAAGAGAAGGATCGGACCTAGAATTCCTATATCAAAAGTGACAGATCCACAGTATTTGGGCAACTCTGAAACCTTAAGAGTAAACCCGCATATTTAAATGCACAGACTGTAAAACTTCAGGACCAGGACTTTACATATTAGGACTAGAAACCTAGAAATTGGATCATCAGTCATAAGAGAAATAATATCCCAGACCAAGTGTATCGCAGAACACCCGTCGAAGAGGAATTACCAGTTTCCCAGGCCAAGTGTTTCATAGAACAACGTCATAAGAGGAATTTCTCAGACGAAATTGATTCGAGAGCATATGCACCGAAATTGCTCGCGTCCATCTGAAAATATGCGCAAGGAGATTGTGTATTCTCAAAAATTTGGGGTATGTTCTGAACATTTCTATTACAAACTTGAATTTAACATGTTTTCTTGCTAGTGTACATATATGAGGCTGGCAACCCCAACATATGAAAATAGTATATTCGTGAACCACTACAGCAAGAGGTGGTGATTGTTTCTGACTAGTCGTGCGGGAAACCCGACAGCAGAGCGACCCCAGACTCCGACTGGAGCAGTGATGAGTGATGACTACATCGTAAGTACCTCCAGTGTAACATATTATCTTGTGAGATTTATGTACCTTTTTTAATTGTAATTCAGGCAAATCATTATTCACGCACTCCAGACGCAATTTCATAGTTAAAACCCAGAAGGATATGAGTGAATTTTCATCATATTCCCTGTTACACTGTGTGCTCGGGAATTTAATTCTTCTGAGAGGTTAACATTGGTGGGTGGAGCGCATGACAATGGGCCTGTTAGTTTGCGGTGAAAAAATGTACTTAGCAAGCATTTGTTTCTTTCTATTTGTCTAAAGTTCGTGGTTACAGGCCATCAGACGATTTGTGGTACTAACGCCGCTAGTGTGAGATAAAAGCATCCACCATAACCGCCTATAGTGGAAGAGAGTGTGGAGAAAGCTTTTGTCAACACAGAATTGATGAATCACAGCTGCAGAACTCACTCATACAAGCTACGTGCTAACTAAAATGCACCAGCAAAAAGGACATTTCAGTTAAACTTTAAGTATAAAGTTAAATTTCCACCTACGTCTCAATGATGAGAACTTTATATTTATCAAATTCTACTAATATTTCCATATTTATTTTAACCTGTTAAAGACTATTTCACTATTAAATTTTTTACCTATTGTTTTAAAACTAAACAATAATAATTGATTCAGTTATATGTATGAAAGCAAACGTATGAGCCAGAATAATTAATATATCTATATATAAATTCTTAGACCTATATTTACCTCTAAACTGAGCTATACCTTATAAGAGGGATTTCGTTGGATTACACCAACTGGGGGCTTGAACGGGCTAAACAATTGCTTAAATCCTTCACAAAAGACGACGCACCAGATAATAAGTTAACAAATTGATCACCCCTAAGCAGCTTTTGTTCTTGACTTCTGGGAATATCTTGTGAACTCTCCCTTAAGGTAGAAGTGTAATTAATCTTCTATCTACATCTCTGCCAAGAGTAATCTTGCGCGCAGGTAGATACCTTGGAAGCCAAAATTAGATACTCTTTAGTTTTGGTCACTGTTGGACCACTACTGCAAAGCAGGGGAGACAATCCGTGGCACTCTGCCAAAGAGTAATCTTGTGCAAAAGCAGACACCTTTGAAGACCCATTTTACATACTCTTGAGTTTTGGCCACTGGCGGACCTCTACTGCAAAGCAGGTGAGGCAACCCGTGTCACACACACACACACACACACACACACACACACACATATATATATATAAAGTGTGTGATTCATTTATTTTCCTTTTCACTCCTTATGGAGCATGGAGCCACCACTGCAGTTAATCCCTTTGCAGTGGTAGTTTTTGTAACAATATGTTTAACCTGATGAGGTTGCCAGCCTTAAGCATAATCTCATGTTAGTCGCCATGTACATCATGCCTGAGGGAGCAGGAGGCGTATTCTTTTATTTGTATTATCGGAGACTACAAGAAAATACACGGGACATGTAAGTGTGTTGATATATATATATATATATATATATATATATATATATATATATATATATATATATATATATATATATATATATATATATATATATATATATATATATATATATATATATATATATATATATATATATATATATATAAACTACTGGGGGAAAGGGGGGGGGGGGCGGCAAATAAGCTATTACCCTGTTTGAGAACGGCACCAAATACCCGAGCACCGACCCTGCATTCATACATGAATAACTTCGCAGCGAGTGCTAACATTAATGATTAATGTTTCTTCACTTTGGGCCCCCTGGGATGTCATCATCACCATTCAGTCTTCAGCTCCCCGCGGGGCATAGGCCTTCAACAAACATATGCCAAGTCTTTTTGCCAAAAAGGATGTAATTACCCATATTTGCTATCTAACATCTTCCAGCTTAATGTATTACAATTGTTGCGTTCTATCAGAAAAGAAATAATATTTGTTCTGGCGAAGTTTTCTATATAACTGCAGCATTTAAACTTCTGAAGCATGAAAAACAATATAACACTGCCGACTTACTTAGGCAACCTCACCCTGTGACTGGGAAGGTTTTTGGTTTTTCTAATTTGACAGGTATATATATGTTATGCCGTCTGATGTTGGCGTTCATGTTTCCTTACAATTTTCCATCTGTCGTGCTTCTTTTTTTCCACTGATTATGACGTGAAGCATCGTGGATCGGATATTCATTTTAATTATATCCAATAGACATGATGCCACCGTAGTAGTACATACAGTGTCTTGACGCTGTTTTTCTGTTGGGTGCAAATTGTATTGGTGACCCTCATGCTCCTATAATGAGCGAAAATGGATAAGATGAGATAAATAATTCAGACAAAATTCTCGGGAACTTCAGTCTGACGACAGCACAGACTCCTGTATATTTGGATTTCAACTCTTTCTATATTTGTCGCACGATCCCCCCAATCTCTACGATTTTCTTCCTCTTGTTCAGCTCTTCCTCGGTTTCTTCATGCTCTATTTTTGTTATTGTATACTCCCTCTAACCATCTTCTTCTCTGCGTTCTTCTTCTCCGTTTACTTCCTCCCTGCATCTTGTTTATTTCTGCATCCATTGCCTAACGGTCCATCAAGATTTAATTAATATATTTCTGTTCAGAACTTCATGTCTCCAATCTCTTCGGTTTCTGTTCCTGCGAATATGTGAAAATATAAATTACCAAAGTTATCACTCAATTTTCTCTGCTTTTATTCTAGGTCGGATTAATCCCTTTAAAATAAAACAAAACGAAACAAACCTTCGATTTTTTCAACTATCAGTAATGCGACCCTAACCAGCTGTTATGGGTATATCCAGTGAAACTGGCGCTCGACTCTGCATTTTATCCAAAAAATCACTTTACAGACATATCATTTCGGCCGGCAGACACCAGGCGGGTAACGCTTAAAACAAACGCAGTCACGCCACATTTTGATTATATTTGTGAGCAAATGTATAGACCCAAAAATAGAACAATGAAAGCCGGGCTATACACCGTGTAACTTCCGGTGTTCTCTGATGAGATTACCAAAGAATAGGACTACGACTCCGTCAGTCAGAGCCACGCTAGTGTAGTGGTTACCACACTGCGCTGGTGATCGGGAGATCCCAGGTTCAAGCCCGGGCGAGTACACTTGAAGAAGTATCGTCGACCAGGACTTGGACTGGAATAATTCGAGCCCTGGCGAAGACATTTGAAAGAGTGGCGTCGACCAGGGACTGGAATAACCCGAACGGCTCCTGAGCCGACCCAGCTCTAATGGGTACTCTCCGAAGACAGCGAGTATCTGCCAGAATGGCGAGAGGACATCTGCCAGCGTACATGGAAAAGAGATACTCACGTAAAATCAGTCTCAGGTTAGACTTACTAACCGGAGATTTAGCCTCGAGTAATAGCCGGTGTACGAAAAAAAAAAAAAAAAAGATCCCGTCAGTCGTGATAAGAGGCGACTTATATGAGGTTGTGCTGTGGGTTGGGGGGGGGGGGGAACGACTTCATACACGAGAGTGGGCTGCAATGGTGGCCTCAAACTCTATGAAGCGCGAAAACGGCAATGCTTTTGGGGGCCTACCTTTTGAGGGCCCTAAAGCTTTAACTCTTGGAGGGGCCCCTTTTATTTAAAAATAAAAATGTGTTGGGGAATGAGAAAGAAACTATTATAGAAAGAACTGGACTTGGGGACCCTGAAGCTCAAGCTTCATTAGCTTTATAGTAGATCCGCCTCTGATTGTGTCAATGACATATTGCGGACATTATTATTTGGATGGGATACGCCTTTTTTGGGGGCTCAGTCTCGGAAAGCCTACACTTCTTCCCAATGAAATATTTTGTTATAAGACGTTATAAGTGATACTAAGCATATTATTCATAAGATAAATACACATTCTTCATTACAAAAATGTAATGTAAGGCTTATAAGGGCAGCGCAAAAAGCACATATGTGTGTAAATTGAGAAAATAAAAGGGGGGATGGGGGTGAGTGGAGATGGGGACTGAAGCCAAGAATGCATCCCTCTAAATACGCCACATGGACATAGAAATCGATATTCATTACACTGAAATATATAATGAAAATATTTTTTTGGGTGACCCAGTCAGACATTCTATATGTTAAATTCGACAATAATCTTAGCTGAATAAGTGTCTGTTTTACTTGACAATTGGATAAAGTAAAGGTGAAGATGATCCCATAGTAGTTACTGTCGTATGGAAGTGAAGTGGTAGAGCCTTTACTATACTAAGTTCAGCTTTATTATTGTCGTAAATTTATTTTGAGAGAAAAGAGTCGTAGAAATAGTGGTCCGGTTTAGAGTGGAAAATGATGATAGAAAGCTCAGTGATCGAAAATGTAGAGATTTAATAGTTACTTCACAGCGTGCTGGAGGAGAGTAAAGACAGACTTATTTACGACAAATCGTGTCTCTCAATCTTCTCTTTCACTCTCCTGGTCAAACAATTATTTGCCAGTTTTCCAGACTCGCATCTGCGCGCACACCGATTTGGTGTTTTCAAACACACACACGACGTTGATACAAACTATATTAAACGAATAGGGGAAAAGTTGGGCTTTGGGTATATCCAACACACAGAACTAAATGCGTTTATGTGATTTTATTCACTTTAAACATCAATCACTAAAAATATCAGATATTACATAAATTATCATAAGTACACAAATGCAAATAACAAGTTTGGGAGGGGTGAAGAAGATTGGTATCGACTAAGCCCTTCCCGCTTATTAGACAAAGACAAACCCAGTCCAGAGATAGATAATATCAGGAACATAGGTACGTTAACCTAACAGTGAAGTTAATTACTCTGAAAGAGGTGTTACAAAATTAGGTATAGGTGGTAGAAAAAACCTGTTCTTCCCAGCTGTTCTTCCCTTTACTAAGCAAATGGAAAGGAGGTGGTTTTAAACAGAGTTAACAAATTATCAACTATCCCACTTAAAGGAACAATGTAGGGTATACAGAAAAGATATATATTACCAGGTAAGCAAGTTAACAAAATGGTCACCCAAAAGAATTAATTTCCTGTCATTCATACACGCGCTAGCAAAGGCCTTCACTCATCTTGCTCTCACTTACCGATTTTGAAAAAATCTTGCACTCCATAGAATAACACAACAGCAGTTACACCTCAAACTAAATGTATGAGTGTTTGTTCAAGTTCTAGCCCCAGATTAGCGGGTAGGCGGTCAGCACATAAAAGGATCCCGTAATCGCTGGAAAATGAATCTGTAGTTGTGTCTCTTTTCTTAATAACAGTTTCTATGGGAGGGCACGGTCTCTGATACCGGGGTGAGGATGGTGTGGTCTATTTGACTATGCCGCTGATAATAAAATTCTTACGCGTGCTGGTACACTTTATCCGTGAGGTATGGTTTAAGTCCAGTGAGAAAACTAGTCACATCACTGTTCAGGAAATTATGAATTATCTCTCTGTGTCAGTAAACTAACAAAGCTCGGGCCAGTGTTCTTCTTCCCGTTACGACTTAAGTTGTTTGATGGTGCGTTAAATTTGTCTTTGGGTGTGCTTTCTTTGCTATAAGTTAGATAGCGGAATTCCAAACATAGAATCGCCTCAAAGATTTAAAATTTACACAATCTCAACAAGTTCTGCGTCAGGGGAACTCTACACACTGTTTATGCTTTGCCTTGCTTAGATTGATTTCTTTATTGCTTTCTTAATGCTGGGATCGCAGGTACGATCACTCTGTGTGAAAGAAAAAAAAGACATGTAATATACCGAAAACAAATAACCTTCTAAAGCGCGATGAATTTCCCGTTAAGCCTATAATACACTCGAGTATTTAATTATGTATTTAATAAACACTGCGCGAATTCTAGTGGTTAAAAACCCACATCTATAAAACTAGGACTTAACTGAATTTATTAATTATAAATTCCTTCGCGACTTTAAAAGTTAATTTAAGCATCTATTATCTTTTGAAATAATATAATAGATAGATCATTATATTTACCACTGGAACTATTGAGATGGTTTAATTTAATATATTTAAATTAACACAAAATCCATTGAAATAGAATGACTGAACTAGACCACTGATCACTTTACACAATATATATTACCGCTCTGCACAGAATAGAAAACACTGCAAATACATATATAAAATCCAGGGGAAAATCTATAACCAGATTTCAATAAAGCTAGTGCTTCTGTAAAAGTCTGGCCAGCGAGTGATAACGTGTCTAGTTCTTCATGGTCTATTTAGCTAAAATGGAATGTAAGTTGAGTGGGACATGATAAACTTGACAGCTTATTTGATCTCACGAACTTTTGGGGATCTGACCGCCAAATCAAGAGAAGAAACCGCCCCCTGGTCTTCGTATCCACTCGCTGCTGCCCGTTTCGCTTTCCCCGTTCGCTCGGTTGCGATTGACACCGAGACGCGAAAATAGCGGCAAGCAACTGCGTCTCGTATCAGGGACCACTACTGTCTTTGATAGCGCCGATAGTCTCCCCTAAAATCCCTCAGTTCGTCTCTTTGATCTCGTGCCGCCTACTAAATGAGTCCCGGTGGAATGAGTTCTGGCAAACGAAAAGTTACAACAAATGTTCAGGGGTTCTAATGTTATGAAAAGCTAAAAGTCCCTTTAAATCATCCATCATATCAGGGAGAATTCACTTGTCAAACTAGACGTACGTCACAATTATGTGGAGTGACTAGTTCCTTGTCTCGCTGCCTTTGCCTTTCCTAACACAAGAGCAGAATCAGATATCCATTTGCAGCTGGGTATACCGGAGCGTGACGCTAACAGGTTTTGATTCCCGGATCAGGTAGCTATGCTGCCAGAGGCAAGCGCTCTAACTATTCTGCAAATCGGTAATTTGGTATTATTTATTATAATTGTTATTATCATGCTAAACATTGTGAATAATGTGCTACTAACGTTTTGAGAACCGTCGTAATCGCCATGTTCTGTCTACCATTTCTTGTCATCGTCATCATTCGCTGTCTCCAAGATTTCTTGTCATATGTGTCATGTGTTGTCTCCAAGTTTCTTGTCATATGTGTCATTTGTTGTCTCCAAGGTTTCTTGTCATATGTGTCATTGTGTTGTCTCCAAGGTTTCTTGTTATATGCGTCATTTGTTGTCTCCAAGGTTTCTTGTCCTGTGTGTGATTTGTTGTCTCCAAGATTTCTTGTCCTGTGTGTCATTTGTTGTCTCCAAGATTTCTTGTCATATGTGTCATGTGTTGTCTCCAAGGTTTCTTGTCCTGTGTGTCATTTGTTGTCTCCAAGATTCATGTGTTGTCTCCAAGGTTTCTTGTCATATGCGTCATCTGTTGTCTCCAAGATTTCTTGTCCTGTGTGTCATTTGTTGTCGCCAAGATTTCTTGTCATATGTGTCATGTGTTGTCTCCAAGGTTTCTTGTCCTGCGTGTCATTTGTTGTCTCCAAGATTTCTTGTCATATGTGTCATTTGTTGTCTCCAAGGTTTCTTGTCATATGTGTCATTTGTTGTCTCCAAGATTTCTTGTCCTGTGTGTCATTTGTTGTCTCCAAGATTTCTTGTCATATGTGTCATGTGTTGTCTCCAAGGTTTCTTGTCCTGTGTGTCATTTGTTGTCTCCAAGATTCATGTGTTGTCTCCAAGGTTTCTTGTCATATGCGTCATCTGTTGTCTCCAAGATTTCTTGTCCTGTGTGTCATTTGTTGTCGCCAAGATTTCTTGTCATATGTGTCATGTGTTGTCTCCAAGGTTTCTTGTCCTGCGTGTCATTTGTTGTCTCCAAGATTTCTTGTCATATGTGTCATTTGTTGTCTCCAAGGTTTCTTGTCATATGTGTCATTTGTTGTCTCCAAGATTTCTTGTCATATGTGTCATTTGTTGTCTCCAAGATTTCTTGTCATAGTTGCCACGTGTTGTCTCCAAGATTTATTGTCATAGTCGTTATTTGCTGTCTCCAAGATTTATTGTGCCAGGTTTCATCTGTTGTCTCTGAGATTTCTTGTCTTAGCTGCCATTTCGTGTCTCCAAGTGTTTATTGAGTATTATTTTATTAATTTTGTGTGTGCTTAAACACTGTATTTGATTATATGACATTCCTATGTAACTGACTTTAAACGTGCTGCTTTACCGATGAACTACTGCATATAAATTGTTCATCCGCCTATAACATGACGGCTACATATTAAATCACAACTAATATAGAAGCCCAGGTCTAACCATTTGCTGATGTTGATATGAACAAAGGGCACCGTAACATTTTTTTAATAGGGGGTGGGGGTCCTAGCCTACTTTGTGTGTTGATCACGCGACAGTAACAGCTGGACCATACTGAGTCACTCTATAGTAAAGTGAGCTATGATTATGTCTATCCGACAGCAACAATATACTCGTTGCTGCTATAATGTGGTTCAATCTTTCGCTTACCGACCCCAGGTCTCTGTGTAGTGCTTTTTGGTAGAGATGTGAGAACGAGAGAGAGAGAGAGAGAGAGAGAGAGAGAGAGAGAGAGAGAGAGAGAGAGAGAATAAGATAAGGTAATGTAAGTTAAGATAAATTATAGACAGGGATGAATTACTATTCTCTCTTCTGCGATAACCAATGTCATTATTAGTCGTTCTCCTCGCTATGTGTTGCAAGACGTGACACACATACGATGCAGACCTTAATTTATTTTGTATTAATCGTAGTTACATTATATCTGTACCGTTACTTATAAGCAATCATTGTATTGACCTGAGAAGTTCCCAGGATATCTTATGAAACAAAGACAAAATTGTACGAGCTACTCCCTCAGGCATATCGTACAAGGGGAATAAGATGAGGTTGGGCATGAGGCTGACAATCTCATCATGTTAAACTAATTGCTACAGAAACCACTGCTACAAGAGTAAGTGAATGCTTTGGGCAGGCTTTCTGCAAGGGGACCAGTTACAATGGTGACTCCACGCTCCGTAAGAAGCACACAGGAAAATGATAGTGATGTTGAATCATTGTACTCCAAAGCCTGAGTGTGTATATCTGTGTGTGTATATCTGTGCGTGTGTGTCAATGAGACAATGAAAGGAACCAATTATATGTGAGAGATAATTATGAACAAGACGTCAAGTGGACGAAGAAGGGAACAAATACAAATAAGAAGAAAATATTTCGAAAATATAAGAAAACAAAGCATTTCCTATAAGTAAACGTTGAAACAAAGTGGCTGAGTGCTTGTTTACCCAATAGTATAGTATATGTCAATAAAGCCGCTTAAGGTATACTAGCTCTTCACACTTTGGTACTAAACCGTATGTAAGAGCTGTCCGTTTGTACTCCAAACTCACAGTTACTTTTCCAAAGGGAAAATTTGTCATTAGAGTCTTTCACATGCGAATCCAGAAAGTTGATTTATGCTATCATCTGTAAAAGGTGTGGTATTACCTATATTGGTGAAACTGGCACACGTTTGGCAGACAGGTTTCGTGAGCACTTAAATGACATTTATCATTGCAAACCTAACCGGTGGCTCTTCAGTTTAATGGACCTGATAGGTAATTCTGATATTAATATTACCGCCCTCTGTTCTTGCTTTGGGGATGACTGGGCTCGCTTTTCCTTGGAGAATCGTTTCATTTTTCAAATTGGTTGTCTGTCTCCAAATGGCTTAAATGTCCAACATTATTTTGCGTGAACTCTAGAGGCTTCTTTATTTCTTCCGTCGTTGATTTCACGATATATATATATATATATATATATATATATATATATATATATATATATATATATATATATATATATATATATATATATATATATATATATATATATATATATATATATATATATATATATATAGGCTTAGGCCTACCATACGTCCCGGTTTGACCGGGACTGTCCCGGTTTGAAGGTATGGTCCCAGCGTCCCGCCCAGTTTGTTATTTTGTCCCGGTTATTTGGAAAAAATTAAAAAGTGCCGAATATACACGAAGTCAAAAAGTGCAGCCTCGGAAAATGGCAATTAGGCAACACGAAAACCCGACTTTACACTGGCCTAGTATGCAGCGTCGCAAATCAGTTGCGCAGCCGCCGCGCATGCGCAATCTTAGTTGAGTTCTGTTAGTTTGCGTAGGTAATTTACTCGAGTATGTGTTTGTTTTCGGCGTGTTGTTTGCGATTATTTTGTACTGTACATTAAATTAATTTAACCCCCAAAATGCCAAAAAGAAACTGTGTATTTACGGATGAATTAAGAAGGGATTATCCGTTTTTGAAAAAAAGTTTGTGGTCATATTGACAAAGTGAAATGCGAACAGTGTTCTTCAGAATTTTCGGTGGCTCATGGTGGGCGTTCGGACATAAAAAATCACTTGAAATGTGCGAGACATAAGGCTAGTCTTGCAGCGGCAGGAACTTCCTCAAAAATATTGTCATATTTTAAAAGTGACGATCCATGTGGCAACGAATTTTTAACAGCTGCTAAAGAAGTAACTTTTGCATTTCATGTTGCTATTCACAATCTCAGCTTCAAGTCTGCCGATTGTTCATCTAAATTGATATTAAAGTTTTTTGAAACAAAGTTTAGACTAGCCAGAACAAAATGTGAAGCTGTCATTATTAATGTGAGTGAGCCACTGTTGTTTCAGCAACTTTGTGAAGATTTAAACAAAACGAATGTTGTGACAATATCAATTGATGCTTCCAACAGGAAAGAAATTAAAACTGTGCCTTGTGTTGTGCGGTATTTTGTACCAGATTATGGAGTAAAAGTTAAACTTTTAGACTTTCAATCAGTTCCCGGTGAAACTGCAGAAATATTGACAAACTATTTAATGTCAGTTATCAAAAACCATAATATAACAAAAAAAATTATTGGATTTTGTGGAGATAACCGCATTACCAATTTTGGAGGTGTAAAACGGAGAGGAGAAAACAATATTTACAGTCGAGTGAAGAAGGAACTAGGAAGAAATATTGTGGGCATTGGTTGCGGTGCTCACATCGTTCACAACTGTCTTCAAACTGCAGTTGATGTTCTACCTATTGAAATAGAAGCTTTAGTGGTCAAAATTTATAAATATTTCCACATTTATACGGTTCGAGTAACTCAACTAAAAGAGTTCAGTGAATTTGTAGATGTAGAGTATAAAAAGGTTCTTCAACATGGCAACACCCGTTTTCTTTCGCTACTTCCAGCTATCGACAAAATACTTGAAATCTATGAGGGAATGATATCATATTTTATTTCACAAGAACACTGTCCAGTGTTGATAAAACAGTTCTTTGATAATGATTGTGGTGAAATGTATTTGTGGTTTGTGCAAGGGCAACTCACATTGTTTAACAAATCTACCTTGATTATGAAAAGTACAAAAGCAAGTGCAACTGATATTGTCAGTGAACTTTGAAAATTGAAGAAAAAAAATCTTGAGGAAAGGCGTGATTATAAATTTATACATCAAGAAGCAAAAAAGCTTTTTAGAATACTGGAAAATAATGGAAGTATTAATATTAATACAATCCTACAAGAGTTTACAAAATTTTATGACCGATGTCTTTCTTACATTGAGCTATGGGAAAACAGTTTTGGTGGAGCAGAATCTTTTATTTGGATAAACAACAATGAATTAACATGGTCTGAAATTGAAGCATCAGGTGAAAAAAATTAATGAAACTCTTGCAAATAGTGCAATAAACGTGGATGAACTGTTTGATGAAGTGGTGATTACAAAAGGTTTTTGGTCTGCAAACTATGACATTTGGAAAAATACAAGTTGCGAAGAAAAATGGACACAACTATTCAGTCATTTCAAAGAAAAGAACATTTCATTGCCCAATCTTGTCCAAATTATAGAATACATTTTCAGCCTGCCAGGCACATCTGCACCTGTTGAAAGGATATTCTCAATAATGAATAACATATGGTCTGAAGAAAGAGGTAGAATGGCTGAATCAACTGTAAAAACTTTATTGTGCTGCAAAGTTAATTGTGAACTAAATTGTAGTGAATTTTTCGACGCGATTAAAAATAACAAAGAATTTTTAAAGAAAGTTCACGCTAGTGATAAATATTAATAACTTTTTAATAGTAAGTTATGTTCGGTTAAGAGTAATTAAAAATTATTACTACATAATTGTTGTTTTTAGTTAACCACTCCACTACTTAGCCTTTTTGAATCATAAGTACTTAGCTGAATATACTTCTCTCTTTCTAAAACCGCATAGAAGGCGCTCACTTTCTGTTTCGACGCTTACTTTCTGTTTCGAGCAAGCTCTCGAAATTGTCCCGGTTTGAGAAAAAAATATTATGGTAAGTCTGTATATATATATATATATATATATATTTTTTTTTTAAATAGGTATTGTTTCGTTTCGTATCCTTTTTGTGTCTTTTTTATTGTCGCTATCTTATACAGGCATACCTCGACCTTCGTCGTTTCGAGTTTCGTCGCTTCGCTCTTTCGTCGGTTTTCAATTATAATGGGTGGGTTTGAAAAAAAATCGAAAAAAGGTGATTCGTCTTATTCAATTATAACCACGTTTCTAAATTTCGTCGCTCGCTTCGCTCTTTCGTCGCATTTCGGTCACAACTGCGCGTCTTGTTTCTTTCGTCGTTCAGTCTTTGAATAGAAACCGTTTGGTGTGCACCGTTTTTTTGGAAGTTGTCCGCATTGAATCGCTTATATTTGTGATTAAACATATTAATACTACTTATTTTTGTGATTATTTTTGTGATTATACTGTAAACAGTTCGTAGTTATTTTTATGATTACAGTATAAATGACAGTGTTCATATCGTGATTATAAGACACGTGTACAGTATTCATACTGTACTTTTTGTGATAAGGCCCTATACTACTTATTTTTGTCCTTTAACTATATTCATAATGGGTCCTAAATGTAGTGACAAAGTTAAAAAAAAAAACCCACATAAGTAGAGGACGCAATTGCTTACTGGGACAGGGTGGATCCGAATTTTGACAGAAGTTCAAAAGTAAATAGTGGGCTAGAACACCAAATAGCCTGTTACAGAGAACTTCTTAGGGAAAGGAAGAAGACATTAATGAGGCAAACGTCTTTGCTCTCCTTTTTCAAGACGCCACCGCCACAACCAACTTCAGTCACCCTTCCCCCTAACCCTTCAGATTCCGAGCCATTAACATCAGCCCCAGCCAATGTTAGCTCTCCTTCAAAGTCCCCTTCTCCTAAAAGAATTAGATTGAGTTCCTCCAGTTCTGAAGTTGAGCCTCCTCAATTTTCTCCGTCTGATTTTCTAAATCTAGAATCCCACTAAATCACCAACATTCAAAACTGTACTTACTACATATATTCATCGTCTACTTGCTCAAGAATGATTTTAAGGTAAGATGTTATTTACGTATTTTTTATTTATTACTGTATTTTCTTTATTCTTATGTTTAATTTCTGTTTATTTAGGTGTTGCACGCGTTTGCAAGTGTTATATAGTTAGTTATTTACGTTTTTTGGCGGCCCTAGTGCATTTGCAAGCTAAATAAAGGCTATGCTTCGACTTTCGTTGATTTTCGACTTTCGTCAGTGCTCTGGTCCCTAACCTGTAGAAAGAGTGAGGTATGCCTGTATGTCACTTCCATTGATGTTTATGGACGACAGCGATCTTCACTGTGTTTATTCCACGGATCTTGCTACTTTGACCAGGACTTGTTTCATCAGTTTTGTTCATTTATTTTGCGTTTCATTGATTATTTAATTTCTTGTTGTGATATTTATATGTTTCTGGTTTTGCAGTTTTCTTGCGTTATTATTGTTCTTTTTTCGCTCATCAGCTGTGTGGTTGACTTTTTCATCTGCTTGTATCGCTCTTTTTGACTTTGTTTCTCATCCTCGTATGTGTTTGTAGTATTTTTCTTTGACCTTCTATAATTCTTGTCCTTGTCACCTGTTTGTAGCCTGTGGCTGACGAAGGGTGAAACCAGAAACGTGCCTCGTTTTCTCTGTACCGTTAATTTGTAAAACTGAATCCATACCATTTTATTTTGTAATTTAAATATTTATTTGCTTCTTTACCCAGTAGCCTTATGTAGTAACACTCACTAGCAACTATTGTTGTTAACTAACCACTTTCTTACACCATAATCGCATTGTATATTTGTCGCTTTTAAAATCCTTGGCGCTCAAAATCTCTTTGCTCCACTCGTCCTTTAAAATTGTGCGTACTGCTCTCGTTCTTGGAACATTTTAACTATCAAGTTTGGACCAGTAAACACCAAGACAATTGTATATTATAATAAAACAATATAAAATATGTGGAAAGACCTAAATTAAAGTAAGGGTTTCTGTTGCGCACAGATTACTTTTGGTAGGCATACAAATGTAAAGTATAACTATTTGTCTGATGAAAAGTATTTTATTTGAGAATCAATGATTCTTAGTCTAAGGGACATGATTGATCGATGTTATATTCGGTTATTGATCGATGAATATATTCGCGTCTGGTATGGCCAGATACAGATTAATAATAATAAATAATAAATTCTTTAAGCGCCAAACACGGCGCATAAGGCAGAAACCAGTGCTCTCCAGGTTGTTCGTTGTGACGCCACTCCTCTTAGCTCTTGCACATTATTTAGGCCCAACGTTCTTCCTTCTCTTATTATTGTTCTTCTGAGTGTTTTTTTGGTCTTCCTTTTTTCCTCTTACGTCATTTTCTGTTGTTTTGCGTAGGACATGGATATATGACCATCGCCCTTAGAGACATATTTCTGCCTAGAGTCTTCTCTTATTTGTCGATTAGTCTTGAATTCTTTCCAAATGTTCATGTTTTTTCTAAGACATGTTCTCGAATGTATTCCCGCTTGTTCTCCAATTTTTGTTATTTTCCAACTCTCACAGCCGTATTTAACACTGTCTATGTCAATAAGTTGATTCGGTAGCTTATATCTCTTGTATCTTTGTATTTCTCTATGGTGATTCCAATGATTCGTAAAAATGTTAGGATGGATTTCTCTTGTTGTGTCACCAATCCTGATCTATTTTGTGAGCTGAACTCTGGGGGGAAAAGGCGTTGTTAGGCATGCGCCGTTCTTGGAGAGAACAGAAAAGGCTGTCATGTCGTCGTGTCTAGGGCTGGTTATTTAGAAAGTTTAAAGAGTGATTTGTGATCTATTCTAGGAAGGAGATGGTGTCTCTGTATAATGGTATTATCAGAGATTCTCCTATATTCATTATTAACGCCTAGGAATGGCGTGCGTTATTCGCCTGTATGTGTTTTCTAAACCAAGGTAAAACAAAACCCTTTTTTTGGTTGAACTTTGTTGCTAAGCCGAAACGAGAGACGTATTATCGTGCATCTCGGATTGCTGACCACAAATGAAGATGACATGTAATTTAGCAGCACCAGATTACTCCAGTAACCAGCTTATTGATAGCAGAAATAGATAGAAGCAATGAGGACATTTATGATTATATATCGAAGTAATTCTGCTTCATACTTCTCCATCCCAGGTGAGCGAAGCTCACGGAGGAGGAGCCATTTTTGATTCCCGCCATCGTAAGACTATCATCGGAGAACAGAAAATGTCTTACTACCTGATGATGGTACAGGGAGCTAGATAATATGAAACCCATTACTGTGGTTTATCATGGTCGTCATAACCATTGGATGAACTTTCGGCTTGAGAATCTTAGCCAGGAGAAGGTTCGGACAGTGAACCATTATTTTTGATGTTGTATGTATCCACCTTAACTGACGCGATCAGTCAGTTAGAACCTGAGACGATAGACAACCAGGAGATTGAGTGTTTCCCTTCTATCGTTCCTTTTTATTGATGTACCACATAACTATACATCTGATATTGTCACCCATTTTCAAATATACGATGATTGTTGTGCCAACGTGTTCAAATGACACTACCTGTGAGGTCGAAGTGTGTGTCCATTAATAAATGTATGAAACCTCATCAGTAGTCTGCCCTTTATTGAATTCTGCTTATGATTGAGTGAGTGACTTGTCAACTCAACAGAACTATACACACATTCGCGTACTTTACATCTACATTCTCACTCGAAGTCAGCACTGTGTCGGAACGAGTTGACCTTCCATATACGTGTCCAGTACGTCCCCTATTAAACTGCAAGAAACTCATACTTATCAGTTTCCAAGTAAGGGAAATAATGAACTGCGAATAAAGAATATTTTTCATGTCTGAAGTGGTGGGCATCGGATGGTGTATATTAGAGGTGGGCAAATCGACACACTCCGCTGTTTCGAGACATTCGGCTCAGTGATTTAAACTGTGTCGGCACACTGTTTCGACACAACGGCACAACGGCACTTTTGCCCGTATCGGGGAGAAAGAAGTCTCTAATAGACAGTGTACATTACCATACATGAACTGTGTGAGACAATCTCCTCTGTTTTTTCTTGCGCGCTACCGACGTGTGTGAAAATCTATGACGTTTCGTATGACCACATTTCAATATTTTTACACAAGTCTTCATTATGATGAAATAAAACGGAGACATGATGATAGCTGTGCCGTATATGTGAAAATAATAAAAAACAACAATAATAATAACAGTAATAATAACACATGATATCAAACTAGAGTAAGCTAGTTTTGGTAGACAATGATTCAAATCCACACCGAGTACACAGATATCAGCAGAGTTAATAAAGTGTCCATACATTTATACGAACACATGGACACTTTCAACTTTAGCGTAGTGCCTAAAACATTGACAACTGCAGCACTGACACAATTTCCAGTGTCTATAACATCTCAGCAAAAATAATATCACTTGTAAAATCAAGTCATCATAACACATCCCTGAAATATATGACGTGTTTAATATTCCATACTAATGTTCCGGACGGTTGACTCAAATTTTACAAAGGCCCACGGAAGGTGAGACAGTGTGTCTCTGCAAAACAGCGAGGCAGACAGGAACTGAAACTGTTTCGAAACAACAAGCAGGCTGTGTTTCGAAACTGTCGGACTCAACGCTGTTTCGAAGCATTGTTTCGACACACACACACAGTAGCCATCTCTAGTGTATATTGACATGCCTTTTAAATCAATGTGTTTCTTCAAACAACTAGGTCAGCGAGTTTTTAGCTTTAAACACAGCTCTAGCAGTGAGCAACTTTCCTGCGGGCTTTACATTACTTATCGAAGTATATTTTATTCAAAGATCAATTTTACCGGGCAGAAGTGACAACCGTTCTGAACAACTAATATTCAGTTATGACTTAAAATCATAAAATAAGCGAAAAAGCACGCTTTAGTAGTCCACTATTATTGTTGTTACCAAGTACGCAAAAAATAAAACCAGAAAATAAAATGTTCCATACACTCTATTGCATATAATAATAGTGGATGGCCAGTTATCATTAATCAGTATTTGATCATATCGTTCACAATATATATATTATCAAGGGACTTTACTCTACGCTAATTTTTTTTTTACTTTTGGTAGTGTTTGCTCACTTAAGTGGAGTGTAAATTTGGGGCAGAACATGCATATTTAATTAGATTTCAGCATATTTAGCTGAGCAATATGACTGCCATTTTTTTTGCAAAGTACTGTATATATATATATATATATATTCGCACACAAACACACACACACACTGTATATATATATATATATATATATATATATATATATATATATATATATATATATATATGTGTGTGTGTGTGCGTGCGTGCGTGCGCGCGTGTGTGTGTGCGTGCGTGCAAGTGTGTATATTAGGGCTGGGATTGAATTTAAAAATCTTAATCGATTACTCGAATTTCTTTCATCAAAGATTAATCGAGCAATTAAAAAAATTCTAAAAAGTCATAATAATTTTGTTTAAAGCACTAAATATTTTATTTTTTGCACTAGTTATAAGGCAACATCGTCCTAAAAATATAATGAAAATACTGAAAAGTTACAACTAAACTATGCATTATTATTGACCATACTTGCCCAATTCTATATCACTGCAATAATAACAATAATGCTCTCTCATTTAAGCAAAAAATATAAATATTACTAAAAATGGAATGATTGATTAAAATTAGTTTTATTTATTAATCAATAAAACAATTTTCTGATTAATCGATCAATTAAACGTTAACGGTCCTAGCCGTAATATATATATATATATATATATATATATATATATATATATATATATATATATATATATATATATATATCCATATATATATATATATATATATATATATATATATATATATATATATATATATATATACACAGTTGACATTCAAAAATCCGGCCATCGATAATCCGGTTCCTTCAGATTTCCGGCATGGATTTCGGAGCGCATTTTTAAATTTACCGCGTTGGCGCGCCACTGTTTTCTGGAGCAGTTTATGTTTTGATGCAGCTGTTGGGTCTTGCTTGCACGTGTTAACAGGCATTCCTGCTCATTCCTTCTCATTTTATCATTTATTTGCTGCTGTTTAGCCCCATTATGGATTCAGCAAATAAAAGAAGTGGTGTAAAACGTAAACATCGTGCATTGTCGATCGCAGATAAAGTGTACAGGTAGTCATTTTCTGTTAAAGATATACAGAATATATAACCATAAAAAATCCGGCATTTTCAAAAATCCGGCACTCCTCAGGTTGCCGGATTTTTGAATGTCTATGATAAAGTCGTTATTTTATTCCCGTTAATGATATCCACCAAAAGATAGATATAAGTGGATGGAAGCAGACATCATCATCATCATCAGTTGATAAGATCTCTATGGTGTTGTTTGCTCCACTGTAGTGTATGGAATGTCAACTTGACCTACGCAGTGGTGTGTAGACATGGATTGAGTGTATAATGTGCGAATGATAATAAGGGTTCGTGGTGTTGACAAATGTTCTTTTCTCACACTCATGTATGGCTGGAAGTCATCGACACCAACGACTGTGTACCTTTTCTAAAGTTTAATTGGACGTACACACTCGACAGCACAGATAGTGACAAATCACAGGTTGGCATAATACATCATGGTACAGTGGATAAATGGTCTTGCAATGTTACATGGGCACTCATGTAGAATAATAGTATAAAGGACTGTCAGTAGCCAAGCCCTCAGTATCGCCCATACATATATATCATCTGACTTCACTGACTGAGCACGTCAGCTTATAAACAATATTTCAAATGGCTTCTAAACCTAATCTCGTTTAGCGACGATTCTCCAACATAATGTTCAGCACATATTTTTCCATATAATAATATTGAACCGCTAATAACGGGTTCTCATGTGTAGCAGTGATCTCTGGACTAAACAAGCGATAATACGGGCATCCCTTTTCTCTTCTTGAAAGTCACTACATGTTTGGTTCCAAGATGGCTTCACTCGTGAGCTGTCACTCACGTTTGGATACAGATAATGAATCTGTCCTAAAGTTAGTCATTCATAAAACATTTCATTGCTCTGTAGATTTGATCATGAACAATTGACTGCATTCTACAGGATATAGTGCTGCTAGGAATCGAAGTCGTTTTCATCGAGTCAAATATATTCTCTTAGACATTCAAATCGTACCTATCGAAAATGGTGGCTTCGAACGAGAGAGTTCACAAGAGTATCTTTTATTACCTTGGTATCAGAAATATGATTCTGCCATTCCTTGGCAATACGAATAAACACTGGGGTAAAGCATACACGATAGGTCTAGACGACTATCACTTTCCCCACAAATACTGAGATCACTTTTTTCCCGGCGACAAGCCGACATAGAAAACACAGTCCCTATCAGGACGAAGCCAAATCACACCACCACCTAGCGACACATCCGCCGAATAGCCTTTGACCTCTCTAGAGACAACAGAACATATAGTTCGACTTAGATATGTAAAGATATACAGATATAAGACAGACTCGTCCTACTCAGACAAACAATACACATAAATTCAGGCCATAGATATTCTGAAGCAAGAACAATCTATTATTACCCAAACAACGAATAAATCGCAGTAAAATGGATTCATCCGCGGAGTTCGATCGAAAGAGCCGACACAACTTTCAAGGGAAGTAACTCAATAATGACTTTTCCTTAAGCACTATTTTGTTTACAAAATATTTGCGAACATAACAAGTATACTAATGTATAATATTGTAAGATATCAAAGACTGCACGTAACAGTCTTACCACACCTCCCGGGAAAAAAAAAAATGGAACTTTTTTTTTTTTTTGAAATACATCTAGGAGCAACGTACAATAGGCTCACAACGCATGAATAATGCGCAGATGAAAATATCAGGAATACCTATAACGCCTAATATGAGGCTAAGTCGACTTATGGAGCGACTGGTGAGAATGTGTCTCATAAACTGAGAGAAATTATTTCTCTACAAGTATATTTTTCCAGGAAGGTGTCATCAAAGTATAATACAATTCTGGCAATTACACAATGCCCAAAAAATTCATATCATCATTTCGTATTAGATATCTTAAATTTATGATTTATGAAGAAAAAATCATCAAAGCACAGCGGTGAATAAACATCAATGAACCGCTATGTAGTGATACAATCATTATATTATTAAATTACAAATGTGTATCTATCATGATATAGAAAAGGAACTACTATAGAACTAGACATATCAAGAAGTCTAAGCCCTAATAGTTATGTGGAATCATGTGGGCATCTTGACAGAATGTCTGCCATCACATTATCTGATCCACGAATAGCTCGCACAGAGAAATGAAAAGGTTGAAGAGCAATTGCATATCGAGTAGACCTCGAGCTCTTCAAATTCTTACTCTGTATAGCAGTAAGAGCTTTTTGGTCGGTTTCTACTATGAAATGTGCGCCTAGAAGGAATCTCTGTAGTTTGAGGATCGACCAAACCATAGCTAATAGCTCACGGTCTAAAACCGAGTAATTCCTTTCTGCCGCATTAAGTTTTCTGGAAATATACATTACAGGATGCAGAGTTCCAGAGTACTCTTGCATTAGTGCCGCTCCAATCCCAGTGGATGAAGCGTCACTACGAAGAACGAATGTCTTATCTTTAGTAGGTAGCACTAAAATAGGTGGTGTTGAAAACAATGTTTTAATCTTATCCAGAGAGCATTGGCATTCCTGAGACCAGTGGACCACATTAGGCGAACCTTTCTTTAGAAGTGTTGAAAGAGGTGCCATGATAGAGGATAGATTCTGAATGAATCTGCCATAAAATTGAATAAGACCTAACAGACTTCTCACCTGTTTTTTAGTCTTAGGGATTGAGATGTTAAGTATCTTACTAGTATTATGGTCCTCTGTCTTTAGGAAACCATGACCAACTCGGTGGCCTAGGAAAGAAATTTCGCTAAAACCAATATAGGCTTTAGAGGGTTTCGCTGTCAGGTTGTGCTCACGCAAAGTAGACAGCAATTCATCTAACCCTGAATAGTGATCTTCCCAAGTATCGCTGAAAAGACAGATGTCGTCTAGATATGCAATGACATCTGACCGATAAGATAGGATTCGGCGCATCATGCGTACGAATGTAGCTGGTGCGTTCATAAGACCGAAAGGCATAAAATTCCATTGGAACAAACCTCTAGGTGTTGAAAAAGCCGTGAGAGGTTTGGCGCGTTCAGATAAAGGAACTTGCCAATATCCTTTAGACAAATCAAGTTTAGTGAAAAAATGAGATTTGGAGAGTCGAGTAAGTAGCTCTTCCAGTAAAGGCATAGGTTCGGCATCGAACTTCGTTACTTGATTCAATTTTCGATAGTCAACGCAAAGACGTATGTTATTGTCTTTTTTACGAACAATAACCATCGGCGAAGAATATGCAGAGGTGGATGGTTCGATTATTTTCAAATCTATCATCTCATCCAACTCTTTCTCGACCTGTGCTTGAAAATGTATAGGTATAGGATAAGGTCTAACCCTAATAGGAGTATGGTCAGTTAGAACAATGTCATGTTCAATGACATGCGTTTGTCCAGGGATGTCAGTGAGTACATCCTGAAATGTTTGCAACATAGTTGAAACTTGTCGCTGTTCTCCTAGAGACAAATCAGGAGAGACAGTAACGTTCTTCCATGATTCACTAGAATGAAGTGGGATCATTGGAAGAGGAAGATTTACATCTGAAAAACTTGTTTCCTCATCCTGTATCACGGACAGTGATGAGTAATGACCATGTTGTACTGGAGAATTGTCCGTTGCTTGGAAAATGGGTTGCAAATAATCCGGACGTTCATGGAATTCCGTAAGCATATTGATGTGGAAGGTTTTATGCTTCCCATCAATATCGACAATATAGTCGACATCGGAAATTTTCGATATTATATCGTACGGACCTTTCCAAGAAATAAGTAATCTGTTTTCCCTACAAGGTAGTAATACAAATGCTTTGTCACCAGGACAAAGTTGTCGTAAGCATCTCTTCTTATTGGCAAATTGCCTTGCCTTCTGTTTCGCAAATTCAGAAGAAGAAGTTGCTAATTTGCATGCTTCGATAATTTTTTGTCTCAACGCGATGACATATTCGTAGGATGACTTTGTGTCATCGTCAATATTGTCAGATGTAATGAGATCGTGAAGCAACGACATAGGGCCACGCGGACGCGCGCCAAAGACGAGTTCAAAGGGAGAAAATCCCGTATGTTCATTGGGTACCTCTCTGTAAGCGAAGAGGGCCGCAGGTAAAACTCTGTCCCAGTCTTGAGGATGATCCTCAGTTATCTTCCCCAGTAAGTTTTTAAGTGTTCTATTAAGGCGTTCGACCATACCATTAGACATTGGATGGTAGATACTACTTAAAGATCTATCTATCTGCAGAGTAGACATTACTTGAGACATGGTATCTGATATTAGTTGGGTGCCATGGTCTGACAATATCTCTCCGGGGAACCCCAGACGAGAAAATATAAGCCAAAGAGCATCTGCAATATCAGCAGTAGTAATGCTCTTCAGAGGAATAGCCTCTGGCCAACGTGTGCACATATCAACACACGTCAAGATAAACTGATGTCCTCTGGCAGACTTGATCTTAAATGGACCAATTATGTCTATGGCCATTTTTTGGAACGGCCGAATAGGAATGTCCGCCGCCTGAATGGGTGCAGCATGCCGTGGACCTTTGGATTTAACTTCCTGACATACTTTACAAGATCGACAATAAATCCGTATGTCCTTGTTTACCAATGGCCAAAAGAAAGCCGCAAGGACTCTTGACTTAGTACGGGAAAAACCCATGTGTCCAGCACACTGAGAGTCGTGAGCGTGCTGCAAAATTTTAACTCTCAAATTCTTGGGAACCAGGATTTGAGAATGACTTGACGTAATGGAGTCTTGAACCATACGTACAAGTACGCCATTCTTCTTTGTAATCCACGATTTACGACTTGTGTCTTTATTCGGATCACCTTTAGTTGCAAGAATGAAGAATTTCTTCAGAGTGGGATCATCTTCTTGCTGTTTTATAAACGAGTCACGAGAAATTACCAAGGGATTATCTTGGTTATGCACTTCATTATCTTCAGTAGATGAAGTTTGAGGCATATTAAGAGCCTGAGCTCTAGTGACTACAGCGTTAGCAATCTGCATGTTTTGCCTTTCCCACGTGGAAATTTGTTGCGGAGTGCATTCTCTGACTCCGTGAATGCGACCGATGATGAGGTCAGCGATCGGATTCGGAAGAAGACATGCGTGTACATCTCCTGTAAAGAAAGGAGTAGCAATCCTAATGATAGCAGTAGAGTATTTCTCTAATGTGCCGCCAAATGTTACACATTTGACTACTTGTCCAGTGGCACGGGAAGGATCTACGAGTGACTGCCTAACACCAATTGTGGTGCATCCAGAATCAAATAGCACAGAGACTGGATTGTTATTCACTAAACCCTTATGTAAGACAAGAGAACCTCTTCCATCATGCGCGACTGATGCCGGAAGAGCAGGAAGAGGATGGCCACAGCTTAAAGTAGACACTGTGGTTGGCTCAAATAACGTTTTGCATTGGGGGCACTGAGATGCTCTCCCAAAATCAAAAGCGGCACATGCCATATTACTAGCATCATTATTATCTTTACTCTGTTTATAGGCTTCATTGGACTCTTGTTGTGCAGAGTTTGCCTGAAAATGTGGTTTATGTCTTTTGTATTGAGATCTACCTCGGTTATTATCACCTCTGTAGTTATTGTTACCTCTATTGTAACCCCTATTTGGGTTTGAGTCATAGTTCCCTTGGTTACCATTATCATATTCATTATAATGAGTATCTCTGTAATTATGATCTTGTTGACTCCAAGACGGATAACCCTGATAGTTTCTATAATTACTTCCTCTACGGAAATTCCTATAATTATGACCACCCCTGTGTCGAGAGCTATCAGCTCGTCTCCAGTTCTTTGAAGAAGAACCCTGAAATGATTGGTTTACCTTGGTTTTGATAACTATTATGGTTACCTTTTTTATCAAATCTGTTTTGAGGTCCCTGAAATCTGTGTGAATAATTGGGATTGTATGGTGTTGCTGAAGCAACTGGCATACTCTCCTTAATCTTAGTGTTGCCAAAAGTCACGTCGGGGTGTGCAGTGACATATTGGGAACAATATTCTTCCATTTCTTTTAGAGATTTAGGTTTACGCTCATGTATAAATTCAAGGAAAGGTTTGTTCACACATGACATAATCTTATCTCTGAGCAACAAATCCATAAGTCCTTCATACGTTTTTTCTGTTTTGGAAAGCTCAATCCAACGATCAACTGTGAGACGTGCCTTTGCAGTGAATTCTGAGAATTCTACACCCGTCTCAGGCACCATCGTTTTAAATAAAAGGCGATAGCCTTCCTCACTTAGCTGATATTTTTTTTATCAAAGCCGCCCTAATGACATCATAATTATCCTTATCTGCTTCTCCTACAAGGCATAATCTAGTCAAAGATTCACCTTTCAAGTTTTCTGATAATTGATTAGCGTATTGTGATTTATCCACATTATGTGTACGACAAGAACGTTCAAATCTATCCAGCCAGAATGTAATATCGTCACTGGACTGATTGAACGGTGGAACCTTAACCTTGTAAGTAGAAGGTTTACCATTACCACTAGATGCCTGATTAACATTACTCATACTTGTCAATCTCAATTTCTCTAACTCAAATTCATGTTCTCTTATTGCTTTTTTCTCTTCAGCATCTAATCTTTTTTGTTCAGCCTCCCTGTCTAATCTTTTTTGTTCAGCTTCCCTGTCTAATCTTTTTTGTTCAGCTTCACTGTCTAATCTTTTTTGTTCAGCAGCAGCTTCTCTTTCTAATTTTTTTTGTTCAGCTGCTGCTTCTCTTTCTAATTTTTTTTGTTCAGCTTCAAATCTCCTTTCCTCCACCTGCATCTGCAATTTCTTTTGTTCAGCAGCAGCCTCAGCTTCTCTTTCTAATCTTTTCTCTTCAGCCATAGTTTTTCTTTCTTCTGCAGCTAATGCTTTGTCATATTGAGCAACAGCCCATTGTTCTAATTGTTGACCAGTCTTATCAAGGGCTTTCCCTTGTGTAATGAAGTATTCTAATGTAGACATGATGTCTAACAATAATACTAATCACCTGAACCAATAATAATACCACAAGTTCTCAATGACTTGATTAATCAGTATACTATCCCAATATCTGTGGGTCACAAGCCTTTAATAAGGTCTTGTATAATAGTAATAATAATCAGGTACTGGTTTATACCATAATCCAAGTGCAGTGCACAGGCAATTGTGTCTTATGAAATATACCTATATAAAACATATGTCAACCAACAGAATACATAAAGTACAAATAGGACTGACAATACAAGAACGTTTGCAGAAATCAAAATAAATCAAATAGGGAAATCAATGAAAATAATCACTGAATCTGCAAAGAATAACAACACCAATGACGTCACAATATATGAATATAAATTGTGAATAGAACTGAAAGATAGAAAAGGTTAGACCAACAAATTACAAACAAATCAAAACAAAACTAAAGAACAAAGAAATATTACAAAAATAACAATAATTACAGACTTCACAGCTAACACAAAAGCAACAGTTGTCGCAGCAAATTTTCAATCAAGAAAATTGCACCTATAGAAAACGCCCACAACGGACCCTCTATGACGTGGGATTTTCTGTTGTGAGGACGCCGCCCAACCTTAAACACAACCCGCTGACATAGAAACTAACATACTATACAAACAAATAACATGTAAACATAAATATATATAAATTATGTGTATGATAGTATGTGTTGCAAAATAGGCTCAGTTTTACAGTAATGGCAAAGTTATTTTTATGAAAATAAACAAACTGCCACTTTATTCAATTAAACATTCTGGCCTTAAATATTAAAGTTCATATACAGAAAACAAGAAGATCCATCGATGAAAATAGGACTTCTTAGTTCATTAATACTGTCTTCCTGTTAATATTGACAAGAATTGATCCAACTGTTCTGTGAAACTCTGTAATGTCTAATGTAAATATGTCAACAACGCTGACCTACATACTGCATTCACTTGACAGGTCACGTGACGAAGTGTTGACAAAGAGCAAACCAATACTGCAAGTGTGTCGTATCAGCCACAGGAAACGGTCTGGTATCGGTAATCTGTTGACTTCTGAACTTCTGCGAGGTCAAACCCAGAAAGCTGGTCCACCAGTTGATAAAGTCGTTATTTTATTCCCGTTAATGATATCCACCAAAAGATAGATATAAGTGGATGGAAGCAGACATCATCATCATCATCAGTTGATAAGATCTCTATGGTGTTGTTTGCTCCACTGTAGTGTATGGAATGTCAACTTGACCTACGCAGTGGTGTGTAGACATGGATTGAGTGTATAATGTGCGAATGATAATAAGGGTTCGTGGTGTTGACAAATGTTCTTTTCTCACACTCATGTATGGCTGGAAGTCATCGACACCAACGGCTGTGTACCTTTTCTAAAGTTTAATTGGACGTACACACTCGACAGCACAGATAGTGACAAATCACAGGTTGGCATAATACATCATGGTACAGTGGATAAATGGTCTTGCAATGTTACATGGGCACTCATGTAGAATAATAGTATAAAGGACTGTCAGTAGCCAAGCCCTCAGTATCGCCCATACATATATATCATCTGACTTCACTGACTGAGCACGTCAGCTTATAAACAATATTTCAGATGGCTTCTAAACCTAATCTCGTTTAGCGACGATTCTCCAACATAATGTTCAGCACATATTTTTCCATATAATAATATTGAACCGCTAATAACGGGTTCTCATGTGTAGCAGTGATCTCTGGACTAAACAAGCGATAATACGGGCATCCCTTTTCTCTTCTTGAAAGTCACTACATGTTTGGTTCCAAGATGGCTTCACTCGTGAGCTGTCACTCACGTTTGGATACAGATAATGAATCTGTCCTAAAGTTAGTCATTCATAAAACATTTCATTGCTCTGTAGATTTGATCATGAACAATTGACTGCATTCTACAGGATATAGTGCTGCTAGGAATCGAAGTCGTTTTCATCGAGTCAAATATATTCTCTTAGACATTCAAATCGTACCTATCGAAAATGGTGGCTTCGAACGAGAGAGTTCACAAGAGTATCTTTTATTACCTTGGTATCAGAAATATGATTCTGCCATTCCTTGGCAATACGAATAAACACTGGGGTAAAGCATACACGATAGGTCTAGACGACTATCACTTTCCCCACAAATACTGAGATCACTTTTTTTCGGCGACAAGCCGACATAGAAAACACAGTCCCTATCAGGACGAAGCCAAATCACACCACCACCTAGCGACACATCCGCCGAATAGCCTTTGACCTCTCTAGAGACAACAGAACATATAGTTCGACTTAGATATGTAATGATATACAGATATAAGACAGACTCGTCCTACTCAGACAAACAATACACATAAATTCAGGCCATAGATATTCTGAAGCAAGAACAATCTATTATTACCCAAACAACGAATAAATCGCAGTAAAATGGATTCATCCGCGGAGTTCGATCGAAAGAGCCGACACAACTTTCAAGGGAAGTAACTCAATAATGACTTTTCCTTAAGCACTATTTTGTTTACAAAATATTTGCGAACATAACAAGTATACTAATGTATAATATTGTAAGATATCAAAGACTGCACGTAACAGTCTACTGTATATATATATATATATATATATATATATATATATATATATATATATATATATATATATATATATATATATATAATAGATATGTGAACGACGAACTGTTATTGTTATTGTTAATCAGAATCGACGTCATTGCACTCCGGGCAAACCCATAGGGGATCAGTCTCCCTCAGCAAATATCGAATGGTACGAATGCTAATTGTTCCTGTTGCACACTGGTTGTATACATGCCGTGTGCGCCCTCTCATACGTTCATACCTGCTGGTTTTACGTTTGATGCCAAATTCCAGCAGTCTTAGCCTTGATGATTCATAGATTGGAGTGTCATTCTCTAATAGGCGATCATGAATTGTCCTCAGCATTTCTCTATTAACTATATCCAATGCACCTTCTAAGGGTGCTCTTCAAGCTAGTCTGTCAGCTCTTTCGTCGCCGCGTACACCTGCATGACCAGGACAGTGGATCCATATCAGTTCTTGAAGATTCGATGCTTCTATGGAGGTTTTCCATTCATGTCGGAGCCATCCATTTTGGACCTTTCGAAGCATGGATTGTGAGTCTGATACAATAACTGCCTTGGTTAATAAAGTCTCAGACAGCCATCTTAAAGCAGCTGTAGATGCCTCTACCGCCATTCTCATGCTGGATGTTGTTAGCATGTAAGCCCCGTTATTTTCAGCGACGGTTCTGCCCTTTACTCTAGCAGGATTATAGACCCATCAGTGTACACAGTGGCATTCTCATCATTCCCAGCATTATCATTTTTTAGTTGATCAATTTCCAGCTCTGCTCTCCCATTGGTCCAAGTTCTGTACTCTCTACCAAGATTGATGATGACTTGCTGGTAGTTCATCCAGCTCTCATCTGACTTACTCCACACTTCTCCCTCGAATAAATTTTCAACTGCGGTCACCTGTCTAATAGTCGCCTCTGCCTACGCCATCCATGACATCTCCCTCTTTATTCTTGCCCCTTTGATGTCAGTTATGTTCCCATGCAGGGAATGCCTTTTGTCTGTGGTTACTCGCATATACGCTTTTACCTGGGCCATCGCATATCTGGATCTAATTGACAGCAATCCAAGCATGTGTCGCATCATTTACCCAAGTCTATACGCACCCCTTAATTTTGAATGCGTTCCAGTCGTTCACATTGTGACATTGACAGCGTGAGTATTCCCAGGCCATACTCGATTACAGAGAATACCAGCTGGTGATACAGGAGAAACAGTAGTCTCTGCTCCAGGTGCGCTGCAGTTATTGTTTTTAAGGCTGCCAGACTTCTCTTGCACTTCTGTATGATGTGATCAACATGATCCTCGTACGATAGACCGCGATCGAATGTTACTCCAAGGTACTTCAACTTGTAATGCCTTTCAGTTTTCTGTCCACTGAGAGTAATGTCTGGAAGATCTGCTTTCAATATGGAGTTATTCAAGGAGCACCAAAGAACACAGGCTATGTTGGTATTCACCTTTGAGCTGGTTCGTCGCACCATTTAGAAACTGCTCGAAGTGTCTATTGTATGCTTTTAACTATTTCATGTCTATCTGAGCCAGTTCTGTAAATGAGCAAGTCACTGGCAAAAGTTAATGTTCGTCCCAAACCTGTTGGTTGGATTGCAGCTGTTTTTGCTGTATAGATGTTAAACTGCACCGGTGATAATGGAGAACCCTGGAGTAATCCTGGGCAAATGTGCAGTGGTTCTGATGTCTATGTTCTCAAGCGAAATGCAACTGCTCTCTCAGTTAAGTGAGCTGCATTTCCACCTTGTTAGCCATGGGTTTACACCACATTCCATTATATAGTCCATCAAGGTTGCAAAGTTAACACTGTTGTAAGCATCAACACGGTCAATTGCCACAGTCACCGTTTCTTGTTTACCATTGAAATCCTCATATAAATCGCACGCAAATATTCCAGCGTTACCCCATGTTACTTGTATTGGTCTATAACTGCCCAGAGTATCAGGGAGGATGTGTGCATTTTCAAGATGGTTCACTAATTGTCTCGCCACTATCTTCTCAAGTAATTTGCCGTAGACATTCTGCAATGTGATGATTCGATAGCTGCTAAGCAGTGTGGGGTCTTTACCAGGTTTTGGAAGCGGCCGTATGTAGCTATGTAGCCAGTCTTCCGGCACCTCAGTATTCTGGTGTTGAAATCCATCACTACATTCTTAATGCCTCTGTCATCAAGCTCTTTGATGTGTTGATACTGTTCACCTGTAACAGCGCTACCTCTTCTCAATGTTACTAGGTGGCGATTTATTTAACTAGGTGACTGATGGCAGGCCTAGCTATATCATCATCAAGATGTTATTCTCTTTGCTGGTATATCTTCCATGTAGGTTAATATCTTATGCACTGGCCATCACCGCCAGAGATGACAATTCCTGGATGAGATATGGTCCATCTTATTTCCAACCCTTGGCTTGTTCTATCCCTTCATAGTTGTTACTCAGTGACTAACTTCGTATAGTGGTTTTCTTTCTCAAAGATAACACCTTGTTTACACTTCCACTCAACAACCTTTACAGACTAAGCCCGACTTATATGGTGTCCATCAAAAACTGATTTATTTACATATCATAAATTCCATTTACAATAGGAGGCATATGGTATAATTCTCCATTACTATCATTTCATATTGTCCCCGGTATACTGCTATCTCATGTGTATACATATGATTCTCTTCTTACAAACAATTTCATGTATAGTCCACGCAAATTATTCCTCCAGTGCTTCATATCCTCTCAGGCCTCTTCCAAGCGCCTCTTTAACTTATTGTGTGCTTATTCCCTCCTGACTAACTCTGTCAGGTTTATCTCAATTAATCTAAGTACAATCAGTTCATAAGTCATACAAGCAAATCAATAATTAGATACATCTATAACAGCCTCCATATACTTACACCTGAGAGAGAGAGAGCACATGAGTTATTGTGCAAATGTCATTACTCTTCAGTTTCTTATTCGTCATACTTATCATTGACGATGTCTCATATTTCATTTGTGCAAAAGCCCAATGTGGCTATCAGATTAATGTTCTTCTATGTTTCCTCTTAGACTCTTACTTAGTCAAAAAAAGTTATCCACTTTGTAGTTAATCTTGTACTCTCATCGGCATTCCTTCTCATCATGAGCTTGCTTAATTGTATGCTTCATTACCCTTGTAGTATTTCATCTGGATTTCTGAAACATTTCTTCTACAAAAAAATTGAGAGAAGAGCGTACTTACTGTGATCACACAGAATCCTCACAATAATCACAATCCCTACTATAACTCCTAAATGCTAGACTTATACTTTAATCACAGTTCTTTCTAATCTCCTGAATTGCTACCGCTATTCAATCTAGATCTATAAACCTATTTAGGAAAAACTTCTGTCATCCACAGAGTTTACACTTGAGAACCCGACAGAAACACAATCTTGCCACGTCGGTTCCTCAAACCTGGACTGCTAAAACACGACCGCTCAACAGCGCGCCGTAACTTGTTCTCTCTTCTAATCATTCTCAGCTGATCTCTCCCTTGTTTTCCAGTTAAAACGATTGGTCCGCCTTATTTCCACTCACTGAAAAACATGCTCACGCTTATTTACCACGTAGCCGAACTTCAGTGAACTGTCTTCTGTTATTTTAAACTCCCCTCAGTCTTTCCCGGGCGTTTTTTCCTTCTCAGCTCACTAAAACCTACAAGGGACTTAATTCTCCGTTGTCTCCCTTTGATAATTTACCTTAATCTTATACTCTCTTCTTTAAGGCTTACTACAAAAATCTTCTTATGCTAATTTTCTTAACCAAAGCTGTGGACTCACCAAACCTGCTTAAGTCTAGTTCAGCCTTGTTTTCACCAACCGTGATTTACAGAGTTTCCTCCCTTTTTACAAAAGTATCTCTATGCAACATTTGATCTCCCTTCAACTAAGACAAACAGTCTGTATCCCAATCTATTCATTTTTCCTAAACCATTTTTCCACACTCTTTTACTTTACTTAAACCGAATCACTGCTCATCTAAACCTTGCCTGAAGCACAAAAAATGCTCCTAGCAAACCCAACGGCCTAATATCCGGCTTTTGGCTAGGATCATGTGTCTACACACAGGGACCAGTAGTGACATTTATGTCATGAGGTCCTTTGTGTGAAAACACGGAAGACCACTACAATGACACATGGTGTCATTGGGTCTTCTTGTGTTGGGACATGTGGTTTTGACCAGAGCCGGGTTTGGGCGGGGGCCAATGCAACCTCATGCGAGGAAATTAAAAAAAAAAAAAAAAAAGGCCTAATATCCGGCTTTTGGCTAGGATCATGTGTCTAGACACAGGGACCAGTGCAGTGACATTCATGTGTCATTAGGTCTCTTGTGTGAGAACACAGAAGATCACTACAGTGACACAGTTTGTCATTGGGTCTTCTTGTGTTGGGACATGTGGTCTTGACCAGGGCCGGGTTTGGGCGGGTACTAATGCGACCTCATGCGAGGAAAAAATATGCGACCTCAAGCGAGGAAAAAAAAAAAATATCCGGGCTTGAGCATTTATAATTCTCCTAGCAAACCCAACGGCCTAATATCTGGCCTTTGGCTAGGATCATGTGTCTACACACAGGGACCAGTAGTGACATTTATGTCATGAGGTCCTTTGTGTGAGAACATAGAAGACCACTACAATGACACATGGTGTCATTGGGTCTTCGTGTGTTGGGACATGTGGTTTTGACCAAAGCCGGGTTTGGGCCGGGGCCAATGCAACCTCATGCGAGGAAAAAATATGCAACCTCATGCGTGGAAATTTAAAAAAAAAAAAAAAAAGGCCTAATATCCGGCCTTTGGCTAGGATCATGTGTCTACACACAGGGACCAGTAGTGACATTTATGTCATGAGGTCCTTTGTGTGAAAACACGGAAGACGACTACAATGACACATGGTGTCATTGGGTCTTCTTGTGTTGGGACATGTGGTTTTGACCAGAGCCGGGTTTTGGGCGGGGGCCAATGCAACCTCATGCGAGGAAAATATGCAACCTCATGCGAGGAAATTTAAAAAAAAAAAAAAAAAAAAAGGTGACACACCATCAGGACCCGGAGCAGTGTTTCTACTTGAATTACTGATTAATAATAACTGCTCATCGACTTCTTTTATAAGCAATGTAATGTATGGAACATTTTATTTTCTTGTTGTTTTTTTTTAAATAGTATACATGGTAACAACAATAAAAGTGCATCCCTAAATCTTCATATTTTTTTTTTGGCCATTATTTATTCACTGGTTAAGCAAGTTTGAACACGTGTTCGTGTGACATGTGGTTAACTTATTTAAAACATCTTCAGCTATTTCTTCTTTCATGAACTCATTTACACAGCTGGCATGGGAGCCGCGATGGTGTAATGGCTACGGCGTTGTACTGGCGACCAGGTTTTCATGGTTCAAACCCGGGCGTCAGCGTTTGAAGGAATATTTACGACCGGAAATTTGACTGAATAACCTGAACGGCTCCTGCACATAAATCCCGTGTGGATGTGAAGGAGCGAAGCTCCTGACCGGGCTGGAAGGAAAGTCCACTGATCCCCCAGCCTCGCAATGACATGTCATTGGGCCAAAAAGAGCTGGAAAGCTCGAGTGCCGCTGGTTAGAGAAAAAAAAAAAACAAACAAACACAGGTGGCATAGATTTGTATTACGTTACCCGTTAATGTTTAGAAATGTAGTATGAATGTGTGTTTTACGCGATAGGTTGTGATAAGGCATTAGTTTGAGGAAGCTGATTTATCGATATCTATTCCTTACGTATATTAACCAATCCATTAGCGTTACTTCTATTGCTTCTTCTTTATCGTCTGCTCTCATATAGCCCAAATCTTTTTGCCTCAGAAGGTTGGCGGCCTGTCTCACGCTTCTGTCGTCGCCGTACAATTATTCCTTTAAAGCAAGGGTCGGCAGCAGATCTGGTGATCTCAGTGGTAGATCGTTAGGCAGCTGCAAAAATTTTTTTTTTTAAACTAGGACAATTTTGGAAAAGACCTCTTCCGCCGGCTTTTAAAAATTTTGGTGTCACCGGGATGAAATATATTTTTTTCCGCACACCCAATGAAAACTCTCGAGCTGGCTACTAAAATATATTCGCGAACTGCATGAGATAGAAACGCGAACATTTCTTTGTAAGATTCATCATCTGCCGCCTCTTCCGTTTAAATTACACACACGCGCGCGCGCGCACGCACGTACGCACCCACCCACCCATACACCCGCCCACTCCCACACACACACACAAACACACACACACACATATATATATATATATATATATATATATATATATAAGATCTTAGAGGGTATAGTGTTACTAAAGTAGATCCGAGAAGCTTCTGGGTTCCCGACACCTGTTTTAATAGGTTTGGTGAAGGCTAGGCTACAATCTTGGTATAGCCGAGTTGACATTCTTGGGGGACACGCTCTACTGTTTGCTTGTCATTCTCTTTGGTTTTTTTTAAGCTCCCCCCTTTGTTTTTTAAACCTATGATGTCATGTTTTCAGAACATGTTACTTATGATGTGGGTGATTATCTGTTTTCTCTCGGTTAGCTTCTGTTTTAATGCTTTTGTTAGAGAATCGCCCTTCACCCTCAGTTAGTCATTGTTAGCTGCTGTCTGTGTTAATCTATCTGCTGTTTTGACATCTGATCAGTCGTGAGTCTGTCGGAGATCCTTTAATTCATCGAGAAAATGTGTCAGTTATTTTACAGGCTGTTCAATCAGTCTGCTGGCGATCTTCATGCACAATGAAGCAGTCAGTCAGTTATTCTACAGCTTGTGACGAAATCAGTCGTGCTTTTTTATAACTCTCATTCACTCCGGCAGTATCACTTCTTTTCTTCATTTTTCTCTCACTCACCGTCCTATTATTTGGCATATTTTACGCCCTACATTCTTTCCGTGACTATTCCCAGACTGTTTACGTTACGCCATGATTCGTGATAATACCATGTTTATTGAACCGGGCAGCGAGCGATATTGTTATCATGAAAAGCCGGCTCGCCACTTGTTGATACAGACGGCAAACGTGAAGAGAGATAGCGACTTTGATGTAACTCATTTCCGAGGCCAGCGACAATCAGGCAATTAACGACTGTCTTGCGTTCTGTATGTCAGAGGAAACAATATTATTTGTCTGAGCGGCCGGCGATTGTTTTGTTTGACTGTCTGGAGAACGCACGATTACAGACGATAATGAGATAATCGTTTCACGGGACCATACCTGTGTGTGATTACCGCATGCAATCTATCTGGGGAGGCATTATTTGAAGGTAGCATCTGGACATCAAATAGGTTCACAGATTTGTTGTGAGTTGGCGGAAAATTACCGCATGATTTGAAAGAGGTCACACGTTGGAATATTAAATGTAATATTTTAAACACGCTGGGGTGATTATGAATTTAAACACCCCTACCCACATTGTGCAAAAGAGCTAACGATTGGATTGAAGTGAGAGCCGGAATAAACATTGAATTTCATTGGAAATTTCGGTGGAAGTACCATCTGTGTTTTGAACTGAGAATGAGAGATATAATCTAGCGACATCAGAGACACAGAACACAGACAGCTTCGCAACGTCAAACGAGCAACTCCCAAAAGCCAGAGCAAGAAGGATCGGACCTAGAATTCCATACTTATAAGTAACAGATCGAAGTATTTGGGAAACTTTAAACCTTAAAAAGTAAGCCCGCATTTATAAATACAACTCTGAAAACTTAAGGGACCAGGACTTTAAATATTGGACTGGATACCTAAGGAATTGGATCACCCATCATAAAAGAAACTTTTCCAGACCAAGTGTTTTGCAGATTCACCCGTCATAAGGGGGATTCAAATTTCTAGACGATGTAATTCAAGAGCATATAACCTAAATTGAGCATGTCCATTCTAACCTGTGCGAGGAGATTGTGTATTCCCAAAACTTTGGGGTAAGTGTAAAAATTATTTTACAAATGTGAATTAACATGTTTTCTTGCTAAGTGGTTATATATGAAGCTGGCAACCCCAACATACGAAAATAGTATATTAATAAACCACCACAGCAAGCGCTAGTGATTTCGTCTGGCTAGTCATGCGGAAAACCGACAGCAGAGGTGGCCCCAGACTCGAATGGAGCAGTGATGACAGATGATTGCATCATATTGTGCATAAAAAGTATAATTTTTTGTGAGATATATGCACTTTGTTAACTCAGACAACTCATTATTCGCGCCGTCCAGACACATTTTCACAGTTTAATACCCGGAAGAATATTGATGATTTTTAATTATCTTCCCTGACTTACACTGTGTACTTGGGAATTTAATTCTTCTGAGAGATTAACATTGGTGGGTGAACAGCGATAATACGCCTGTTAATTGGCAGACCACAAATGTACTTAGCAGATGCATTTGTTTTTCTACTTTGTCTTAAATGTTCGTGGAACGAAGCTAGTTGTCAGTGAAAAGCAGGGAATCCACACCAACCGCCTAAATCTGACAAGTTGTGTGAAGAAGTGCCCTTACCACCGAAAAACTGACGAAAAACGGCTACAGGGACCCCTTATATCAGTTAAGTGCTTATAAAAAGGCACCAGCAACCGGACACAATTTTCTGAACAATATCCTCACCCTAAATCTCCGTGATGAGAAAATTTGATTCCAATATAAAATTCACCAGCATTTCCTTTATTTTAAACTGTTAATACTAATTCATTATTAAATTTGTTACCTGTGGTTTTAAAACTAAACAATAGTTGTTTATTCAGTTATTACATGTATGAAAGCAAACGTATGAGCCAAAATATTTTATATATATATATATATATATATATATATATATATATATATATATATATATATATATATATATATATATATATATATATATATATATATATATATATATATATATATATATGTATATATATATTCAGAGACAGCAAAAACAGTGAAGGGTTCCTGGTCAGTTTCAGATCGAGTGATCATGGTTAAGCTACAGGGAAAGCCCTTTGACATAGGTATAATACAAATCTAGCCCCAACAGCAGAACATGAAGACTCGGAAATAGAGGGATTCTATGAAGATCTAGACAAGGCTATGAAACAACTACAATCACAGGACATAAAGATCGTAATGGGGGACTTTAACGCAAAAGTCGGACAAGGAAGAATTGAAAATATAGTCGGTCCATTTGGATTGGGTGAATTAAATGAACGTGGTGAAAAGCTTATAGAATGGTGCAAAGAACATGACTTCTCGATTTCGAATACATGGTTTCAAAATCATCCAAGGAGACTTTGGACCTGGAAAAGCCCAGGCGACAGAACTAGAAATCAGATTGATTTCATACTGATACAAAAGCGTTTTAAGAATGTTGTAGAGTCATCAAAGTCGATGCCAGGGGCAGACTGTGGAAGTGATCACATTCCAGTTGTGTGTAATCTAAGAGTGAAACTGAAAATACTCAAGAAATCAAAAAGAACCCCCAAGTTCCAAGCCAACATGTTGAAGACCAATGAGGATATGAGAGAAAAGTTCACCATATCGGTAAGGAATAAATTCGAAGCACTCGCTGGCCTTACATCGATAGAGGAGAGATGGCAGGAATTCAATAAATGTATTGAGATGTCAATGCAAGAACATATTCCCAATCCAGGGAAAAAGGAACATAAAAAATGGATGACACAAGAAATTTTAGACTTCATGGAATTGAGAAGACTGGCGAAAAATGATGAAAAAGAATATCAAAAATTAAATAGAGAAATAAAGAAGAAATGCAACATGGCTAAAGAGGAATGGCTCAACGCGCAATGCAAAGAAATCGAGAGCAACAAAAACAGTGATAATAAAACTATGCACCAAAAAGTAAGAGAAATATCAGGGCAACGTACCTGCATTCAAACAGGATGTATAAAGTCAAAGGAAGGAAATATTCTAATGGACAAGGAAGATATTTTATATAGATGGTCAGAATAAATAGAGGAGCTATATGATAATGATAGAGGCGATAAACCAAACATAAGAAAAAACATGGAAGGTCCACCCATATTGAAAGACGAGGTTGAATGCGCTATTAAGAAAATGAAACATGGTAAAGCACCAGGGCCTGACAATATTCCTGTAGAAATCTATGAAGCACTAGGAGAACTTGGCATAGAGGAAATAAAACTACTGAACAAGATATATGACGCAGGAGAGATACCCCCAAACATCTGCAGATCAGTATTTATCACTATACCTAAAAAACCAGAAACAACAGAATACGAATCACATAGAACAATCAGCCTAATGAGCCATGTCAACAAAACACTCCTTCGCATCATAATGGAAAGGACAAGAAATAGAATACTACCAGAAATTTCTGAAACTCAATTCGGTTTCGTTGCTGATAAAGGTACCAGAAATGCAATTTTCACACTATCAATGCTCATGGAGAGATGTACTGAGGTACATGGAGAGATGTACTGAGGTACAAAGAGACCTTTATCTATGCTTTATAGACTACTCAAAAGCATTTGAAAGTGAAACACCAAGACCTTTTTGATATTTTACATGAACTAATTATAGACGGGAAAGATCTTCATATATTGGGAGCAGGAATCCGCGATCAGATTTGAAGGAGAACTAAGTGAATTCAGAGCAATTAAAAGAGGAGTTAGACAGGGATGTGTGTTATCACCTGATCTTTTTAACATATACAGCGAGACGATACTTCGAATCATTGAACACCTCGAGGGAATTAAAGTCGGAGGACAAAATATCAACAATTTGAGATTTGCAGATGACACAGTTTTAACAGCTGAGTCAGAGGAAAATCTACAAATCAGTCTAGACAAAGTAGTGGAAGAGAGCGAGTTGAAAGGATTGTCGTTGAATGTCAGCAAAACTGTATGCATGGTAGTTTCTAAGAAAATACAAATACCAGTATGCTCTTTGAACAGCAAAAGAGAAAAAATCAAACAAGTCAATCTCTTTAAATATTTCGGCTACACATTGACATCAGATAGCAGATGTGACACAGAGATAAAGAAAAGGATCGCCATGTCCAAATAAGCCTTTACTAGGATGAGCAACGTAATGAAAAACAGAAACATCACCATAAGCACACAAATTCGCTTACTAAGGGGCTACGTATGGTCCAATCTTTTATGTGGATGCGAATGTTGGACAATGAGTAACCAAATGGTGAAAAAACTGGAGGCAGCGGAAAAGTGGTTTTTGAGAAGGATGCTGAGAATATCGTGGACAGAGAAGAAAACAAATGCCGAGGTATTGACAGCTGCGGGTGTTAATAGATCGTTCATCACAAACATCAGGAAAAGACAAATAACATTTATGGGACATATTAACAGAAGAGGAGGAGTGGAGGAATTAGTCTTATGTGGGAAAATACCAGGTAGGAGAGGAAGAGGAAGGCAGAGAAAGATATATGTGGAAAGCTTAAACAACTGGGCAACAAACAACAGCATGGGCAACAACAACCTCATTAGGCTATCAAAAGACAGAGAAGATTGGAGGGTCATGATCGCCAATGTCTGTTCCAGACCAGGCACCTGAAGAAGTATATATATATATATATATATATATATATATATATATATATATATATATATATATATATATATATATATATATATATATATATATATATATATATATATATATATATATATAAACATATATTTACCTCTAAACAGAGCTATTCCAATATAAGAGGAAATTTGCTGAATTAACTCAGCTCGTGGCTTGAACGGGCTAAAAACCATTGCTTAAATCCTTCAGAAAAGGCGACGGACAGATATAAGTTAACAAGTGTTTAGCGCTAAGCAGCATTGTTCTTGACTTCTGAATTATCTTGTGAAAGCTCCCTTAAAGGTAGAAGCGTCATTACTCTTCTATCTACATCTCTGCCAAGAGTAATCTTGTACGAAGGTAGACACCCTTGACGACCCATTTACAGTACTTTGCAAAAAAAAATGGCAGTCATATTGCTCAGCTAAATAAGCTGAAATCTAATAAAATATGTATGTTCTGCCCCAAATTTGCACTCCACTGAAGTGAGCAAACACTACCAAAAGTAAAAAAAAAATTAGCGTAGAGTAACGTCCCTTGATAATAGAGCAGACGACAATTTCTAATGCTAGTGGCAGAAAATGGATACAAAGTCAAAGTGTATGTTAATTTCACAGCTTTGGAATGAAGGAAATCAAACATGTTCTAACATTTCTAAAACCTTGAACATTCCTGAGCGGGCTGTCTACAGAGTTGTGATTAATTAAAAGCAGGTAACGGAATCGAGCGAAAAGAAGGTAGTGGGAGGCCAAGAATTTTGGACACAAAGGACCATCGGCGTCTCGCCCAAATCGTTCGTTCTGGGTCAATGAAGAGTGTAGAAAACATACGGTAGCGCATGATCGAGTTGGGAAGCCCAGAGGTATCTAATGCTACTGTCAACCGGGAGCTACACAGGATGAATTACACAAAAAAGCGGGTAATTTCGTCACCATTGCTCACAGAGACTCACAAACAGATGCGCTTGAACTGGTGCCACGAACACCAAAATTTGTCATGGGACAATGTGATTTTTTCAGATGAATGTTCTGTTTGGTCTTATCCTGCTCAAATAAATATTTGGACGAAAGGCTCTGTAACGCCTGTGTACCAGCGACCGAAACATACCTAGAAATTCCATCTTTGGGGAGGGGTGTCAGCAAGAGGTGTCACCCCAATGTGTGTTTTCACAGGAATTCTCACGAAAGAAAGGTACATCGACATACTAGAGGGACACCTTCTGCCATTTATGCAGGTCATGTACCCCGATGGATGCACATTTCAACATGACAATGACCCAAATCATACAGCTCATACCACCAAAGCATGGCTGCAAGAGAAGAATGTGATAGTGCTGAAGTTTCCCAGCAACAGTCCCGATCTAAACCCAATTGAAAACGTTTGGGCACTACTCAAGAATCATTTTAAAAAGAGTGGACTCAGAGACTGTCGTAAATTTATTTTGAGAGAAAAGAGTCGTAGAAATAGTGGTCCGGTTTAGAGTGGAAAATGATGATGGAAAGCTCAGTGATAGAAAATGTAGAGATTAAATAGTTGCTTCACAGCGTGCTGGAGGAGAGTAAAGACAGACTTATTTACGACAAATCGCTTCTCTCAATCTTCTCTTCCGCTCTCCTGGTCAAACAATTATTTGCCAGTTTTCCAGACTCGCATCTGCGCGCACACCGATTTGGTGTTTTTTCACACACACAGACGATGTAGATACAAACTATATTAAACGAATAGGGGAAAAGTTGGGCTTTGGGTATATCCAACACACAGAACTAAATGAGTTTATGTGATTTTATTCACTTTAAACATCAATCACTAAAAAATATCAGGTATTACATAAATTATCATAAGTACACAAATGCAAATAACAAATTTGGGAGGGGTGAAGAAGATTGGTATCGACTAAGCCCTTCCCGCTTATTAGACAAAGACAAACCCAGTCCAGAGATAGATAATATCAGGAACATAGGTACGTTAACCTAACAGTGAAGTAAATTACTCTGAAAGAGGTGTTACAAAGTTAGGTATAGGTGATAGAAAAAAACTGTTCTTCCCAGCTGTTCTTCCCTTTACTAAGCAAATGGAAAGGAGGGGGTTTTTTAAACGGAGTTAACCAATTAGCAACTCCCCCTTAAAGGAACAATGCAGGAAATACAGAAAAATTATATTACTAGGCAAGAAAGTTAACCACAGGTTTACAAAAGAAAACGATTAAATTTCCTGTCATTCATACACACGCGTGAGGATCCACACTCATATACTCACACACTTACCGAATGCAGCCTCAGACGATCCATAAAAGTATATAAAAACAGCAAGTATTCTTTGACATATGAACTGTCTAATCCTTCGATGTCCCGCCCCAGATGTTTGCGAGGGTTTGTTGGTAACAAATATTCTCACTTATCGCAAGACTTGAAGACTAAGAGTTCTCGTGTTTTTATTATATATATATAAGGAGTCTATGGGATGGCACTAACCCAGTTCGGCACAGGGGTGAAAATGAAGTGGTCTCTTTTAATCCTCCGCTATGGTAAAATTCCTTCAATGTGTGATGATAGTTTTATTAAATCCAATTGAGGAAAAAAACTAGGCTCGGTCACAGTCAGGAGAATATGTACTCTCTCACAGTAAACAGTAAATATAATATCGCTACTGGCGATGAGTACCTTCCAGTTTATCTTACAGGTTTGCAAGGGTAATTTGATGATTATTCTTTAAAAGGTTCTTGGGTGGGCTTTATTTCATTTAATTCTGACAGCTAGGTCGCAAGGACCGCCACAAGATTATATTTTAAAAAGAAATGTTTCTTCAATATGACTGGAAGTTTATAGGATGATTTCTTTATTTCTTTCTTTATTTAGCTGGGACCGCAGGTACGATCACTCGCTTTGCACAGAATAGAAAACACTGCAAATTTATATATAAAATCCAGGGGAAAATCTATAACAAGATTTCAATAAAGCTAGTGCTTCTGTAAAGGTCTGGCCAGCGAGTGATAACGTGTCTAGTCTTCATGGTCTATTTAGCTAAAATGGAATGTAAGTTGAGTGGGACATGATAAACTTGACAGCTTATTTGATCTCACGAACTTTTGGGGATCTGACCGCCAAATCAAGAGAAGAAACCGCACCCTGGTCTTCGTATCTCCGTTCGCTGCTGCCCGTTTCGGTTTCCCCGTTCGCTCGGTTCTACGATTGACACCGAGACGCGAAATTAGCGGCAAGCAACTGCGTCTCGTATCAGGGACCACTACTGTCTTTGATAACGCCGATAGTCTCCCCTAAAATCCCTCAGTTCGTCTCTTTGATCTTGGTCGCTGTGCCTGTTTGATTCTGGCGACGCCCCCCCCCCCCACTGGCCAAGTTAATTAAAATAACTGCCTATGATTGTTCAAGAGATGTTAGTGGGCGTGATTTAATCTCTCCTTAAATCAATGCGATGACCAGAATCAACGATAGGTAAACTTTCCGCATATCAATCAGCAAACGTGTTTGCCCTCTGTGGAACAGTTTCATAGCTAATGAATCCACGTGAAAGAATAAACGTTTTTTACAAGAAGTTACAACAAAGTTCAGGGTCAGCCGAGTTCGTCCATCACAATCGTCCCCTCTTTTGAGACGTGAAAACGTGTTTTCATGTTTAATTTATGACGATGAAGCTGCCCTGATCGGTAACTTTTGGATGATTGGTATCTTCACCTTCCTCCTCTTCCTCTGTATTCCAGTTTCTACTCAGGAAATCAGCCCCGACATTCTGTCTTCCCGGAATATATTCCACTTTGAAAGAATAAACGCTTGAAAGAAGCGCCCAACGCATGATCCTTGCGTTAAATTCTTTATTGGCACCAAGAAATGCTAACGGAGCGTGGTCTGTTTGCACCGTGAAAGATGTACCATAAAGAAACTCATGATGGCGTCTGATACCGTCAATCAGAGCAAGACATTCCCTTTCAACTACGCTGTAGTTCCGTTCCGCTTTATTTTATTTCCGACTGCCATAGGCAACTGGAAATAGCATGTTCAGGTCACTGTCATCGGCTTGAAGCAGTGTTGACCCGATGCCCTGACCTGACGCGTCGACTCTCAGTACAAAAGGTTTTTTTGAGGTCAGGCAACCTCAAAATGGGGTATGCAGACAACTGTCCTTTCAAAGTGCTATACGCGTGTTCGCACTTTTGATCCCATATGACCTTATCAGGACAACCTTTCTTTGTGAGGTCAGTCAGAGGTGCCGTCAGTCCGTTGAAGTTCTGGATGTACTTCTGATAGTATGCACATAGCGATATGAAGGAACGTACGTCTTTCTTCGTTCGGGGTCTTTTTGCTGCCATTATTTTCTCCACGTTCTTCTTAATAGGCCAACTGCATCCGTGAGAAATAGTGTGCCCCAGGAAGTCTAACTGTTCAAACCCGATGAGACATTTGCTAGGTCTGGCTGTGAGACCCGTTTCCTGTAGTCTCCTGAGGAGCATAGCAACCGGAGCAATATGTTCTTCATAGGTTTCCGATGCAATTAAGATGTCATCCATGAAATTATGGATATGGGGACTTTGCAAAGGTTGTAGAAGCTTCCTCATCATCCTGGTGAACACTCCTGGTGCATTATGCAAACCGAACGGCATCACGTTAAATGTGCAATGTCCTTCACTAGTGCTGAAAGCTAACAAAGGTTTAATTTCCTCCTTGACTGGTATTTGATAATAACCTTTGCTGAGGTCAATCTTGGAGAAGATCTTTGCTTTGCTGAGCTTGGTGAACAACTCAGAAACAGTTTGGAGAGGTTCGGGCTGGAATTCCGTTACCGTGTTTAGCAACCTGTAATCAATGCACAGCCGAACTTCCTTATTGGGCTTCTGCAACAGCACTACACTCGAGCTGTAAGGAGATGTAAACTCACTGATAATTCCTGCCTGACGCAGCTTGTCTATTTCTCCGCGAAGTGCATCAGCTTTAGCGTACGGGATGGGGTAAACTCTGGTTTGAACAGGGGTCTCGTTTGTTAATTTCATATCAAATTCAATGAGATTTGTTCGACCAGGTACATCCGTTAAGACTGCACTGTACTGTTTTAGTAGAGCCCTGGTTTCTGTTTGTTGTTCTGGTGAGAGATTGTCGCTGAACTTGACATCTTTAAAGGATTCTGTGGGTTGCAATGGATACTCCATGCAACCATCATCATCTTCCTCGTCTTCCGTTGCTATGGCGACAGCCAGGAGATGCTCGGAGGATGGCACCGGTCTTTCCAAATATTTCTTTAGCAGATTTATGTGGAAGACCTTCTCCTTTCCTTTGATGGAGATCTTGTAGTTGGTACGTGAGATCTTTTTAAGGACGGTAAACGGTCCTTGCCATCCGATGCGAAGTTTATTGCTTCCGGTTGGAAGTAGCAATAGGACTTTCTCCCCTGGTTATAGTTCTCTCTCTTTTGCAGCTTTGTTGTATCTTTTAGTAATTTTAGCGCGGGCTTTCTTAAGGTTGGTAGTAGCTAGATCCCATCCTAGCTTTAGCCTTTCCTTAAGCTCAGATACATACTTGCTTGCAGAGACGACTGTCTCGTCAGCCTTCTGGTCTGTCAGGGACCGAAGTAAGGCTTCTAGTGACCCCTTAATAGGTCTGCCAAATAAAAGTGTAGCTGGCGCAAAACCCGTAGACGCTTGGGGTACCTCTCGGTAGGCGAATAAGGCAGCCGATATATATTGGTCCGAGTCTTCCGGTTTCTCCTGACCCAGCTTACGTAACATCATGGTGAGGGTACCGTTAAAACGTTCCACGAGCCCATTTCCGGCCGGATGGTAGGGACTTGTGTGGATATGTTTGGGCCTCAAGATCTTAAAGATCTCCTCCATTAACAGGCTACGGAATTGGGATCCATTGTCCGTCAAAACTTGTTGAGGGAATCCCAACCGTGTAAAAATTTGCACAAGGGCTTCTGCGACATGCTTGGAATTAGTGCATGGTAGCGGTACGGCTTCGGCCCACATAGTGCAAGTGTCAACTAAGGTCAGGATGAACCTGTTCCTTCTTTTGGTCTTTTCCAGAGGACCAATAATGTCGACAGCAACCCGTTCAAATGGAGTCCCTACTATTGGCATTTGCCCCATAGGTACTGGGGGTGTCAAGTGCTTGGGTGCTACCCGTTGGCACTGGGCGCAGGATTTCACATACCTGACTGTAGCGGGAGGTTATTTAAAATTATTATATGTGTAAGAGTATGCCAGTACAGAGTTCTGACCTTACAAGTAATACCCCAGTCTTAGAAATAAGCACTGGTGTATTGTTATCATAAAAATAGTCAGACTGTGAAAACACTGGCCCAGTTGGTAAGAAGTAGTACCAGGATTTAAGGCGTCTCCTCCCTGTGACTATCTTATGATTACTTATATTCTAGGGGATAAGTAAAATGTACATTCACTGAACCCACAAAATGGAAAAAGTGAATAAATCCTCAGGTATAGTTAAAATAGTTTAATAATTACACTAATATTCTATTTCTACTAGTTGGAAGAGAGCATACACATCTATATATATAACAGTATTCACACAATTACTATTATTGTCTGTTTAGACTTCATTCATTTTAAATATATCACGGTTTTTAGTCCTCTGATAAATGTCATCACTTGACTATTTATTGTGTTTCATATATTGTGGTAGTCAGTGTCCTAAGTGACACTTATCTGTTCAACTTGATACTGCTGACACGGAACTGTCCTGTGCTGATATCAGACTTGGTAGGCCCAACAGTAGGGATGCCAATGACCAGTTGAAGTTCACTCTTTGGGGTCCTGCACTTTTGTGGGATTGCCTCTGATGAGTGACACCGGCTTCTGATTCTGGACAGTCTGGTTTGAGGTATTTCATGGAACCCTCAGACTTCAGATACTGGACTGAACAATGTTTCTGGCGATCCGCTCACAATTCATGGGTAGTGGCGAAACTCTGCCTCCAGTCTGTCTCAAAACCTCTTTCGTTGTGTCCCCCTCCAGTTTTACCGATACGCTTTAAGTACTATAGCGCGGACGTATCGGAGGGTACCGACGTCACAGCTTAAACCTAGGCCTGAGAAATCCTTCCCGAACATTGATTTCAGCCGATCTGTGCGTCGACTGAAATTTTGCCTTACTCATTCTTGGCATATATATAATATCCATATTGTTCCATCTTATCTAGTTTTATACAGCTGATAAAACTCTATCTTCCTATCCATGTAAATTCCCAAACTGTTATTTATTGATTTTAATATTTAGAACAGAAGTGGGTTACACGCTTTTAGCGTAACTGTGGGCAGCCGAAATACGCATATATCTCCGTAAATGAGAACTTCCTACCGTTCCTTCTTATATGCAGTTATACACAATCCTTCCCTGTACTGAAATGTAAAATCCTTTTCATACGGATTCCCTTCTGCTTTTATTTATCCTTGGCGATTTCCTCTGTCTGATACACATTTCGCTGATACGCCGCCATTTTGAAAGTGGTCATTCGATCGTTGATGGGTTTATAAATCTAACTGAACCCGTTTGCAATGGCTTGAAACCAATTTCGCGACATAGCTCCCCCATATTTTAAGCTGGATGATATCTAGCTTAACTATTGGGTACAAGACAATTGCAAATCGACCATTCCGAGGTTAGTTTTCCTTCCTTCTATCCTTCTCAAGCTCTGTGGGATGGCGACTTAGAAAATCTGCGCCCACATTCTATTTTCCAAGAATATATTCATCCTTTACTATCTCTCTCCTTCCGGTTCGGCTTTTCATCCAGGCTCTTACTGCTGGTGAAACGGGGTCGGTAGGTTTCCCATGAAGTTTACCGCCCTCTTTTCGTTGATAGTTGGATGTGGTCTTCCCTCGCAAATCCGTAGGTGTTTGATTTTCGCTACGTGATTTGTTCCTTTTTTCCAGCGCATGGGGTTCAGACTGCAATTGAACCTGTGTGGGATGTTTCCTTTCCCCTCCCGTGCAAATCTCGGGAGTACCCCTGATTGCTGGTTTGCGTGTAGATTTTTGATGAAGACTCTTCCGTCGACTTTCTGAATCTACATAGGTGCACTCTGGACAGGAATGTACATACTGATTTATGTCTTCCGTAATACCTGGCCAGTAGAACTGGGTGGCTATTCTTTGTTTTGTGGCACCATTACCCAGGTGTTCACTCAAAGTTGATATGTGTCCCCAGCCTATAACCTTATTCCTATAGGTGGATGGTACAACAATTTGACCATGACTTTTCGTCCCTCTGCCAGCTTTCCTGTACAAGAGTCCATGTTCCCTATAGAAGTGTCCTTTCCTTGGTGTGTTATGTGTCTTTGACAATTTGCCAAAACAAGGCTTCAATGTGCTGTCTGCTTCTTGAGCCCGTTTCATTTCAGTCGAATGAAATTTTAAGTTGGTGTCCCTCTCTATGTTCCTGGAGTCAGACCTGGTCTGGGTTTCTGCCATAACCATAGGTTTTACAGGGTCTCCCAAGAAAACATATTTACGCCCCAACATTAGGGGGTAAAAGGGATCATCTATCACAGCTGCATTTATCTCCCCTTCCACATAGCGACAACTGACATGAATCTTTGCTATGGGTAAAGTAAGGGGTGATGTTCCTTTTAGTGGCCCTTGAATCTCTACTGTTTCTGTGGTGATTTGTTCAGGGCACACCAGAGATGCACACACGACTGCGTCATAGGACAAACCTGTGTCATACATTCCTGTGACTTGTTTGCCATTCACAGTCACTATCTCCTGGGTAGGTGGGTGATGGAGGCTATTCTGACTCACAGTCAGTTCCTTCCTAACAGAAGTCCTCACCTGTAGACATGCAGCATGATGAAGGGGTTTTTTTCCTCCCACATTCATCAGTGTTGTGGTTGCTCATCTTACAAATTTTGCACCACTTATCTCCCTGTTTGTAGGGTTTCTTTTCCTGAGTCTGAGGGTTCTTGTCCTTATTATCAAATCTTTGCTTGTATCTGTATGGTTGATCCATCTGGTCAAAATCGGTATTCTGCGGTGGTGGCTTATATCCTTCTACCTGCTTCCTTTTTGTTCCTACCAATTCAGCTTGAGCTGCTTGGTATCTCTCTGCACATTTCAAAATGTCTTCCAGCCTCTCTGCTCCTTGTTCCATAAGGAATTTCCTCATTTCTTGAGACATGGAATCTTTCACTTGCTCTAACATAACCATTTCTTTCAGATCCTCGTAGGTTTTCTGATACTTACCTAAACTACTCCATTTCAACAAATACGTTTCTAGCCTAGCTGAGAACTGGTTATATGTTTCTCCAGGTAGAGGTTTAGAAGTTCTAAATTTCTTCCTATATGCCTCAGAGTTCTTTTCATACCGGATCAGTAAGGCTTGCTTTAGTATTTCATAATTTTCCTGATCTTCTTTGGGGAGTTTCAGAAACACATCATATGCAATACCTCTCAATCCCTGGGATAACTTTAGACTCCATTTTTCCTTTTCCAGTCCATATGTAGAGGCTAGCCTTTCATACCTATCCAGGTATGACTCAATTGCGTCCTCCTTTTCAACAAATGGATCTAGGTGGAAGTTCATGGCTCCATTTGCCATGTTCTGAAAAGAGCTATTCTCAGAATGAGGTGAGCTATTACCATGGGTGCTAGTCCCAGCCTGAAGTTCAAGTTCAAGCTGTCTCATTTTCAGCTCATGGTCTCTCTCTCTGCTTGTAACCTCCTTTCTTCTCTCTCAGCTTCTAATTTCTTGGCTTCTCTCTCCGCTTCTAATTTCTTGGCTTCTCTCTCTGCTTCTAATTCTAATTTCTTGGCTTCTCTCTCTGCTTCTAATTTCTTGGCTTCTCTCTCTGCTTCTAATTGCTTTGCTTCTCTCTCAGTGTACTTTTCACATTCCGTCGTGACATACCGGATCAGAGCATCACCATCCATGCCAAGCTCTTTTCCCACCTGCAGTGTAGCAGACCTAAATTTGACCAAGTCAGCCATGATGTATCTGTAGTCTAGTAGGGCAAGCGATCTTACTCAAACTAATTTACTACAATATAATTAACTTAGTTAAAATTAAAGTTAATTAAACTGACTTCACCATATATGAAACAGCTTTCTTTATCTGTACTCAATGGTACTCCTAAAAATATAATTATTTCCTACTATGTTACTCTTTCCAAAAATTTACAAAACCAAATTTCTACACAGCAGAAATAGAAAGTTAGCTCTGGAATATCAAAGATATATCCCGGACGAGCCCCCACTGTAGCGGGAGGTTATTTAAAATTATTATATGTGTAAGAGTATGCCAGTACAGAGTTCTGACCTTACAAGTAATACCCCAGTCTTAGAAATAAGCACTGGTGTATTGTTATCATAAAAATAGTCAGACTGTGAAAACCCTGGCCCAGTTGGTAAGAAGTAGTACCAGGATTTAAGGCGTCTCCTCCCTGTGACTATCTTATGATTACTTATATTCTAGGGGATAAGTAAAATGTACATTCACTGAACCCACAAAATGGAAAAAGTGAATAAATCCTCAGGTATAGTTAAAATAGTTTAATAATTACACTAATATTCTATTTCTACTAGTTGGAAGAGAGCATACACATCTATATATATATAACAGTATTCACACAATTACTATTATTGTCTGTTTAGACTTCATTCATTTTAAATATATCACGGTTTTTAGTCCTCTGATAAATGTCATCACTTGACTATTTATTGTGTTTCATATATTGTGGTAGTCAGTGTCCTAAGTGACACTTATCTGTTCAACTTGATACTGCTGACACGGAACTGTCCTGTGCTGATATCAGACTTGGTAGGCCCAACAGTAGGGATGCCAATGACCAGTTGAAGTTCACTCTTTGGGGTCCTGCACTTTTGTGGGATTGCCTCTGATGAGTGACACCGGCTTCTGATTCTGGACAGTCTGGTTTGAGGTATTTCATGGAACCCTCAGACTTCAGATACTGGACTGAACAATGTTTCTGGCGATCCGCTCACAATTCATGGGTAGTGGCGAAACTCTGCCTCCAGTCTGTCTCAAAACCTCTTTCGTTGTGTCCCCCTCCAGTTTTACCGATACGCTTTAAATACTATAGCGCGGACGTATCGGAGGGTACCGACGTCACAGCTTAAACCTAGGCCTGAGAAATCCTTCCCGAACATTGATTTCAGCCGATCTGTGCGTCGACTGAAATTTTGCCTTACTCATTCTTGGCATATATAATATCCATATTGTTCCATCTTATCTAGTTTTATACAGCTGATAAAACTCTATCTTCCTATCCATGTAAATTCCCAAACTGTTATTTATTGATTTTAATATTTAGAACAGAAGTGGGTTACACGCTTTTAGCGTAACTGTGGGCAGCCGAAATACGCATATATCTCCGTAAATGAGAACTTCCTACCGTTCCTTCTTATATGCAGTTATACACAATCCTTCCCTGTACTGAAATGTAAAATCCTTTTCATACGGATTCCCTTCTGCTTTTATTTATCCTTGGCGATTTCCTCTGTCTGATACACATTTCGCTGATACGCCGCCATTTTGAAAGTGGTCATTCGATCGTTGATGGGTTTATAAATCTAACTGAACCCGTTTGCAATGGCTTGAAACCAATTTCGCGACACTGACAATGTCAGAGTTCATTCCTGGCCACCAATAGTGGTTTTTTATTCGCTGAATAGTGGCGTTTTGTCCCATATGTCCGCTAAAGGGAAGAGAGTGCCCCATTTCTAAGATCTGGTTTCTGTACTGCGTCGGTACTAGGAGCTGGTTATTCCCCGTGTCCGGGTTGCCCGTTCTACGATACAATACACCATCCTTAGAAAAGATGTCTCCGTTGTGTCTGGGGTCCTTAGCCATGGGCAGTTTTTTAAAGCAGGGCGCCAGAGTACGGTCCTTTTGTTGCGCCTCCCTCAGTTCATTCGGCAACAAGTTTGGCGCAGGCTCCCTCTCCTTCTTGGCTTGCCCTCTTGTGGTTACCGCTGCCACAGTCGGCTCCTTAGGTCTCCCAATGAACACATATCTACATCCCAGGATAACTGGGTAGATCGGATCATCCATTATGGCCGCTTTAATAACTCCTCTGACAAAGTCAGAGTGTATTTCTACCAGTGCGATAGGAAGCGTCCTGGGTGCGTCACTCCTGAAAACTCCACTAAGTTTGACGGTTTCCTCTGTCTCCTGACCTGGTTTGACTAGGTGTCTAGCAACAATACAACTAAAACTTAATCCAGTGTCAAAGAGACAAGTAGTTGAGGTACCATTCAAAATTACAGTTCCTCGAGTTGAGGGTCGGTCCCCCTCAGGTTGAGAATCACTGACATTGACTCTACCTTTCGAGGCTGTATGCAAACATCCAACGCGGTTTGAACCGGTTTGTTTGCCCTGATCAGACGTTCCTGGTGTAGGGGTCTTCCCTTTTCCTTGACCTTGGTGGCCGCGCTGCCACGTAGGCTTGGTGGGTTGATCAGAATTGTTGTTTGGGGGGTATCGGGTTTTGTAGAATTTCGATTTTTCCTGGGGAGGTTTCTGGGTATTGTTATCTCGTTGGTTATAATGTTGAGAGGAAGTGGAAGAATAGGATGCCTGCTCTAGATTCTGTTTTCGAGATGGCTCATCGGTGGGTTTACGTTTAGTGCTGGGAAGTTCGGCCATTGCATTGCTATAGCGTTCGGCTTTATTGAGTATGTCTTCAAGCCTGACTGCCCCCTGTTCAGCCAAAAATCTACGAGTTTCATTCGACAAAGTGGATTTTATCTGCTCCACAAGAACAAGTTCGAGGAGTCCCTCATATGAAAGAGGTAGGTCAGATAATTCAATGCACTTTGTCAGATAGCCCGTGAGACGTGAAGAGAACTGGGGAAATGTTTCCGTGCTCTCTTTTCGGCTGTTTCTGAACAACTGCAGAAACTTTCGGGCAGTCATCTCAAACTGCTGTAGTAAGGCCTTCTTCAACAGGTCATAATCATGTTGATTCGGTCCCAGCTTTGTGTACACGTCATAAGCATTGCCTTTCAGTGACGTTGAAAGTTTGAGCGCCAAGCGGGTACTCTCTAACCCATAAAGATTCGCGAGTCTCTCGAATTTTTCTAGGTAGCTGTCAATTTTTTCGTTAGGGCTAGGAAAAGATTCTAAAGAAAACGACATAGCAGTTAATTGGGCAGACTGAGTGCTGGAGAGATCCATTGTTTGAGACTGGGGCGAAGACGGCTCTCCATTATTTGAAGTAGAGGCACTCCGACTCTCTAAAGCCTTGAGCGCTAATTCATGCTGTCTTTCCTTGTCTCTCTCTCTTTCCCTGCGGGCGTCCATCTCTGCCTCAATTTTCTTCTGCTCCAATTGACGATCGTCCGCTTCTTTCTTCCTAGCTTCTGCCCTCTCTTCCTCCGCGTCATACCTTTGAAGTTCCTGGTTGATAAGCAGATTCGCAGCTTCTGTGTCTAGTCCTGAGTCCTTGGCCTCTTGCCTCAAAAGGGATCTTATCCTAATTCTCTCTGCCATTGTCAAAGAACTGGATGCTTCTAAGACTAGAGAATAGTAAGATGGAACAAGAAGGGGAAACTCAGAGCCGCTACGAAAAAAAAACCAAAGTAAAAAAAAATTACTAGAGTTACCTCCTACCTGTACTGTGCAAACTTATCGCTGCTATTATCTGGCAATTAAGGCTCTAAACGCAAGCGACTATGCCACTAAATGGTAAGTTACACTGGAAAAAAAAATCTACTTTTACTAACAGTAGAGAAAAATTTAAATTAAAACAATTTAAAAGGAAAAAAAAAATTATTTTTTTTTTCCCCCTAAATTTTAAATCTCTGACAACAAACTCCGTCCCTAAAGTCAATTATTGAGATGAGACGTTGTTAACTTAATTTTTAAAAATCAGAACAATCCGTCTTTAGCTAAGCTCAACTCTTTTTAACTTCAAAAACCTTAGTGACTGTAAAACAATCACGCAATCCCAGCAACTCTTATAAAGAAAGAAATATAATTATCTCCGCCAGAGGATAATTAAAATAGCAAATATTTTTGTTTATCTGTACTTTCTACTGCTGTGGAGAGAAAACAACCTGTAAATATGCTGTGTGGACAACCCAAATACTTAAAGAACGTTTGTCTAGGGGTGTAATTATTTATTTATTTCCCTAATTCACAAGACAAATCATTCACACTCTACCTAGTTAGACCCAGACTAAATCAGACTCAAAATATCTTTAACCCGGCTATACGATTGCCTCAAATGTAGCTCAAGATCCCAGAACCAGCCCACAAATATGTGTGCATCAAATGTATCTCAAAATAATCCTGGACGAGCCAGCCAAATATTGTCGTAAATTTATTTTGAGAGAAAAGAGTCTTAGAAAATAGTGGTCCGGTTTAGAGTGGAAAATGATGATGGAAAGCTCAGTGATAGAAAATGTAGAGATTTAAATAGTTGCTTCACAGCGTGCTGGAGGAGAGTAAAGACAGACTTATTTACGACAAATCGTTTCTCTCAATCTTCTCTTTCACTCTCCTGGTCAAACAATTATTTGCCAGTTTTCCAGACACGCATCTGCGCGCACACCGATTTGGTGTTTTTCACACACACAGACGATGTAGATACAAACTATATTAAACGAATAGGGGAAAAGTTGGGCTTTGGGTATATCCAACACACAGAACTAAATGAGTTTATGTGATTTTATTCACTTTAAACATCAATCACTAACAAATATCAGGTATTACATAAATTATCATAAGTACACAAATGCAAATAAAAAATTTGGGAGGGGTGAAGAAGATTGGTATCGACTAAGCCCTTCCCGCTTATTAGACAAAGACAAACCCAGTCCAGAGATAGATAATATCAGGAACATAGGTACGTTAACCTAACAGTGAAGTTAATTACTCTGAAAGAGGTGTTACAAAGTTAGGTATAGGTGATAGAAAAAAAACCTGTTCTTCCCAGCTGTTCTTCCCTTTACTAAGCAAATGGAAAGGAGGGGGATTTTAAACAGAGTTAACCAATTAGCAACTCCCCCTTAAAGGAACAATGCAGGGTGTACAGAAAAATTATACTACTAGGCAAGAAAGTTAACAACAGGTTTACAAAAGAAAACGATTAAATTTCCTGTCATTCATACACACGCGTGAGGATCCACACTCATATACTCACACACTTACCGAATGCAGCCTCAGACGATCCATAAAAGTAGTATATAAAAAACAGCAAGTATTCTTTTGACATATGAACTGTCTAGTCCTTCGATGTCCCGCCCCAGATGTTTGCGAGGGTTTGTTGGTAACAAATATTCTCACTTATCGCAAGACTTGAAGACTAAGAGTTCTCGTGTTTTTATTATATATATATAAAAGGAGTCTATGGGATGGCACTAACCCAGTTCGGCACAGGGGTGAAAATGAAGTGGTCTCTTTTAATCCTCCGCTATGGTAAAATTCCTTCAATGTGTGATGATAGTTTTATTAAATCCAATTGAGGAAAAAAACTAGGCTCGGTCACAGTCAGGAGAATATGTACTCTCTCACAGTAAACAGTAAATATAATATCGCTACTGGCGATGAGTACCTTCCAGTTTATCTTACAGGTTTGCAAGGGTAATTTGATGATTATTCTTTAAAAGGTTCTTGGGTGGGCTTTATTTCATTTAATTCTGACAGCTAGGTCGCAAGGACCGCCACAAGATTATATTTTAAAAGAAATGTTTCTTCAATATGACTGGAAGTTTATAGGATGATTTCTTTATTTCTTTCTTTATTTAGCTGGGACCGCAGGTACGATCACTCGCTTTGCACAGAATAGAAAACACTGCAAATTTATATATAAAATCCAGGGGAAAATCTATAACAAGATTTCAATAAAGCTAGTGCTTCTGTAAAGGTCTGGCCAGCGAGTGATAACGTGTCTAGTCTTCATGGTCTATTTAGCTAAAAATGGAATGTAAGTTGAGTGGGACATGATAAACTTGACAGCTTATTTGATCTCACGAACTTTTGGGGATCTGACCGCCAAATCAAGAGAAGAAACCGCACCCTGGTCTTCGTATCTCCGTTCGCTGCTGCCCGTTTCGGTTTCCCCGTTCGCTCGGTTCTACGATTGACACCGAGACGCGAAATTAGCGGCACGCAACTGCGTCTCGTATCAGGGACCACTACTGTCTTTGATAACGCCGATAGTCTCCCCTAAAATCCCTCAGTTCGTCTCTTTGATCTTGGTCGCTGTGCCTGTTTGATTCTGGCGACGCCCCCCCCGCCCCCCCCCCCCCCCCCCCCCCCCCCCGCCCCCCTCCCACTGGCCAAGTTAATTAAAATAACTGCCTATGATTGTTCAAGAGATGTTAGTGGGCGTGATTTAATCTCTCCTTAAATCAATGCGATGACCAGAATCAACGATAGGTAAACTTTCCGCATATCAATCAGCAAACGTGTTTGCCCTCTGTGGAACAGTTTCATAGCTAATGAATCCACGTGAAAGAATAAACGTTTTTACAAGACGTTACAACAAAGTTCAGGGTCAGCCGAGTTCGTCCATCACAGAGACGTTGAACAATTGAAGAAGGTAGCTGAAAAATACTGGAACAGTCTGACTCACAATTACCTACAAACATTTGTGGGAAGTATGCCTCGCCGCATCCAGGCTTGCCTTGCTGGAGAAGGCAACATTATACTGTACTGAAACAAGTGTTAATAGATAGGGGAGATACCAATCTTTCTCTGGACATACAGTTTTTATTATTATTTGCTTCTATGAGTGTGCTGCGTTGCGAAAATATGACTGCCATTTTTTTTTGCAAAGTACTGTAGATACTCTTGAGTTTTGGCAACTGTTGGACCACTACTGCAAAGCAGGGGAGGCAATCTGTGACACATCCATGCAGTCGGTCTATCCGTGATGCTCTCACTCAACAAGACAATCTATCCATTATTCTGCAGATAAGTTAGCCTGTCTTTCTGCGATACTTTCGCTCATCAAGACAACCTATCAATTATTTTGCAGATAAGTTAGATAGTCTGTCAGCTATACTCCCGCTCAATAAGACATTTGTCAATTATTCTGCAGATCAGTTAGTTACTCTGTCCGCGATACTTTCTCTCAGCAAGACAATTATTCAATTATCAGCCAAAACATAGCGGGAAATAGTTTTGTTGCACTCGTTTTGTTGAATATCCTGAAGGCGGAACTAATTCTCCTATAGTCATTTCATCTATGTCCATTTTCCTTTAGAAGTAAATCAGTGTCACGCAAAGTCTATGATGTGTGATGATACTTCTCTGGCCAATTAAATTTGTAAGACGGGGATACATTTTCATACTAACTCAAAGAACTCTGCTTTTATTATAAAATGGGGATATTTCAAGAACTATTGTCAAAATAATTTATATGAATATTTCTAAAACAAACGCCATTGAGAGATAGGAAGAAATGCGCGTTATTTCGATCAGCATGCACTTTAATTTCATAAAAGATTGCAAGTTGGTGGAAATTTGTTTAGGACGGGACATCTTGGACAATTCTATATATGGGGAATTATGTAGATCAGTCAGCCTATCCACGGTATTCTCGCTCAACAAGATCTTATTCTACATACCATTAAGTCCGTATGAGAAACTGACGCTCAACATAACAATCTGTCAATTATTCTGCAGATCAGTCAGTCTGTCCGAGATACCCCAATCATTTTATTTGTTCTCCTGACAGTCAGTGAGTCGGGTGTTTTCTGTTAATTAAAAATTCTGACTTGTCCTTTTGAAAAATGCAACGTAAAGCAGACAAGTAAATAAAGCCCTAATTAGCTTGGTGGATGCTCAATTTAATCCATTAGAATAACAGAACAGGTCCATACGAATCTTACAATTAAAAAAAAAACATGTCATTATACCTATAATCGTCATTATCCCAGTATTATCATCGCTATCATAATCATTGTTATCGTCACAATTACTGTCAAAATCTGATCATCATCATCATAATAATCTCCAGTACCATCATCATCGTTGTGATCATTATCACATTATCGTGAACATTATCACAATGTTTACCATTGTGTGATGGATTCGTACATTTGAGGTTCGTTCGTATCTTCTCTCCCCCCCCCCCCCCCCCCCCCCGCCCCCCCCCCCCCCCCCCCCCCCCCCCCCCCCCCTCCTCCCCCCCCCCCCGCTGTTTCAGCGCAGATTAGCGATATTTCCCCATGTGGTTACTTGCGATGTCCAATGTTTGCTCTCTCCGAATCATCTCAATATTTTGGCTGATAGCGTCCCTGAATTCCCTCTTATGTTTTCCCTGTCTCTAATGTTTACTCTCTCTTTTTCTCTCTCTCTCCCTCTCTCTCTCTCTCCCCTTTAGCTCTCAGTCCATGCCTTCCTTATCATAATAGGCTTATCTGGCTATTTTCATTAATACAATATTAATTATCTTAACTAAGCGCATCTTAAACGTTTAATGTTTTTTTTTTCCATTCTTATCACGATAGAATACTGTATTTGTATTTTCCCGATAATGTTGTTCCTATATGCATTTTTTTTTTATCGTACGCCCGCTATTACGAGGCGAAATCTCCGATTAATATGTCTAACCTGAGACTGATTTTACGTGAGTATCTCTTTTTTCTCTGTACAATGGCATGTGTCCTATCGCCATTCAGGCAGATACTCGCCGATTTCGGAGGTACCCATTAGAGCTGGGTCGGCGCAGGAGCCGTTCCGATTATTCCAGTCCCTGGTCGACGACACTCACTCAAATGTCCTCGTTGTCACGGATTGCCTCCCTTAGCTCTGCAGTAGTGGTCCACCAGTGGCCAAAACGCAAGAGTATCTAAAATAGGTCGTCAAAGGTGTCTACCTTAGCACACGATTACTCTTGGCAGAGTTATAGATAGAAGGGTAAAGACGCTTCTATCTCAAGTGAATTGTCACAAGATATTGTCAGAAGTCAAGAACAATGCTGCACAGGACAGAGTAATTGTTAACTTATATCTGATCCGTCGCCTTTTGTGAAGAATTAAGTAATGGTTTTAGCCCGTTCAAGCCCCCAGCTGGTGTAAATCCAGCGAAATTCTTTCGTAAGTATTTGCTCTATAGAGGTAAATATATGTCTAGATGTATATTTATATTAAAGAGTCTTGCTCATACGTTTGCTTTCATACTTATAATAAGTGTATCAACAATGATTGTTATATTTTAAAATAACATGTAACAAATGTAATAATCAATTAGTTTTAACCGGTTAAAATAGAGATGAAATAATGGTGAATTTTAGATGAAAGTTGTATCTTCATAGAGACTTAGGTGAGGATTTTAAAGAAAAAAATATTGTCCTTTTGATGTTTCCTGGTAATCAGAACTTAACTGATCTAGGTGAGTCCTGCAACCGTGGCTTCGTCAGTTCTTCTGTGATGATGATACTTCACAGTCTGATAGCTTTGTTCTACGAACAATCTGATAGCTTCGTTCAACGAACTGTCTGATAGCTTCGTTCCACGAACTTTAGATAAAAATGAAAAGAACAAATACCCCTGCTAAGTACACTTGGTTGGAAGATTAACAGGCGCATTGTCCCGCTGTTCACCCACCAATGTTAGCCTCTCTGAATAATTAACTCCTTGAGTATACACAGCGTAACTCAGGGAAGATGATTAGAAATCACCAATTTTCTTCTGGATATTAAACTTGGAAAATATGTGCTCGGGCAGCGCGAACGCAATGATTGACCTGAGTTACAATTAACAAGGTACATATATCTCACAAAATAATATGATACACTTGAGGCATATGTGATGTAATCATCACTCATCACTGCTCCAGTCGGAGTCTGGGGTCACCTCTGCTGTCGGTTGTCTGTACAACTAGCAAGACGAAATCACCAGCGCTTGCTGTAGTGGTTTATGAAAATACTTTTTTCATATGTTGATGTTGCCATCCTCATATATAACCACTTAGCAAGAAAAACATGTCAAATTCACATTTGTAAAATAAATGTTTACACTTATCCGAAAGTAATTTTTGGGAACACAATCTCCTGGCACAGTTTAGATGGACACTAGCAACTTAGGTTAGATGCTTTCTAATCACTTGGTCTGGAAATTTCGAATTCCTCTTGTGACGTGTGATCTGATTCCTTAGGTCTCCAGTCTTTGTATTTAAAATGCGGGTTTACTTCTAAGTTTCAATGTTGCCCAAATACTTCGATCTGTCCTGGTCCTTTAAGTTTCAAGTCTTTGTAACGGGTTAACGGGTTACTCATTGAGTATACACAGCGTAACTCAGGAAAGATGATTAGAAATCACCAATTTTCTTCTGGGTATTAAACTTGGAAAATATGTGCACGGGCAGCGCGAACGCAATGATTTACCTGAATTATAATTAACAAGGTACACATATCTTACAAAATAATATGATACACTTGAGGCACATGTGATGTAATCATCACTCATCGCTGCTCCAGTCGGAGTCTGGGGTCACCTCTGCTGTTGGTTGTCTGTACAACTAGTAGACGAAATCACCAGCGCTTGCTGTAGTGGTTTATGAAAATACTATTTTCATATGTTGATGTTGCCATCCTCATATATAACCACTTAGCAAGAAAAACATGTCAAATTCACATTTGAAAAATAAATGTTTACACTTATCTCAAAGTAACTTTTGGGAACACAATCTCCTGGCACAGTTTAGAATGGACACTAGCAACTTAGGTTAGATGCTTTCTAATCACTTGGTCTGGGAATTTTGAATTCCTATTGTGACGGGTGATCTGATTCCTTAGGTCTCCAATCTTTGTATTTAAAATGCGGGTTTACTTCTAAGTTTTCAAAGTTGCCAAAATACTTCGATCTGTCACTTATAATTTTGGAATCCTTTGTCCAATCCTTCTCTTTCTGCCTCTGGTGAATTGCTAGCTTGACGTGGCAATGCAGTCGGACCTGTGACTCCGATTTCGCTAGATTATACTTCCAAATCTGAGTTTAAATCCCAGATTGTACTTCCGACGAATTTTCCAATGAAAGTCAATGTCTATTCCGTCTCTCGAATCAAACCAATTGAAAGCTCTTTAGCACTATCTGGGTTGGGGTGTTTAAATCACAATACCCCCGCGTATTTTAAAATATTACATTTAAAAATTCCATCACGTGACCTCTTTCTAATTATGCTGTTATACTTCCGCCTAGATTGTCTCATCTGCCAGGTTATCCGTAATAATTACACAGGGATGGCCCCACGGAAGCGATTATCTAGTTATCACTTGTGTCCTTGGCCATCCCTCAGACAGCTTTATTTTCATCGATCGTAGTAGACCATATTGTACAAACGCAGATCGCCTCTATCAAAGGTGGCCAGGCGACTTACGTGATAAAAGTATTATCTGCTGCCCGGTCTAATTAACCTGGTATTATTACGGTTCACCTGGCGAAACGTAAACAAGTCTGGGAGTGGTCACAGCAAATAAAATGAATGAAGGTGCATAAAATATGCCAAGTAAAAAGCGGATGAAGGAGTGAGACAGGTGCAAAAAGTACATGTACAAACGTTTTGTCACACTCGCCAGGGCTCGAATTATTCCTGTCCCACGTCCCGGTCAATGACACTACTTCAAATGTGCTCGCCAGGGTGTGGTGAAGTGGGATGTTATAAATATTTATAGGGAACTTAGTGTACTGACTGAGATCAGCTGTGAAGGTATCTATATCTATTAAGAGTAATGTATTATAGATAACCTTACTTGCTACCACATATCTATATATCTCAGTCAGAATTATTCTGGAATAGTGTGATGCTACGTTATGTGTCTAGGGTATGTGTATGGTGAAGTGTAAGTCACAACAACAGACAGATAAACAATTTAATTTAATCCACTACTCTTAACAACACTGTGACACTCACATACATATAACACTCTATGAGGAATCACAATCAATTTAAATTACAAGTTATGTACAGAATGTATTTAAAATGAATATTGTAGTGACATATATTATTACAAATGTTCTATGTGTGTCAGTTGTGTAGTAGTAAAATGAGGTAATACTGGTTTTGTTTTGTTCAAGCTCTGTTGGTATTTGTCATCATGACTTCAATAGTTTGTCTTTAGGGAACAGTATTGGAGATGTTCACAGTTCCTGATTTTAAGACAAGTAAATTCCCCTCTGAATGTTAATTTTAAAAAGCAAGTTCAAGATGAGGGGACATACTGTTGAGCTCAGCTGGCCAACTCTGCTTATCTTGAGTGATGGCGGCAGGAAAGGACTCCTCTGCTCGAATTCTCCTCTGGGCTCAGGAGACACCTCACTGATAGCTAAAAAGACCAAGGAGTATGCTGTCCGACTCTGGATTCAGCAAAGCTCTGACCAGATGCTGCTCAGTACCATCAAGACCACTGTCCCTGAAATCAAGAAGGATGTACCTTCTACTTCATAACTAATTTATATTCTCTTTTACACTGATCACAATACAGCACAAACATTGCGTTCAGAGCGTTAGGCCAACAGTCAGCTTCATTTGAAATACTTTATTCCAGTATTACCCTTCTTAATGGTTACTACGCCTCTGCACTTCCAGCATTATTTCTTTCTAGTCAATCATCCAGGTGTCAGTGTACTGTTGGCCATTCCATGCCGTTTTACTTCTCTCCGACACCCTCTGTTCAGGCTGGAGCATTTTAGGCTTTACCTCACGTTTGCCACTGAACTACACATATATATACAGGCATAAATCAACAATTCACATTCAATTTTCATTAAAAGATATTAAATGGTTCAAGCTTACCACAATTCATACGAAATAAACACAGATACGTTGATTAGCAATGAATTCTGGCACAAACTGGCACAAATTCCCATCTGCTTATGTTCCAGGCTTTTATTTAGCAAAAATATGAGCTGGCTTCAACGCACTGTGCTTTATCAAGCTATTTTAAACAAGTGGTCTCGAACTAACGCTCCCAAGTGTGTATATCAGCGAGACTGGCCAATGAGCCACGTTTCGACAAGTGTTTGAAAAATGTTACCTTTCCCCGTTTCCCCTAACAACGAAAGATAGTATTTATAGCCCGACCAATCGTGGTTAGGCTTTCATTTGTTGCGCTCCAATCAATTTGGAGTTTACATGGTAGGCTATTTCTGTAACGTAAGGTTTTTTTCAAACACGTTATAAAAAATTTTATGAGCAGAAATGATTTCATGCTGTCAGGCCACCCCAATATTTTATTTTGGGTATAATTTATTAATTCCTGGACTATTTGCGTAACGTTTTACATATTATTTGTCAGCAAGCCCTAAGGAACCCAAAAATACTAATTTAAAGGAGCTACGTGGCTGCGTTCAAAATATGCAATTTCTTCTACCTCCTGTTTCGAAGATGTGCTGTCTGGGTACTGTTATGTTTCAACGTAAAACCCATATAATGTTGTCTTTTCTAATAAGAGTCTGTTATGATTTATAAACCTAACTCTGGGAAAGGGTAGTGTATTTTATCACTGTCCGTCTGAAAAAAAACTTAGTGCATGTAGACTTACACGCGTGATGGCAGCATTTGTGTATCGCGCGGAGCGTGTTTAGTGTTCGGGTTTCTGCATCTGCCTTCTCGCTATCCTTTTGTCCATCTGTTCGTTCGTTTTGGTAACGTAATGTAGAAAAAGACATGAATGGAATTTAAAATTTAGGTCATTACGCAGTACGTCTCAATGTTTTTCCAAGAAATACAGCACACGTTTCATTGTAAGAAGGCGGCGGGTAATAATACAGTAAGCTTTTATATCAACGTGAAAGCGTTACAATTTGCAGACGAAGCAGAAAACAAGGGGGATTTCGAGTACATTCTTGTGACAGCACTGTTATTTTACCATTGCTCTTCTCTTTATTAATTTTATTTGTTAGGCTTCATATTTACCTAATAATTTATATATGTGGATTAGAATATTTCATGACACCTCCCCTCTTAAAACAGACATTATATGTCAGTCCTTTATTCTATATACACATAGAGAAATTTATTATTATTTCTGGGGTTTACGGTGATTCTCATCACACGGATGGCGGCTTAAAAAATCCGCTCCCAGATTGGTTTTTCCAGATATATATTCAATGCTAAAATTATATGGAGCCAGAAGCAAAGACCATCGGAGTAACCTAGAGTTCTCATGCTTAGCCTGTGCTAAAAAAACGATAAAGGTTTGTGGTCAGTTTGCAACTTAAATGCCTTCCCATATAGATAAATATTGAATTTCTTTATTGCCCATATTACTGCAAGACATTCTTTTTCGCTAGTTGAGTAGTTGATTTCAGCTTTATTCAACTTTCTGCTAGCATATGCCACTGGGCTTAATTCCCCATCCATGCATCTGATTTCTGTAGTAAAGTTGCACCTAACCCAATATTACTTGCATCCGTCCTTACTATGAATTCTTGACTTAAGTCAGGTAATTTCAAAATGGGTTTACTTGTGAGCTTTTCCTTCAATTCTTGGTAAGTCATTTCACATTGTGGTGTCCATGTAATGCGATCTGGATGTCCTTTACGTGTCAATTCAGTTAACGGTGCACATATGGAATTAAAGTTTTTGAGATACTTCTGGTAGAAACCACATAATGAGACAAAGGATCTCACGTCCTTCTTGGTTTGTGGTCTCGGGGCTTTCTGTAGTTTCTCTAAATTCTTTGGGTCAGGGGTCATGTTTCCCTGATAAACTGTGTGTTCCAAAAATTCCAATTCTTTACATCCAACGCAACATTTGGTTGGTCGGGCTGTTAAATTTGCCTCCCTAAGTCGATCAAACAGCATGTTCAGAGAGTCAATGTGTTCCTCAAATGTTTCTGTTGCTATAAGGATATCATCCATAAAAATTTGTTATACAGGGATTATTCAGAGGATCCAATAATTTTCTCATCATTCTAGAGAAGACACTAGGCGCATTCTTCAATCCAAATGGCAATCTATTAAACTCATAGTGTCCTTCTGAGGTACTAAAAGCTAGGTATGGTCTAACCTCAGGCTTTACTGGAATCTGATAGTATCCTTTACTCAGATCCACTTTTGAGAAATATTTAGCTTTATTTAGTCTGGCAAACAGCTGATTTGTATCCGGCAATGGATCCACCTGTCCTTCTGTAATAGCATTCAGTCTCCTGTAATCTATACAGAGTCTATGTTCTCCAGAGGGCTTCCTTAAGAGTACAACACCGGAACTATACGAAGACTCACTGTGCGAAATAATTCCTTCCTTCAATAGATAGTCTATCTCTTCCTTCAAAGCTTTTTCCTTAGCAAACGGAATCGAATATGGTTTCATACAGACAGGTGTGGAGTCTATGAGTTTCATATCATATTCCAATAGGTTTGTATGCCCTGGTCGGTCTGTTAACACCTCTGCATGATTATTTAGAACCTGTTGCACTCTCTCTTTCTGAGTTTTCGTTAAATGTGTACTGATTTTCACCTGTGCTGCTGTCTCACAGGGGTGTAATGGATATTCAAATGATGAAAGTGGTTCCTTTTTCATCTTCATGGCGATGGACAAGGTCAACAAGTGTGTCTCTTCCTGATGTTCTCTTTCCAAATATTTCTTCAGGAGATTCACATGATAGATTTTTTTTTTCCCTTCTTATCTATCTTATAATTTGTTCTAGACACCTTCTCTAGAACTGTATATGGACCCTGCCATCCAATTTGTAACTTATTCTGACTCCCGGGCAAAAGAAGCAGTACTTTCTCCCCACAGCCAAATTTCTGTCTTTCGCCTTCCTGTTATAATAGGCAGCATGTTTCTTCCTGGCTTGTTTCAAATTTTCATTGGCAAGTTTCCAGCCAGTTTTTAACCGAGTGGTCAGCTCATTCACATATTGGTATGAAGATGTAATGTTTTCCTCTGCCTTTTCATCAGTCCACGTTCTTAACAAAGCTACATATGGACCGTTAATTGTGTGGACCTATTTGTCCATGCACCGGTATGGTCTCTTCCACTCGAAGCTTTATAGTGATGATTTTTCCTCCCAGAATTATCATTCACAAAACGACCGCTACCAATTTTTTTTCTGGGGCTTTCTCCCCACTTAAAATTCTTGATGAGAGATTTCCTCTCTACATCTCTTCCTCCAGTTTGTTTAAGTCCGATTGAGGGATTGTCGGCTTATCCTGGGGTAAGACATCTGTTTGCACTCTCCGCATAGTGGCCATTGTAAAACAGTTAAGTGAAGCTTGTCCGTGAAAAGGGGCTTCCCATTCCATTTGGTCCACTTTATCAAATCTATTTTTCTTTTTATTATCAGGCCTAATTTTGCCCCGTGGCGTGTCCAGGTCCTGATCCATGTTCCCACTTGTGGGTGTTCCCTCATGTGCTATGCTACACCTTTCTACAAAATTCTCAATGTCCCATCTTGCTTTGGGCCAATAATAATTGTGAGCCACCTTTTGAATGATGGTACCTATCTTCTCATGGTCCCCATCTGGTTTCACATGTAGGCTCCTTATTAAGTCTGTCCTATATCTTTTTGGAAGTACCAGCTGTCCGTGACCTTTGGATCTAGCTCCAGTCTTCCTATACATCAACTTGTTTTTCATGTAAAAATCTCCCTTGCCTGGAGTTGTATGACAAGTTGACAATTTTCTGAAACAAGGCTTGAGTGTTTTATCCCCAGCCTGTGCCTTCCTCATCTCTTCTGGAGTGGTATCCAACATAATATCCTCCTCCTGTCTTGAGGTCGACCTGACCTGAAGGGTTGCCATATACACAGGTTTCCTTCTGCAACGGTCAGTGTCATGATTGTCCATCTGACAATTTTACACCACCTTTTTCCTTGGTTGAAAGATTTTCTTTCATCATATTTCCTTTCATCGAATTGTGGGAATTTATTTTTATTTTCATACCGTGGCCTATCAAATTGGTGCTTACCTTTATTTTGATCCCTAGGATCAAATTTATTAAAGTTCTGTGGTGCCCTAAAGTTATCCACTTGTTTCTTTTTATTACCTGTTACCTCTGCTTGAGCTGCTTGATACCTTTCAGCAACATTTAGCAACTCACCAGCCTCTCTGCACCTTGTTCCATGAGAAACTTTCTCAGGTCTGGAGCCATGGACTCTCTTAATTGCTCTATAAGGACCATTTCCTTAAGATCTTGGGTTTTCCCCAGAGAAGTCCATTTCTCCAAGTATGTCTCTATTCGTGCAGAGAACTGGTGATAGGTTTCACCTGACAGTAGTTTAGCATTCCTAAATTTTTTCCTATAACATTCTGCATTCTTTTCATATCTTAACAAAAGAGCCTGCTTTAGCATGTCATAATTTTCCTGATCACCTCTGCTCATTTTTGCAAAAACTTCATAAGCTGCCCCACGAAGTCCCTGAGATAACTTTAAGCTCCACCTTTCTCTCTCTAACCCATACGTGGTAGCTAATAGTAGTTCATACCTATTTAGGTAGCTCTCTATATCATCGTCTTTCTCAACAAAATGATCTAAATGAAAATTCATAGCTGAGGTTGAGGCTCCTTGGCTAGCAGTGGCATCAGAGGCAAAGGGACTGGCACCATTTTCAGGAGCATGGCCTTGAAACTCAAACTCCCTTAGTCGTAACTCATGTTCCCTTTGTAATCTTTTATCTTCTGCTTCCCTTTCTGCAGCTAATTTCTTTCTTCTTCAATTTTTTTGCTCTTTTGCAGCCTCAATCTGCAACTCTCTTAGCTCAGCCTCAGCCTTTTGCTTTCTTTCTGCTTCAACCTCTTAGTCTCAGCCTCAGCCTCAAATTGTAACTTCTTAATTTCCCTTTCAGCCTCTAACTTTCTTTCGGCTTCAAACCTTCTTTCTTCGCGTTCAATAAATTTGTCACATTCCGTAGTGACATAGGCAACCATAACTTGCCCATCTAATCCTAACTCTTTTGCAGTCTGAACAGCAGCAGATCGAAATTTGGCCAGGTCCGCCATTGTCTATCAGGTAAATTTTATACAATGTCTAACCAACAACAATTCAATTCTAAATATATATCTAATGGACAACACAGGCACCGTGAGCTCAACCTTATTTAATTCCACCCAAGGATACCTTTTAATTCTTATATTCCCTGAAGTGAATTACCCCCAATATTTTTAATAGGGAAAGATTCAAAAATCCCAAGAGCGAGACCCCAATATATGTGGTGAAGTGGGATGTTATAAATATTTATAGGGGGACTTAGTGTACTGACTGAGATCAGCTGTGAAGGTATCTATATCTATTAAGAGTAGTGTATTATAGATAACCTTACTTGCTACCACATATCTATATATCTCAGTCAGAATTATTCTGGAATAGTGTGATGACTACGTTATGTGTCTAGGGTATGTGTATGATGAAGTGTAAGTCACAACAACAACAGACAGATAAACAATTTAATTTATTCCACCACACTTGACAACACTGTGACACTCACATACATATAACACTCTATGAGAATATCTTAAAGGAGTCACTGATAACTTTTCAAATAACAATATGTATTCAGTGCTGTCATGAATGTATATGTGTCCTGATTCAAATACAAAGGGAACCAGGAATCACAATCAATTTTAATTACAAGTTATATGTACAGAATTTATCAATATGAATGTTGTAGTGACATATATTATTAAAAGTATCCTATGTGTGTCAGTTGTGTAGTAGTAATATGAGGTAATACTGGTTTTGTTTTGTTCAAGCTCTGTTGGTATTTGTCATCATGACTTCAATAGTTTGTCTTTATTGGAACTAGTATTGGAGATGTTCTCAGTTCCTGATATTAAAACAATTTAATTCCCCTCTTAATGTTATTTTTACAAAGTTATTTCAAGATGAGGGGACATAATGTTGAGCTCAGCTGGCCAAATCAGCTTATCTTGCGTGATGGCGGCAGGAAAGGACTCCTCTGCTCGAATTCTCCCCTGGGCTCTGGAGACACCTCACTGATAGCTAAAAAGACCAAGGAGTATGCTGTCCGACTCTGGATTCAGCAAAGCTCTGACCAGGTGCTGCTCAATACCATCAAGACCACGGTCCCTGAAAACAAGAAGGATGTACCTTCTACTTCATAACTAATTGATACTCTAGTTCTACACTGAGCACAATACATCACAAACATTGAGTTCAGAGCGTTAGGCAAACTGTCAGCTTCATCTGAAATACTTTATACCAGTATTACCTCCTTAATGGTTACCACGCCTCTGCAATTCCAGCATTATTTCTTTCTAGTCAATCATCTAGGTGTCAGTGTACTATTTGGCCATTCCATGCCGTTTTACTTTCCTCCGACACCCTCTGTTCAGGCTGGAGCATTATAGGCTTTATCTCCTGTTTGCCACTGAACTACACATATATATACAGGCATAAATTAACAATTTACATTCAATTTTCATTAAAAGATACTGAATGGTTCAAGCTTACCACAATTCATGGAAATAAACACAGATACGTTGATTAGCAATGAATTCTGGCACAATTACTGGCACAAATCCCATCTGCTTATGTTCCAGGCTTTTATTTAGCAAAATATGAGCTGGCTTCAACGTACTGTGGCTTTATCAAGCTTATTTGAATTAGTGGTCTCGAACTAACGCTCCCAAGTGTGTATATCAGCGAGTCTGGCCAATGAGCCACGTTTCGACAAGTGTTTGAAAAAATGTTATCTTTTCCCGTTGCCCCTAACAACCAAGATAGTATTTATAGCCCGACCAATCGTGGTTAGGCTTTCATTTGTTGCGCTCCAATCAATTTGGAGTTTACATGGTAGGCTATTTATGTAACGTAAGGTTTTTGCAAACACGTTATAAAAAAAATTTTATGAGCAGAAATGATTTTATGCTGTCAGGCACCCCCAATATTTTATTTTGGGTATAATTTATTAATTCCTGGACTATTTGCGTAACGTTTTACATATTATTTGTCAGCAAGCCCTAAGGAACCCAAAATACTAATTTAAAGGAGCTACGTGGCTGCGTTCAAAATATGCAATTTCTATAAACCTAACTTGGGAAAGGGGTTAGTGTATTTTATCACTGTCCGTCTGAGAAAAAAAACTTAGTGATTGTGAAGACCTTACACGCGTCGATGGTGGTAATTGTGGAATACCTATCGCGAATCGTCATGGTGTTAGAGTGCCTGGTTCGGCTTTCTTTTCTGCCTCTCTTCTCTTTTTATATCCTCATTAGACCATCAGTTCGAATCGTTTTATGGTGAAACGCCCGTAAAAATTAAAGTAAGGGTTTTAATTTAGGTCATTACGCAGTACGTCTTCAATTTTTTTCCACGAATTACAGCACATAACGTATTCATTGCAGAAGGCGGGGTAAATAACTACAGTAAGCTTTAACTAACAAACGTTTAAAAAGCGTTAATCAATTTGCAGACGAAGCAAAAACAAGGGGGATTTGTGATACATTCTTTGTGACCGCACATGTCATTTTCCCATTGCACAACTACTTTATTAAATTTAATTTGATAGGCTTTATATTTACCTAATAATTTAAAAAAAGTGTATTATGCTATTCCATGACACATGGCTCGAACACATAGATCCCCCCCTAACGCCCAGCCGCAGTGTTGGTGGACCCATATTACACCAGCGCTTCACCACCTTAATGCGTTGATACATTTCCTTATTATTACACTCCATGGTAAAATGCATGGAACCTTCTGCTTGCAGCCAGTCCTCTTTCAGTGAATCCAGCACTAATAATCCATGTGTCACATACAGTGGTGTGTTACATATCGCAAATTATTGTTACAAAAAAATGTTAGCCATTCCCCCACCCCCATGCACAACCTCATAGTATGTCACAACTTGTGATAAGGTTAATAAAGCAGTATGCGTACTCAACCTTATTCCTTATACACAACAACTTATATATCCAACCAAAAATGTAATCATGTTTGTTATAATGAAAGAATAACACATGCCCTACCCAAAAAAAAAAAAAAATTAGGTGCCCAACCTATTTACTCATGAAAAGTACAAAAAATGAGGCCTGCCTCAATCCCCCAAATATCACATAAACATATGACTGTTAAGCAGTTTTTTAGTGTTTTTGAGAAACATTACATATTAGTATTTCATTAATACAGTGTGAACCCCAAAAAAAAAAAAAGTATTTTAGTGTGGTACACCCAGTATTAATAACAAATATATATCTAAATAATTTCTATGTAAAAAAAATAATGCTGTCTATTCCTTTACAAAAGAAAACTGCTTGTTTACTCTCAGTTTCCGTTTTCCCCCAAGAATCTTCCCAGCATTGCCTTTTTTGAATATAAGCCCACTGATGCATGTTATATGCAACTTATTTTATTCATTTAACGAGCTGGCAACTCTTCAAGAAGAGCTGTTTTCTTTCCCGCCTTTATGTTGTTTCATATTTGTGGAGAGTTCACTTTCAAAGAAAGAACACGGGGAAGCATAATACTGTTTTGTTGCCACAAGGCATACTTTGTTACTTTAAAGTAAAACTAGGTGCCGGGACAAGGTCTTGGGCTCCTGCCATGTTGTTTGCCTCAAAATTGTGATGAGCCCAGCGAACAGAGGACTTGTGGCAAAAGAAAAGCTGTTTAAAATTTGGATTCAATGTTTTGGAGGAGAGCAAGAATACTATGTGATGTTCTTTTGTGATGTGATATTCTGGGAATTAATTGGAAAAAAATCACAATCAGTGGAATATTCAAATTAGATTAGTAGGCGGACTGATCTAACGGGATTAAATACCCCTTCCCAACTTTCAGTCAGATTTCGGCTTCCCTGCTAGAAATGGCCAGCAGTGGCATGATGGACGACAGTGACAGTGATAGTGATTTCCGGAAGTGAATTTTAGCTGTAACGGTTCGACCAGCTTGAACTAAATGATTTAATCGAGATCTATATCTCTCCAAGGAATCTTCAGAACTTTTGGCTTCAAGATTGAAAGAAAAAAAAATTACTGACTGTTGAAACAGAGGTTACATTTTATCGCAGCAGAGAGCAAGGTTTTATTCCATACTTTTGTAAAAGAAAAAACTTTGTAGTGTTTAAGTAGAAAGTAGGCGGTCCTTTCGTTAACCAAAATGGGTGTTTGTAGTTTACCAGATGCGTGGGAACTTTTCATGACAGCTTGAAGAAGTTTGACGGGTGTTCTCTTACCCAATGGTACAAATCTGGCTCAATTCCCATTGCTCATTTTATTACAATGACGGAGGAGTATGCTACATAAGCACAGTTCTGGAAAAATTGAAGTATTTAGACTAATGGATGGTTTGTGTAGATCTTAAAATTATGCTTCTTGCTTGGCCAGCAAATGGATTCACCAAAATCCAGTTTATATGTTTGTGGGATCGCAGGGCAAAGATTGCCTTGGACAATAACCAGTGGCCATTGAGCGATGAATTTAAAGTTGGAGAAAAAAATCTTGTCAATCAGCCTCTCAGTGATCAAACATGAATTCTACTACCCCCATTACATATAAAGCTTGATTGATGAAGAAATTGTTAAGGCAGTGAACCAAAGATGGTCTGTTTTTAAATACTAATGCTGCCGTAATTTATACGAAAGGATCGCCCCTTAAAGAGGCTTATTGCAGGACCACAATTAGAAAGTTCATAAACTCTAATTTATAATGATTCAAGAACAAAACAGAGTC